>SJXQ01010916.1:0-47355 GCA_006408695.1 Aepyceros melampus | reverse complement strand
TGGGATGATTCGGGAAGAGTGGCAGTGTAACATGTATGATATCATAAGTGAAATGAATCGCTGGTCTAGGTTCGATGCAGGATGCAGGATGCTTGGGACTGATGCACGGGGACAATCCAGAGAGATGGTGTGGGGTGGGAGTGGGGAGGGTCGGGTCGGGATTGAGAGTTCATGTACCCTCATTGCTGATTCATGTCAATGTATAGCAAAACGAATACAGTATTGTAAAGCAAACTCACTTCACTTCACTTCAGTCACGCAGTCGTGTCTGACTCTTTGCGACCCCATGAATCGCGGTACGCCAGGCCTCCCTGTCCATCACCAACTCCCGGAGTTTGCTCAGACTCACGTCCATTGAGTTCATGATGCCATCCAGCCATCTCATCCTCAGTCGTCCCCTTCTCCTCCTGCCCCCAATCCCTCCCAGCATCAGGGTCTTTTCCAATGAGTCAACTCTTCGCATAAGGTGCCCAAAGTACTGGAGCTTCAGTTTTAGCATCATTCCTTCCAAAGAAATCCCAGGGTTAATCTCTGTCAGAATGGACTGGTTGGATCTCCTTGCAGTCCAAGGACTCTCAAGAGTCTTCTCCAACACCACAGTTCAAAAGCACAATTCTTCGGCACTCAGCCTTCTTCACAGTCCAACTCTCACATCCATACATGACCACAGGAAAAAACCATAGCCTTGACTAGACGGACCTTAGTCGGCAAAGCAATGTCTCTGCTTTTGAATATACTATCTAGGTTGGTCATAACTTTTCTTCCAAGGAGTAAGCGCCTTTTAATTTCATGGCTGAAGTCACCATCTGCAGTGATTTTGGAGCCCCAAAAAACAAAGTCTGACACTGTTTCTAAAAATTAAAATTAATTAAAAAAAAGAAGGATTCTGGAGGTCTACTGAATGCTTGAGGTGGGGGCGGGTGGAAGGAAAGGAGGGAGGAGAAGCCGAGAGGTTAGGTCAAGTGCTTTCCAGGGGTAGGGAGAGCCAGTGTTCTAGGAGAGAGCTGCTCACAAAACAGGATGGAGCACAGCATTGTAGGCTGAGGCTCCCGAGAAAGGTCTGTCCAGACAGGATGGTGAAGAGGAAGAAGAGTAGCCCTAGATTAGTGAGCAAGCTGTGTGATCTTTAGCAAGTGACAAACCTTCTGATTCTAACTCCCTTTCTTTTCCTTCACCTATAATAAGGGGTATGGGGATGGAGATGAATCCTTGCCTCATGGGATTTCTGATGGTTTTAAATGAGATCTCTGTTGTGAGGTACAGCATTTAAAATGCAGCTCAGATATTCCCTCTCCCACAGAGCTCCCCGTTGCTCCTCTCTGCTAGTCCCTTTATGTCTATTGTTGAATTTATTGTTGCATTGTAGTGAGTTTACTTGTATGCTTGCCCATCAGAGAGTGAGATCCATGAGAGTGGGTGAAGCGGTCTTATTCATGTGGACACCCTCTGTGTTCTGCCAGGGCCTGTGCAAAGGACTAGAAGTTGGTTAAATTATAAGTTCCTTTCTTCTTCCTTTGTTCATGATGCTCAGAAATGCAGATCATTCAGCTTGGAGGTGGTGATGTTATTCCAAGATGACCTGTAGCTCCAAGGATTCCAAAGTTAGCAAGTCAATAAACAAACAGCTTCTTTTGGGTAGGTAAACAGCTTCCAGATCAACAAACAGTGGCATAATAAGATGTTTCTCTGAAAACTGGCCCAAACAGCAATGAGGAAAAGATGCGGGGGCTCAAAACAGCACGTGCCAGGGTTGGGGATATAAAAGTGAGGGCTCTGGAGAGCTTCCCCAGTCAGGCGGCAACCTCTCAGCACTGGCAAGGGAGCAGAGGCACCTCCACCATGTCTGGAAACTGCTGTTCTAGGAAATGCCCCTCGGTGCCAGCCATCTCCCTTTGCTCCACTGAGGTGAGCTGCAGAGGGCCTGTTTGCTTGCCCAGTTCCTGCCAGAGACAGACATGGCAACTGGTGACTTGTCAAGATAGCTGCGGATCATCCAGCTGTGACCCACAATGCTGTGAGCCCTCCTGTTCTGCGAGCAGCTGTGCCCAGCCTGTGAGCTGTGAGGCCACCATCTGTGAGCCTGCCTGTCCTGTAATCAGCTGTGCCCAGACTGTATGCTATGAGACCACCATCTGTGAGCCTGCCTGTCCTGTAAGTAGCTGTGCCCAGCCTGTGTACTGTGAGGCCACCATCTGTGAGCCTGCCTGTCCCGTGAGCAGCTATGCCCAGCCCGTGTGCTACAAGGCCACCATCTGTGAGCCTGCCTGTTCCATAAGCAGCTGTGCCCAGCCCGTGTGCTGTGAGGCCACCATCTGTGAGCCCTCTTGCCCTGTGAGCAGCTGTGCCCAGCCTGTGTACTACAAGGCGACCATCTGTGAACCCTCTTGCCCTGTGAGCAGCTGTGCCCAGCCTGTGTACTACAAGGCGACCATCTGTGAACCCTCTTGCCCTGTGAGCAGCTGTGCCGAGCCTGTAAGCTGTGAGGCCACCATCTGTGAGCCTGCCTGTCCTGTGAGAAGCTGTGCCCAGCCTGTGAGCTGTGAGGCCACCATCTGTGAACCCTCTTGCTCTGTGAGCAGCTGTGCCCAGCCTGTGAGCTGTGAGGCCACCATCTGTGAGCCTGCCTGTCCTGTGAGAACCTGTGCCCAGCCTGTAGCTGTGAGGCCACCATCTGTGAGCCCTCTTGCCCTGTAAGCAGCTGTGCCCAGCCTGTGAGCTACAAGGCCACCATCTGTGAGCCTGCCTGTCCTGTGAGAAGCTGTGCCCAGCCTGTGAGCTGTGAAGCCACCATCTGTGAGCCCTCTTGCTCCGTGAGCAGCTGTGCCCAGCCTGTATGCTGTGAGGTCCCTCCTGGCCAACAAGTCTTCTGCGTACCCACTTCCTGCCAGCCCATCCTCTGCAAACCCAGCTGCTGCCAGCCAGTGATCTGTGAGCCCAGTTGCTATCAGCCCGTGTCTTCCAGTGTCAGATGCTGTCCATCTGTCTGCTCTGTGGCCAATAGCTGCCAGTCTGCCTGCTGCGACTCCAGTCCTTGTGAGCCATCTTGCTCAGAGCCCAGCATCTGCCAGTCAGCCACACGTGTTTCTCTGGTCTGTGAGCCCATCTGTGTCCGTCCGGTCTGCTGTGTTTCAGGCCCTTGTGAGCCACCTCGTGTCTCTAGCACTTGCCAAGAGCCCTCTTGCTGTGTCTCCAGCATCTGCCAACCCATCTGCTCTGAGCCCAGCCCCTGCTTACCAAGTGTCTGTGTGTCCAGGCCATGTCAACCTTCCTGCTATGTAGTCAAGCGCAGTCGGTCCATCTCTTGTGAGCCTCCATCCTGCCGACCTCTCTCCTGCCGCCCGGGGTCTTCTGCATCTGCTGTCTGCCAGCCAACTTGCCCGCGAACTTTCTACATACCGAGCTCTTGCAAACAACCCTGTACTACTTCAATCTCCTACCGCCCGATTTGCCGCCCAATCTGCTCTGGACCCATCACCTATAGGCAGCCATATTTGACATCCATCTCCTACCGCCCGGCCTGCTACCGCCCATATTACTCCATCCTGCGCCGTCCAGCCTGCGTAACTTCTGTCCCTTACCGCTCGATTTGCTCCCGCTTGCCTTGTGCTGACTCCTGCAAACGGGATTGCAAAAAGTCCACTTCCAGCCAACCGGATTGTGCTGACTCAACTCCCTGAAGACGGAGGTCTCAGAGGCCAGTCCCTGCCAGCCCACTGAGGCCAAGCCCACCAGCCCCACCACCCACGTGGCTGCAGTCAGCCAGCCTGCTGCTACCAAGCCTACCAACTGCTGAACCGGCACTGGCCAACTAATTCCTGCAATGCATGCCTCCGGCTAGATAGAAAATTTGTCTGCTTTCCCTAAAGCTCATTCTGACTGAAAATCTTTTTCTTTCTGCACCATCACTTGCCATTTGCTTATGCTTCAAACAACTCATCAGAAATGTCAGTCTACTAATGGCCCAAATGGCAATCTCCTGGGCATGAGATGTGGACATTCTGGGTCCCTTTCTGCTACTGCCACTGAGCTGAGAAAATCTGCTTTGCTGGATCATCTCAAATCTCTTTCCTGGAATAAAGATTTTTCTGTCCTCATGCTTGTGCTCCCTTGCTATGTGGGCTCCTCTTCCTTGGAGACCTCTTCCATGACATAAAGATATTTAACTGTCCAATAAACATGATTCAAGTTGAAGTAACAGACACTTCTCATTTATGTCTTGTTCATGTCATATTCTCATCAGCTGACTTGCTTCATCTTTGAGAGCAGCTTTATTCATCTATTCATCCGCCTGTCCATTCATCTATCTATCCATCCATCCATCCATCCATCCCACCCTTCTGCCATTCAAGAACCTTTGCTAGATAGCTGTTAGGTGCCAGGGACTGAGATGAGTTCTGGGAATGAAAAGATAGAAGCTTCAGTCCACTCTCAGGAAGCTTATTCTCTGATGGGGAGATAGGCAGAGAGGCAATTACTTCGTTCCACTGTGCTAAGTCCTGGGGTAGAGGCAAGCATACAGTACTGTGAACTCAGTAGGGCATGGGGAGAAACAGGGAATTACTCTTGGGAGAGATAATGCTGAAGCTGAATCTTTTAGCACAAGTAGGAATTAACCAGTTAGAAACTAGGAAGGAAGAGCTTCCTGGGAAGAGGAAACATACAAATGAATGGAGCTTGTAAGCACACTACTCATTAAGCAAGTGTGGGCAGAGGTGTGCTTAGAAGAGTAGTGAACTCTGAGGTCAGACAAGTAAACAGTGGCCTGCCCTCATCAGCCTTGTGTGCTAGACGAGTCATCTGAGTTTGGTGCAGGGCTGATGAGAAGGTATTGAGGGATCATATGCAGGGCAGTGACATGAAGACTACTGCATTTTGGAATGTCCCTCTGGCCTCGGTGTCGAGACCTGAATGGTGAAACATGGACTTGGATATAGGGAAAACGAGGGGGAAACCAAGGGCTTTGGGGTCCACAATAGGATGGAAACAAGTGGGGAGGTCATACTTACAATAGAGAAAGTAACCTAGATTTCTTGTGCAAGAGCTTTGATACGTTATCTCAGTCTCTATAGGACACACTCTTTATGTAGACTCCATATGTGTCTTTCAATCTGCAAGGACAGAGTCTGTTTAAAGCAGTCTCTTTAAACCCCTTGTACTTAGTGCTTGGGTCAAAGGTCTATCCCTTGTCCTCAAGGTGCAGCTTGGGCTATCGTAATTACAAGAGGAAATAGCTCAGGGCTTCTCAACTTTGGTACCATTTACATTTTGGGCTGGATAATTCTTTGTTGTGGGGACTGTTCTTTGTATTTTAAGATGTGAAGCAGTATCCCAGGTTTCACCAACGAGATGCTAGTAGCATCCCCTGAGTGTGATGACCGAAAATGGCTCCAGACATTGGCAAAAACTGCCCACCTCCAGAGGGGAGAGGCAAAAATCACCCCTTTTTGAGAACCATTGGGTTAGACAAGGACAGAGGGAGAAACTCAAAAGTGAAACATATCCTATCTTTATCTCCTTCCAGAGTCAAGAGATGAGTTGGCCAGAATTTTAAATCTCTCTGCCTAACATAGACCCAGTGTTTCATGTAAATCATAGAAATTCTGTGAGGTAAAATTTCTTTTCCTCTCTTTTATAGGTGAAGAATATGAAGGACAAGCAATCTAAATGCCTGTTAACACAGATAAGAAAATTGTGGCATATTCATTCACACAATAGAATATATGCTGTAGTGAGAACAGCTGGACAAAGGCTACATGTAGCAAAATGAGTGACCCTTAGCACTGCAATGTTGATTGATAGGAAAAGCTCCAGAGGCCATGCTGTGTGCTGTGCTTCGTCACTCAGTCATGTCCAACTCTTTGCAACCCTATAGACTGTAGCCCACCAGGCTCCTCAGTCCATGGGGATTCTCTAGGAAAGAATACTGGAGTGGGTTGCCATGCCCTTTTCCAAGGGATCTTCCCAACTCAGGGATTGAACCCAGGTCTCCCATATCACAGGCAGACCCTTAAATATCTGGGCCACCAGTGAAGCCCAAGAATACTAGAGTGGGTAGCCTATCCCTTCTCCAGGGGAGCTTCCCAACCCAGGAATCAAACCAGGGTCTTCTGCATTGCAGGTGGATTTTTACCACCTGAGCTACCTGGGAAGCTCCTGCAGAGGCGATATGTATATTTAAAGTTCAATAACAATATACCCACAAATTCATACATGTATACACACATGTGTATCATATATTTACAAATATATACATTATAGAATATATTACATATCTATATGTATGATTTTATCTCAATCTATCTATTCACAAGGAAATGACAAACACAAAATTCGGGATATTCACAGCTGGTAAGTAACATAATGATTAAAATCCAGTTCTGTCCAAGCTTATCTTTTTAATGCATCAGCATATTTCTTGATGTGACCACAACAGTCCTTTGTGATAGATGTCTTTAGTGCCTTGGACCATAGCAAAACCAAAGTTGTTTCTATTGAGAGCTTTTTTTTTTCCCTTCAGTTTATCCAGAAAGAACTGACAAAATTTTGAGATAATTTAAACTGTACACTGTGATGATTTGATATACATATATATTGTGGAAGGATTCCTCCCATCTAGCTAACACATTCATCACCTCACATATTTACCTTTTTTTTTTTTGATGAGAACACTTAAGTTCTTTTGGCAAATTTCTATTATAAGATGCAGAGTTATCAACTATAGTTTCCATGCTTTCCATTAGATTCCAGACCTTATTCATCTTAGAGCTGAAAGTTTGTGCCTTTTTTTTTGTGTGTGTGCCGTTTTTTGAACCTATTGAGATGTTTCTTTATGAAGAAGGGAGGCAAGAGCAGAATTAGAGAAAAACTGATGGAAAAATGGATTACTTTGAAACAGTAAACATGGTATATATGGGTATAGGGTATTACACTTTTCAGATTGAAAATTTCATGCTTTCTCATGTTCATGTTCTCATTTTGACTGACCTATTGGTAAGACCAAAAGTAGTTCCCCTTGACAGATGAGAGTTTTGGGATGTTGACTTTCAGGAATAAAACATAGGCCAGGGATCTCTGAAGTCTGCAAGATGCTAAAATGAGTAGCAATGAGATGGAGGGCAAAAGAAGTGACTGATGCCATAGCATGAAAAGTAATTGTTGAAGAAACACGTTTTTATGACAAGGGTGAGGATTTTTCAGGCATTGTGATCAGAAAAATTTCTCATTGTTTTAAAGCAAGAATGAAGAGAAGCCACTTTGAAATGGTTACTTTGAAAATTGTGAGGCAGACTATAATAATAAAAATAACCTGAGCAGTAGCCATGCAGTTGATTAACTCTCAGTACTTTGAGCTAATGGGTAATGACCTAACATGTCCAGCAGGCTGAGTTTGCAGCAGAGCCAGAAATCAAGATAAGCCCCATCTGTACCCCAAACCCACGATCTCTGTTCCATCTTATATCTTCAGCATGAACCAGGGCAGGACATGGATGAGTGTGGGATACTGAAGTTGGCCAGTGATGCAGAGCCTGGACCAGCCCAAAGGAGGAGGGGAAAGTCACTCATGAATCTCTTTTGGATGAGGTCAATTTAACACAAAAGCCTCTTTGCAGAGATGTCCTTATATAACTTCTAATTATTGTGTTTCATATTTACAGAATTGACATGCTGTTGACTCAATAGTATGAGTTTAATCTTTCTTAATGAAACATTTTGTAGTTTTAATTTTACAGATTAAAAGATTGTCTTTGGGCGTATTGATACCCGTTGATCTAGTTGATGATTACAGTCACTGGAGTGGGCAGAGGATCCCCAGCATGGCACTTAGACCACCTGTGCTTGAACCAGCATGGCTGGTCAGCCTTCAATCATTGTTTTAGAGTCTTCCTCTCCACCTCCAAAGTTGGGAGGTCTAAACAGGTGGTTAAGATAAAAGGTTTGGGGATCAGCCCAACCTAGGTTTGAATCTAGGGGCTTCTGCCCCTTATTACTGGCATAAGTTTGGGAACACGATTTAAACTCTCTGAGTTAGTTTTGCTACCTCTAACATAATGTTGACAATTGTATCTGCTAAGTAGGATCACTGCAAAGATTCAATGAAAAAATGCAGTCAAGAGCTTGGTACATAGTAAGTATGCTATTATGAAAGAAAAATATTGCCCGCCATGTCAATAAACAAATGATGTTGCAGCCATCAGACCACCATGGTACAGCTGCCCTGTTATGCTGCAGCTAGCCCTAACAGTGCATCCTGAGGAGACACGGGATAAGGAAAACACAGGACACTGGCCCCAGATAGCTGGGGTGCATTTCAGAGGAATGATTTCAACGAGACCAGACTTTGCATCTTCCCGTATACAGAAAAGCTCTAATTTCATTAATTTGATATGTCTGATTTTTTTAAAATTAACAATAATGATTTCATGTTCTGACTATCTGGCCTTTTGTTGCAAAAGCTGCTATATATCCCAACTCCTCCCTTGCCTCTTTGGAACAGTTGCTCAGCGTTATCTGAGATGCTGTGTCCCAGGTTTGAAGTCTTCAGAATGCTCACCAAATAAAACATAACACTTAACTTTTAGGTTGTGCATTTATTTTTTCAGTCAACACTATAAATGGAGGCCATTACTGGTGTTCTTATTATTAGTGGCACTAGTAAAGTCAAGTTTCAGGAAACCAAACAGGAAGATTCTAGAAAGAGGTGGAGACACTGAAGTATCGCTTGGGAGGCACTCCTTGATTTTCTGTTTGCCATCTCTGCTATCATCCCTCAACTGGGTCAGGGCTTCCTTCCTGATTGTCTAAATGGTGTGGAACTGCATTCCTGGTGGAAGAGTGGGCTGTGGCCTCTTGATGAGAGGTTAACCTGGGGAGAGTCCTGCTTCAGGGAGGCTGGAGAACAAGCTATAAAAGAGACAGGCTTAGCTCAGAGCAGACACAGCAGCAAGGAACCCAAACTCGGCTATGAAAACTCCCCAACTCAACAGATGAGTTTTGTTTTTTTTTAATTATAGTATAGTTGCTTTACAATGGTATTAGTTTCTGCTGTATAGCAAAGTAAATCAGCCACAGGTATATATATATATCCCCTTTTCTTTGGATTTCCTTCCCATTTGGTCACCACAGAGCATTGAGTATAGTTCCCAGTGCTATTCAGTTAGGCTCTCATTAATTATCTATTTTATATGTAGCGGTGCATATATATCAATCCCAATCTCTCAATGCATCCCACCTATTCCTTTCCCCTCTGGTATCCATATGTTTATTCTATACGTCTGTGTCTCTATTTCTGCTTTGCAAATAAGTTCACCTATACCATTTTCTGGCCTTCCCTGGTGGCTCAGGTGGTAAAGAATCTGCCTGCAATGCGGGAGACCTGGGTTTGATCCCTGGGTTGGGTAGATTCCCTGGAGGAGGGCATGGCAACCCACTCGTTGCCTGGAGTCACAGTATTCTTGCCTGGAGAATCTCTATGGACAGAGGAGCCTGGCAGGCTACAGTCCATGGAGTCACAGAGTCGGACACGACTGAACGACTAAGTACATACCATTTTCTAGATTCAACATATATGTGTTAATATACAATATTTGTTTTTCTCTTTCTGACTTACTTCACTCTATAATGACAGTATCAAGTCCATCTACGTCTCTGCAAGTGGCACAATTTCATTCCTTTCATGGCTGAGCAATATTCCACTGCATATATGTATATCTTCTCTTTCCATTCCTCTATTGATGGACATTTAGACTGCTTCTGTGACCTGCCTATTGTAAATAGTGCTGCAATGAACACTAGAGTGCATATTTCTTTTGAATTATGGGGTTTTTCTCTGAACAGATGAATTCTTAAACTGGGAATGATGTCTCCCAGGCTCCTGAAGCCTGCTAATCAGATGTCTATATGCAAATGGGTGGAAACAATAACAAGGAAAGATGCTCTGTTGTGCCAACACCCCTAGCAAAGGACTATAAAAGCCCTTATGCATTAGATGTTTTTCAAACTCAGGTATGCAGCTTTCTGAGAAGGTTAGCACTGGCACCATGGGGGACAGCTGTTGCCTTGGAAATACCACTGCCATCCCAGCTGTGCCCACCACCTCCATATGCCCCAGTGGTGGCAGTTTCCAACATGGTATCTGTTTGCCTAGTTCTTGTCGGAGCAGAACATGGCAACTGGTTACATGCCAAGAAAACTGTCAGCCATGTGGCAGTGCCCCAAGTGGTTGTGAACCTGCTTGCCAACCTACCTGCCTTCCAGCAACGTCATGTGTGGGTTTTGTTTGCCAACCCATTTGCTCCTACACGGCCTGCTATGAAACTGGCACCGGTCAGTCTCCTGGTCCAGTTAGCTCATGCCAGCCCTCCTGTTTGGAATCCACCAGCAGTTCAGTAAAGTGCTGTGAACCCGGCCTCTGCCAACAAAGCTCCTGCCAGGAATGTGTCTACACATCTGAGTCGTGCCAGGCAGCTTGTGACCAATCAGTCTGCTGTGATGCTGGGTCCTGTCAGCCAGCCTGCCCTGAAGTCACTTCCTGTCCTGAAACTTCTTGCCTACCAACTGTCTGTGAGGCTAGTCTGTGCCAGCCAACGTGCTGCCATGCGGATTCATGTCAGCCCATTCGTGGTGAAGATCAGCCTGGCAAATCATTTTATTACCAACCGATCTGCTACATTTTGAAACCTTGCCAAATGGTTCCCTGTATACCGGTTCCCTGCCAGCTGTCTACTTGTGTGTTCAGGTCTTGCAGTCCTGCATGCTGTGTGACCTTTCCTTGCCAGACACTTCACTACCAACCCGCACCATGCACATCCTTCATCTGCCAGCCAGCAGCTACAGACAGCCCCCTTGTTCTGTAAACAACTCTTGCAAACCAGCTTCCTGTGGCACTGTGCTTTCTGGCCAACCAACTAGTGGTGAACCCACTTTTTGCAATCAAAGTGGCTGCAAATCCCCTTCCTGCCAGCCAGCTTGCTGTGTGACAGGTATCGGCAAATCAGCCAGTGGTGGCTCCAGTTGCTTCCGACCAACTACCCCAAGTCTCTGCAAAGCTGGCCCTTACTTGCCGACTTCCTGCCAACCCAGTTATGAGTCCAGCTTCTGCAAGGCAACATTTCATTGAGGGAGCACCTCCTCTGAAGTCTGCTGCTTTCTACAAGTGCATAGCCATGGTGCCTGACTCCGGATGAGCACAAACGCTGCCTGCTTGCTAACTTTTCTGAGTCCAGTCCCACATTCCCTCCAGGTGCTGGTGAGGAAATTTATCCTGTGGTCCTTTCTCATCGAGGCTAACCTTTCAGCAAGCATGGCCCATGCTGTAGCTTGCCTTTCCTGGTGTTATCATTTCATTTCACTTCAGCAAAGCCTTTCCTCCCATTTCCCTCCCCCTGCTTTGGATGCTGCCAAGTCTTTAAGGAGACTCTTTTGCTAACAACTGCTAATAAAAATGTGTCTGGTTAAGCATAACAAGTAAGACTCTCATATGCTTTTATTCCTTTCAATATATTACATGTAGATTTCCTTCAGGTCCCATTTGAACACAATGACTTTGGGCCCTCCAAATCACTGTATCTGCCTCGGTCTGCAAGGATTGTTTGTGTCTAGGATTATAGATGCTCAAACTGGAAAAGAGCAAGGATAAACAACCTTGACACCACCAAGAGCTCTTTTGAGTTGGGTCACCTCAGTTTCCCCACAGTGAATAGATGGGGGAAGGCAAAGACAGAAATGGTTCAAGGAAGCCATCGATTAAAACAAATATGAGGCCATGGAAAATAATTAAAGGTTAAGTCACTTAAAACTGATTTTAGTCATCAGTGTACTTAATGGCAAATTTAAATGAAATTTAAAACTGTTTAAAAATTTTAGCAGGTTTTTGCTATGTTTTTGACTTTTTAAGAGATAGTTTTAAATACAATTAGTCTAGGGAAATTTTGACTGAGTTTTGTTATTTCTAGCATGTAATTATTGAATTAAAACACTCGTTCTTTGGATTGGTTTTCTTTGGGGTAAGCTTAGAGGAAGATTCATAATGTGTACTTGTAGCAATGGCACAGAGTCCCCTGAAGGGGATCTGACCTCCTCTTTAAACAAGGGGCTCTGGGTGTGCAAAGCATTTAAGAACAAACTCCCCAAAACTCTTACACAGAATCATAAAGGGACATAAGGAGGATGTTCACTATGGCATTTCTGTGATGACATAAATTTTAAAGGAGAACAAAGAGTGGGTAGGCAACATGTGGTGATTCCTTCCATGGGGTATTGTGTTATGCTGGTTCTCCAGAAAAACAGACCCAACCCAAAACACACACACACACATACATACACTTATTAAAAGGAATTAATTCAGACAATTAAGGAGGCTGGCAAGCCCAAATCTGAAGTGTGAACCTGAAATGTGGACTGATAGGCAGAGATCAAAGAGAGCTCATGGTGAAGATGAAGTCTGAAGGCTGTCTGCTGGGGAATATACATTAAACAGAATAAAATAGCTGTCTATTGGAAGAGAATGAGGCATAAGGAAAGCAGGAATTAAATTAACTGATATATAAGTATATAAAGAAAAAATTAAGAAGAGACTTGTAAGGACAAAAGTGATAATGTGCCTCATAAGGAATATAACTAATTCAATTATTTACAATTGCAGTTCAAAGAGATAATTAAAAAAGAAGAAAAAATGGATGAGAGGGACCTTGATAGAGCAAAAGAATTACCACGGATGGAATGTCTTCTAGAAATGAAATATTGATGGATGCTCTATCTAAAGCCTCTCTCCCACATCATCCATGTAAATTCCTCGGTCATGCTGGATGAGGGATGAGGTAAGTGGAATGCATCTTAGCTCAGCCCTGAACAGAATTTTCAACAATGTTTCTTAAATGTGAGTTTAAGGAATCACATCTCCTTAAATAATTTGGATATTAATACCAGAGTCCTTGACATATCTGAAATTTCAAATTTTATCTTGCAATGGTTTTTGGACCCATCTAAGTCTATCTTATTCTAAGACTTTCCTGTTATGAATTTCTGTTGTACTAGTGTTTTTCGCTGGCCACTTGCCAACATACAAAACTGCATGTTTTAAACATGTCAAGGGTAAAAGGTGTGTTGGGAAGCCTTATATCTCCTGTGGTTGGCAACAGTTTAAATATCAAAGCATTTATTAGCTCCTTTTAGGTTTGCTGGAACTTGTTCCTTAAACATACAAACCTCCAATTATAAATATTGTCCTACTGAGCCTGCTGAGCCATGCTTACAACTAAATCTTTATTTACGTTTAAGTCCTGGGTAGGGGAGCAATTTTAAAAATACAGGGACATTTTGAGAAAGACAGGCATAACTTTTTGTGTGTGTGTGCTTTGCAAATATATTGTTTGTAAAAGCTGAAGGTTTGTGGCAACCCTGTGTCGAGCAAGTCAAAAAGGTGCCATTTTGCCAACAACATTTGCTCACTTTGTGTCTCTGTGTCATATTGTTCAGTTCAGTTCAGTTCAGTCGTTCAGTCGTGTCCGACTCTTTGCGACCCCATGAATCGCAGCACGCCAGGCCTCCCTGTCCATCACCAGCTCCCGGAGTTCACTCAGACTCACGTTCATCGAGTCAGTGATGCCATCCAGCCATCTTGCAATATTTCAGACTTTTTCATTAATGTTGTATTTGTTGTGGTGGTCTGTGATCAGTGATTTTTGATACTATTGTAATTGTTTCAGTGCACCATCAACCTCTCCCATATAAGATGGTGAACTTAAGACGTGTGTGTTCTAATGAATGGAAAAAGAAGCTGTGATAGATATACGTATACAATAGAATACCACTCAATGATAAAAAGAAATGAAACAATGACTTTTGTAGCAACATAGATAGATCCAGAGATTGTCATACTAAGTGAAGTAAGTCAGGAAGGAAAGCTAAATATCTTGTGATATCTCTTATATATGGGATCTAGAATATGACACAAATGAACTTAGGAAACAGAAACAGACTCATGGGCATAGAAAACAAATACATGCTTACTCAAAGGAGAGAGGGAGGGGGGAGGGGTACATTAGGAGTTTCAGATTAGCAGATACAAACTACTAATGATAAAATACATACCTATCAAGCTGCCAACGGTATTTTTCAGAGAACTAGAACAAATAATTTCACAATTTTTATGGAAATTCAAAAAATCTCAAATAGCCAAAGCAATCTTGAGAAAGAAGAATGGAACTGGAGGAATCAACCTGCCTGACTTCAGGCTTTACTACAAAGCCACAGTCATCAAGACAGTATGGTACTGGCACAAAGACAGAAATATAGATCAATGGAACACAATAGAAAGCCCAGAGATAAATCCACACACCTATGGACACCTTATCTTTGACAAAGGAGGCAAGAATATACAATGGAGAAAAGACTATCTCTTTAACAAGTGGTCCTGGGAAAACTGGTCAACCACTTGTAAAAGAATGAAACTAGAACACTTTCTAACACCATACACAAAAATAAACTCAAAATGGATTAAAGATCTAAACATAAGACCAGAAACTACAAAACTCCTAGAGGAAAACATAGGCAAAACACTCTCTGACATAAATCACAGCAGGATCCTCTATGATCCACCTCCCAGAATACTGGAAATAAAAGCAAAAATAAACAAATGGGACCTAATTAAAATTAAAAGCTTCTGCACAACAAAGGAAACTATAAGCAAAGTGAAAAGACACCCTTCTGAATGGGAGAAAATAATAGCAGATGAAGCAATGGACAAAAAATTAATCTCAAAAATATACAAGCAGCTTATGCAGCTCAATTCCAGGAAAATAAATGACCCAATCAAAAAGTGGGCCAAAGAACTAAACAGACATTTCTCCAAAGAAGACATACAGATGGCTAACAGACACATGAAAAGATGCTCAGCATCACTCATTATCAGAGAAATGCAAATCAAAACCACAATGAGGTACCATCTCACGCCAGTCAGAATGGCTGTGATCCAAAAGTCTACAAGCAATAAATGCTGGAGAGGGCATGGCGAAAAGGGAACCCTCTTACACTGTTGGTGGGAATGCAAATTAGTACAGCCACTATGGAGAACAGTGTGGAGATTCCTTAAAAAATGGCAAATAGAACTGCCTTATGACACAGCGATCCCACTGCTGGGCATACACACCGAGGAAACCAGAATTGAAAGAGACACATGTACCCCAATGTTCATTGCAGCACTGTTTATAATAGCCAGGACATGGAAGCAACCTAGATGTCCATCAGCAGATGATTGGATAAGAAAGCTGTGGTACATATACACAATGGAGTATTACTCAGCCATTAAAAAGAATGCATTTGAATCAGTTCTAATGAGGTGGATGAAAATGGGGCCTATTATACAGAGTGAAGTAAGCCAGAAAGAAAAACACCAATACAGTATACTAATGCATATATATGGAATTTAGAAAGATGGTAATGATATTCCTGTATGCGAGACAGCAAAAGAGACACAGATGTATAGAACAGTCTTTTGGACTCTGTGGGAGAGGGAGAGGGTGAGATATTATGGGAGAATGACATTGAAACATGTAAATTATCATATGTGAAACGAATTGCCAGTCCAGGTTCAATGCATGATAAAGGATACTAGGGGCTGGTGCACTGGGATGACCCAGAGCAGTGGGATGGTAAGGGAGGTGGGAGGGGGGTTCAGGATGGGGAACACATGTACACACATGGCGGATTCATGTCAATGTATGGCAAAACCAATACAATATTGTAAAGTAAATAAATAAATAAAAGAAATGAAAGTTAAAAAAATACATAAAAAACAAGGTCCTACTGTAAAGCACAGGGAGCTATTCAATATCCTATAATAAATTATAATGAAAAAGAATATGAAAATATATATATGTCCGTTTGTTGTATGCCAATAACTAACACAATATTGTTAAATCAGCTATACTTCAATTTAAAATGTGATTGTTTTGACTGCCACCAATCAGTCATTCCTCTATCTCTCTCCTTCTTCATAGACTCCCTATTCCCTGACCCATGACAAGTTGCTTCAGTTGTGTCTGACTCTTTGAGACCCCATGGACTGCAGCCTGCAAGGCTCCTCTGTCCATGAGATTCTCCAGGCAAAGAATACTGGAGTGGGTTGCCACACCCTCCTCTAGGATCTCCTCTAGGGGATCTCCCTGACCCAGAGATCAAACTCACTTCTCTTATGTATCCTGCAATTGGTAGGTGGGTTCTTTACCACTAGCACTACCTAAGAAGACTCAATATTGATATTAGGCCAAATAATAACCCTACAGTATAAATGTTCAAGTGAAATGGAGATTCTCTAAGTTTCTCACTTTAAATCAAAAGCTGGAAATGATTAAGCTTAATGAGGAAGGCATGTCAAAAGCTGAGAGGTCAAATACTAGGCCTCTTACACCAAAAAGTTAACTAAGTTGTGAATGTGAAGGAAGGTTTTTGAAAAAATGAAAAATGCCACTCCAGTGAACACATGAATGACAAGAAAGTGAAACAGACTTGTTGGTGATGTGGAGAGAGTTTTACTTGTCTGGAAAGATTAAACCAGTGACAATATTCCCTGATGCCAAAGCCTAATTGAAAGCAAGGCCCTAAATCTCTTCAATTCTGTGAAGACTGAGAGAGGTGAGGAAACTACAGAGGAAAGTTTGAAGCCAGCAGAAGTTTGTTTATGAAGTTTGGGAAAGAAGCAATTTCTGTAACACGAGAGTATGAGGTAAAGTAGCAAGTGCTGATGTAGGACCTACAGCAAGTTATCCAGAAGGTCTAGCTAAGATGATTAACAAAGGTAGCCACACTACACATCAGATTTTAAATGTAGATGAAGCAGCCTTCTATTGGAAGAAGATTCCACCTGGGACTTTTCATGACTAGAGAAAAATCAATGCTGACTTTAAAGCTTCAGAAGACAGCGTGACTCTTTTTAGGGGCTACTTCAGCTGGTGGCTTTAAATTGGAGTCAGTGCTTCCCTGGTGGCTCAGATGGTAAAAGCATCTGCCTACCATGCAGGAGACTGGGTTGGGAAGATCCTCCGGAGAAGAAATGGCAACCCACTCCAGTGTTCTTGCCTGGAAAATTCCATGGACAGAGGAGCCTGGTAGGCTACAGTCCATGGGGTCACAAAGAGTCGGACACGACTGAGCGACTTCACTTCAGCTGGTGACTTTAAATTGGAGTCAGAGCTCATTGACTGTTCTGAGAATCCTTAGTGAGTTAGTTAGTTAGTTAAGTCCCTCAGTCGTGTCCGTACAATACTGTACTGTATTACAGTACAATCACCATTGGTACTGATGGCTGGTAAGTCAGCAGCCATCAGTACCAAGGAAAGATCCTACACCAGCTAAAAGATTACAACTCTGAGCTGAAGGCTTAGATGATGGTTAACACTTCTTAGTAATAAAATATTTTAAAATTAAGATATTTACATTTTTATACATAATGCTATTGTATACTTAATAGACTACAGTATAGCATTAGCATAACTTTTATGTGCACTGGGAAACCAAAAAGCTTGTGTGGCTCACTTTATTGCAATATTTGCTTTATTGTGCTGGTCTGGAACTGAACTCACCACTCAGAATTGACATTCTTCATCATGTGATTTGAATTTTTCTACCACCCCTAGGATATCTGCCCTCCTCAAAGCACTTTCCAGTTACTCAATATTCTTTTAGAAGGTACATTATCAGAGCCTAATTCAAGATCTAGCTGCTCTATAACAGCCCAGGATGTAAAATAGTTACCCTCCTTTTTTGAGTATAGCCCATATTTCCCCCTAGGTCATGTCTGCCTGATGATATAATTAGGTAGTATTCTTTAAGTTAGTCATCTCAACCCCATTAGGAAATATGCTGGGATCTGAATGACTAAATACCTGTTTAGTGAAGTGGCATGTGACTTCCTGAAGGGGTCATTTCCATCACTTCTCAAATGGTTTCCTGGTCCCTGTGTTGATATTCTCTGTTCCTGTCTTTGCATGCCTAATACTAAGTTCATAATCCCACTCCAGTCATATTAGTATCCTTATTGTCATCCTTGGAAGACGGAGTTTCTTCAGGTTCAGATTTAACATTAGCTTCAGACATATCATTCTTTAATTTGAGTCCAAGTTAGCCATAGTGCATCCTCCTTAGCAAACTCCAGGTGCTTTGAGTATCAGCAGAAAAGACTACCCAAGTGAGTCTGCTCCAAGCTGCCTAACTGCCTTTCTAGTATACTGTTTATCCAGAGTCTCAGCTTGAGATGGGGGTCAAGTGTTTATTATTATTGAATGATGTGAGATGCTATCATTGGAAATGAGACATGTCTTGGCAGTTACTGAATTCTGTCTATATTTCTGCATTCTCTTTATAAGCTATTATGACAGTCCTTTTTAATTGTCCTGATGAAATTCAGGTTCATTTTCTACTGAATTTCATTGATCAACTAATAAGGCAAAAATAAGTTAAACTATTGGACAAGATTTGGTCTAAGTGGTCCCATGTTCTTTTTCTAGAGGTCCTCAAAGGGTCTTTTTAACAACCCATTCTGTGATTTGTAGAGACTTGAAAATGGAATGGCATTTGCTTATCTCAACACCTTTAGTGTCTCTTGCTCTCTAAGATTCCTCAAAATCAATGTTTGTGAAGACTGCTTGCAGAAAAGAGTCCCTGTATTTTCCTTATTTGCTGCAAATAATACATTCTTCCTTCTGCTTAAAAAAAAATCATTGTATGGTTTACTTCAAATCTCTGAGTGCTCTAGGACATACAATGACATGAGTTTATTTTGAGAATCTAGGCATTTGTAAAATTTATTTGCCTTTGTAAATGTTTATTTTTCGAATTTGATTATTGCCCACTGTCTAAATAGACTGACACCAAGTAAGAGCCTGTCTAGCATAAGCTTCACTTTCTTTGTGTTACATTCCACGGGGAGATCTCAGATCTTATCTCGTTGCAGGTCTCAGCAGGAGCTAAGGAGAACAGACACCTTCTACAAGCCTGGATTTTCACTGCCAGAGGCTGACATGTTTGACAGCTCATGGATCATGAGCTGAGTGAGGGGTGAGAGCAGTGCGCATGTAAGACATTTTTTTCAGGATCACACTGAGAAGTTCACTTCATATTAAGAGTCTTAATGTATTTTGAAATAAGATTTGATTCCCTTATTTAAATCAAAAAAAGTTAAATTCTCTTTTTCTCTTCTTTCTCCCTCTCACTGTTACAGATTTCCCCATTTAGTTCAGAAGGATATTTTACAATCTTCATTTTTATTTTACTATAAAAATAGCTCAAGAGTTCCCTGGTTGCCTAGTGGTTAGGATTCAGTGGTTAGGACTGAACCCACTGCTCTGCACTGGATTCAATCCCTGGTCAGAGAACCGAGATGCCACAAGTGGCATGGCATGGCAAAGGCAAGCAAGCAAACAAACAGACTCATGCTCGAGGTAGAAAAAAGTGTATGAACAGAACATGGAAAGCCTTGGCTCACCAAAACTACCTGAAAACCCTGCTCTCCTGGGACAAACTACTGGTTTCCATTTTGCATGCTTCATCACTTCAGTCGTGTCTGACTTTGCGACTCCATGGACTGTAGCCCAGCAAGCTCCTCAGACCGTGGGATTTTTATTATGCCCTAACATTTTACAGATGGCTGGTTATTTTCTCTATTTGAAAGATGGAAGAAAAATTAAAAAGGAGCATTGATTTCTATATCTCAAGCACAAACACCAGATTACTACACGAAGTAACAGACTTTTGTCTTGCTTAAGGGCATCCTTAATGTATTTATATTCACTTAATAAAAAACATATTTCAATGTGTTTTCTACTTTTTCCCTTCATGAGCATCTGAAGCTTCCTTCATTTTTCTTGTGTGTGCGTGTGCGTGTGTGTGTGTGTGTGTGTGTGTTTAGTTGCTAAGTCATATCTGACTCTTGCACCCTATGGACTGTAGCCCGATAGGCTCCGCTGCCATTGGATTTCCCAGGCAGGAATACTGGAGTGGGTTGCCATTTCCTTCTCCAGGGGATCTTTCTGATCCAAGGATCAAACCTGTGTCTCCTGCTTGGTAGGTTGCTTCTTCACCACTGAGCCTCCAGGAAGCCCTATCGGTGTGTGCCATCCCTATTTAATGCCTAGTTCATGAAACTTTTGTTGAATTAAATTACTATGCTTTAAGTTAGCCCCTACCGGGAAATTTGATGGGATTTGAATATGATGGCATCTGTTCTTCTGTAGGGGCCACTTTTGTCACTCCTGAGATATTCAACTGCAGATTATCAATTATTTTTGACCAACAAAAATGAAAATTTTGTATGGTTCAAGCCAACATATTCTTTACTTGGCTTTTTCCAGTCAAGTCCTAGTATACAACTACTTATAACCCTCTCTGATATCTTTGTATACTGAAAAGTATTTTAAAAGGTGCTAGGACAATTCTTTGGAAGGAATGATGCTAAAGCTGAAGCTCCAGTACTTTGGCCACCTCGTGCAAAGAGCTGACTCATTGGAAAAGACTCTGATGAGGGGAGGGATTGGGGGCAGGAGGAGAAGGGGACGACCGAGGATGAGATGGCTGGATGGCATCACGGACTCAATGAACATGAGTCTGAGTGAACTCTGGGAGTTGGTGATGGACAGGGAGGCCTGGCAAGCTGCGATTCATGGGGTCGCAAAGTCAGACAAGACTGAGCGACTGAACTGAACTGAACTGAGGACAATAATCACAGTAAGGAAAACATTCTTCAAAGAGTTAAGACAACTTAATCCATTCATGCTACCAGTGTCCTTTAGAACAAAAATTTTTCCTGTCATTTTTCTGATTCTTTTGGTATCTATTTAATAAAAAGGGTGAACATCAGACTTGTCCTGAGAAATTCCATTCTTGAAGAGCAAAAACTATTTATTATTTATCTTATGATTGTAGCTATGAAAATAAAAGATGTTCCTTGGAAGGAGAGCTATGAAAAACCTAAGACACCATATTAAAAAGCAGAGACACCACTTTGCCAACAAAGGTCCTATAGTCAAAATTATGGTTTTTCCAGTAGTCATGTATGGATGGAGAGCTCGACCACAAAGAATGCTGGGCACTGAAGAATTGATGCTTTTGAACTGTGGGCTAGAGAAGACTCTTGAGAGTCCCTTGGATAGCAAGGTGATCAAATCAGTCAATTCTAAAGGAAATCAACCCTGACTATTCATTGGAAGGACTGATGCTGAAGCTAAACCTCCAATGCTTTAGCCACCTTATGTGAAGAGCTGACTCATTGGACTGAGAGCAGGAGGAGAAGGGGAAGACAGAGGATGAGATGGTTGGATGACACCATGTACTCAATGAACATGAGTTTGAGCAAACTCTGGGCGATAGTGAAGGACAGAGAAGCCTCTTGTGCTGCATTCCATGGGGTCGCAAAGAGTCAGACACAACTGAACAGAAACATTTATCTTATCTTCATAATCCCAAATGTGGACTGCCATAACGGACTTTGATAAAGACAGGGGGCAAAAGAATCTGTGTGTTGACTGAGGCAACTTCATAAAGGTCAATTTTGAAACCAAAGATCCATAGGCAGTCAACCCAGTGACTATGAATAAAGAAAATAGAATGGAAAGCAATGTCTGAGACACACAAATGGGCCCAAAGATACATGTAAGAAGCCTAAAAGATGTGTCCCAAACACAACATGGATAATTTCCCCATCTATGTGATGTATGATGCTGGGTGTTATTTTTGTTGGTCTCATCAGTTTGCTCATATAAATGGCTTCATCTTATAACAATAGTCTGATGATATCAGGAAGTAAATTTCCTCTTATAATCCACTTTCTCAGAAACTTCCAGGCAATGCCCAGAACTTAGCTGGAACTGGATAAATATTTGATGATAGTGACTTTATGATACATAGTAAAGAGTTGTTACAAACAAAATCATATAGGTGCTCCTCAGGTACTCTTCTGACTTATACTCCAAGCCAGCTCAGAGTGGCATCCATAATCCTAGCCAAACATCTTTGAATTTGACCCCTTGCCTTTGTGTACAGGAGTAGAAGAATTTTGTACAAACTCAACATATCCTCTAAATAAGGGCATATGAAAGACACACTGTACACATAATCTAGGTCATTAAAGGACATGCAAAATAGTAGAGTTTATAGGTGATAAATCAGTAAATGCCTTAGTTGCAAAGAAAATTCAGATGACAGTAGAGGGTAGAAAAACAAGTTATAAGCACAATGAAAAAATGTAAAAGAAAGACTTTTTAGAGATGGAAAAATTAACCAACTATTAAGACCATTGGCAGGGATGGATAAGGTAGGTGAAGATCTTATTCCTATCTGATTCCTAATGACACTCATTATTAAACCCAAATTATTACTTGTGGTCATAAAGCCCAACCCTCGAAGAAGGGCAATGAAGAATAGGACATGTCTTATTATATTAAATCCAGTTATTTCCCTGATAATGTATTATTTCAGGCTACTTGAATAAATGCAAGTAGCCTGTTTTACATGTATCTCAGACCATCGGAAAAGGAGCTGACACCACTGAACTAAACTATCAGGAAAGAAGGGGAAAAAAGAGAATGTCCTTTGTGCAAGGAGGTTTAGCTGGCATGGCTGCACCAGGTGCACGTTTCATAGGACAGATCTGTGCAAAGCAAGTTCATATTTAGAGCAAAGAGAAACAGGAGAAACAGCAATTCAGGCACTAATAATCAGAAACACAGAAAATGCTATAGATGCTATTACAAAAGAATGACAATGGTAATAACAAACTTCTTATTATATTTGGGAAATGGGCTTCCCTGGTGGCTCAGATGGTAACAAATCTGCCTGCAATGTGGAGACCCAGGTTCTGTCCCCGAGATGGAAAGATCCCCTGGAGAAGAGAATGGCTACCCACCCACTTGCTGAGAGAGAGATATTGTTTAAAGTCCTCATGGACATTGTAGGATATTAAGGGTCAGCAAGCAAAACAGCTCATATAACGCAAATCCTGGTACATTGTAAAGTCTGGGACACTCACTACTTTCTGAGAGTCTATTTCTTGTTTTAGTTAACTCAGATGCAGATATCCATCTAGTCTTTTTTTTTTTTTTTGCCTTATATTATCCACGAGTTCTCAAAATTTCAACAAATGTTCTAACTTAGAAAGTATCTTAGATTTGAGGAGTAATTTATCTAAGGATAGCAAACTAGAACTCATTTAGAGAAACCAAATTTTATCCAAACTGTTTATACCCACTTGGAGCTATGGATTCCTCTAATTTTCTTTCTACACTCATGTTCAAATATTATCCTTTATATATTAATATATAAGCTATATTGAGAAGTCCTCTTTTCTTATTATAATCATAATTTTACCAGTGGATCTTAAACGAAAATTTATCCCTTCTTAAAATCACCTATTTGTGTGGTGAAAAACTCTTTACTGGGGAAGGGGTCTTAGTTGTTTTTTTTGTATGTTAAGTATATTTATGTTTTGCTATATTTGCTACTGTCGGCAGGTAAAAGGGAATGCTTAGGGAAAACTGGGTTAACTTTGCTATTAATAGATCCCAGTCTTAAGAAGTAGAAGATCATTTGAAATGTGTCCCTTTCTATCTTAATCATTGTTTCAAGCAAGAATCTGAATGAGGCTCAAGAGCTTGGTTTTTCATTATACCCTTATCTTAGGTAAGGAATTCATTTGTTTAGAAGGATGGTCAATGGCTTTCTGGCCAGAGACAGTTATAAACACAATCATCATAAAAGAGAGGTGAAGCAGTCATACTTTCCTTATCAAGTTTACACAAACCAGACTTCTGATTTATGATTTGGGCATGGAGGAAGAGTCTGATAATGGTCCATGTTGGTGTTGTAAATCAAGAATCTTCAAACAAGAAGGCCTGGGAAGAGATAACACAGGATTCTACTCCTCCTATGAAGGCCTCTAACTGAGATGTTTTTGTGGCATCAGGAGAGGCTGGGAAGTTTGTTGTGTCAATTTTGAGATTGGGCAGGATGTGTTAGGGCCCTGCTTCCATTATCAGTTGTAAATAGACATTTAAAAATATGCTCTTTAGATCTTTCCATTTATGCAAGGTAATGGAGTAGCTGGAGGGAAAAAGATGAGAGTGACCTGAATCATGGGTTTGACTTATGAGTCTGGCAGAACTGGGAGAAGTTAAAGAGCACTGAAGCCTGGGCAGCTCAGACAAGAGGTTGGGGATCCAAGGCACTAAATGTCCAAGAAAAGGGAGAGGAGTGAACTGACAGCACAAATACCAAGTGTTCAAGGGATGTGAAGATCAAAGGCAAAAGGCTTTTGTTTAAACCACGATATGCATTATAAAACATGCCCATGTTTACAACTGTGTCAGAGTAATAAATTGAGTCTACTATGGAAAACAGTGTGGAGATTCCTTTAAAAATTGCAAATAGAACTGCCATATGACCCAGCAATCCCACTGCTGGGCATACACACCGAGAAAACCAGAATTGAAAGAGACACATCTACCCCAATGTTCATCACAGCACTGTTTATAATAGCCAGGACATGGAAGCAACCTAGATGTCCATCAGCAGATGAATGGATAAGAAAGCTGTGGTACACATACACAATAGAGTATTACTCAGCCATTAAAAAGAATACACTTGAATCCGTTTTAATGAGGTGGATGAAGCTGGAGCTGATTATACAGAGTGAAGTAACCCAGAAAGAAAAACACCAATACAGTATACTTACACATATATATGGAATTTAGAAAGATGGTAATAATAACCCTGTATGTGAGACAGCAAAAGAGACACAGATGAATAGAATGGACTTTTGGACTCTGAGGGAGAGGGAGAGGGTGGGAGGATTTGGGAAAATGGCACTGAAACATGTATACTATCATGTAAGAAATGAATCGCCAGTCTATGTTTGATACAGGATACAGGATACTTGGGACTGGTGCACAGGAATGATTCAGACAGTTGATATGGGGTGGGAGGTTGGGGGGGTGGTTCAGGATTGGGAACTCATGTACACCTGAGACGGATTCATGTCAATGTATGGCAAAACCAACACAGTACTGTAAAGTAAAATAAAGTAAAAATAAAAATTAAAAAAAAAATAAATGACACCTAATGTAATCCCTTCTTATAAATGAATTACTGGGTGCTCAGCTTCATGACAGAAAGAACCAAAAACCTTCTTACTGTAAGCCTCCCAATATTGTCCAATCTAATGGAGTGGCTGGGTGGAGAGCTACTAAATAAGAATGAAAGAAGAGTTCTGATTAAAATCTGCAGTTGATCAGAGACATGAACACATAAAACCTGGCTCAGCTGTTTTCTCCTATGTTGGTCTTATGTTGATCCTTAGGAAGTTCTTTTAAAGAGTTTCTCCATCATTCAGGTTACACTCACCAAGGCACAAGAACATTTTCTCTATTGGAAACATCTGTGACTGTACAATCAGAATGGTATTTCTGAGCATTTCCCTACCCTTATTAGCTCTGCCCTTTGTTTCTGCACTCTTTGCCAGGAAGAGTGGCAGGAAGGAAACTTCTTTTGCCAGGAAGGAAACTTTTCCTACAAATGTGGCAATTATCTTTCTGTTCAGTTCCAGTCAAGCAAGCAATTTTCTTGACTGATTATCAAAAAGTTTAAGATAGTCTTCTGTAGTAAAATTACCCTCATTAACTTTACTTAGCAAGTCCTCCTCATTGTTAATATCAAGTTTAATGTGGTTTACCTGTATGTTTAGAGCTTTCTGTGGTGACTTAAATGGGAAGGAAATCCAAAGAAAGAGGAGATATATGTGTATATACATACAGCTGATTCACTTTGCTGTACAGTAGAAATTAACACTAGTAGAAATTAATCCAAAAGAAAGACAATGACAAAGAATGTTCAAACTACTGCACAATTGCACTCATCTCACATGCTAACAAAGGAATGCTCAGAGTTCTCCAAGCAAGGCTTCAACGATACATGAATCAAGAATGTCCAGATGTTCAAGCTGGATTTAGAAAAGGCAGAGGGACCAGAGATCAAATTGCCAATATGACAGATCATGGAAAAGGCAAGAGAATTACAGGAAAACATCTATTTATGCTTTATTGGCTACCCCAAAGCCTTAGACTGTGTGGATCACAACAAACTGTGGAAAATTCTTAAAGAAATAGGAATACCAGACCACCTGACCTGCCTCCTGAGAAATCCGTGTGCAGGTCAAGAAGCAACAGTTAGAAACAGACATGCCAGAAAGAAAAACACCAATACAGCATACTTACACATATATATGGAATTTAGAATGATGGTAATGATAAACCTGTACACGAGACAGCAAAAGAGACACAGGTGTATAGAACGGCCTTTTGTACTCTGTAGGAGAGGGAGAGGGTGGGATGGGTTGACAGAGTGGCAGTGTAACATGTATGATATCATAAAGTGAAACGAATCTCCAGTCCAGGTTTGATGCAGGATGCAGGATGCTTGAGACTGATGCACGGGGATAATGCAGAGAGAAGGTGTGGGGCGGGAGGGGGGAGGTGGGGGTCGGGATTGGGAGTTCATGTACACTTGTGGCTGATTCATGTCAATGTATAGCGAAATGAATAAAGTATTGTAAAGCAAAACAAACTAAAAAATAAAAATTAATTAAAATAAAAAAATAAATTAAAAAAAAAAGAAACAGACATGGAACGACGGACTTGTTTCAAATTGGGAAAGGAGTACATCAAAGCTGTATGTTGTCAAGGCCAGGCTGGATGAAGCACAAGCTGGAATCAAGATTGCCAGGAGAAATATCAATAATCTCAGCTATGCAGATGACACCACCCTTATGCAGACAGAGAGGAAGGAACTAAAGAGCCTCTTGATGAAAGTGAAAGAGGAGAGTGAAAAAGCTGGCTTAAAACTCAACATTCAGAAAACTAAGATCATGGTGTCTGGTCCCATCACTTTATGGCAAATAGATGGGGAAACAATGAAAACAGTGAGAGACTTTATTTTCTTGGGCTCCAGAATCAGTGCAGATGGTGATTGCAGCCACTAAATTAAAAGGCACTTGCTCCTTGGAAGAAAAGCTATGACAAACCTGCTGCTGCTGCTGCTGCTGCTAAGTCACTTCAGTCATGTCCAGCTCTGTGTGACCCCATAGACGGCAGCCCACCAGGCTCCCCCGTCCCTGGGATTCTCCAGGCAAGAACACTGGAGTGGGTTGCCATTTCCTTCTCCAATGCATGAAAGTGAAAAGTGAAAGTGAAGTCGCTCAGTCGTGTCCAACTCTGTGTGACCCCATGGACTGCAGCCCACCAGGCTCCTCCATCCATGGGATTTTCCAGGCAAGAGTACTGGAGTGGGGTGCCATTGCCTTCTCCCATAAGTGCTCATAAAAGTGAGGAGCAGGACATGGGGGTGATGAGCACATTGATATATATGGTTGATACTGATCATTTGCAGATATACTGATCATTTGCAGATCCTTAAGAGAATAAGCCTAAGAATTTGCTTTCTAAGATTGCTTTTTTAACCTGCACATATTCTCTGATATACTTTATTATTATTTTTAAGGTACAGTTGATTTACAATATTGTGCTAGTTTTAAGTATACAGCAGAGTGATTCAGGATGTTTGCAGATTATACACCATTTTAGATTATTACAAGATAATGACTGTAATTCCTTGTGGTATATTTTCTTATTGTTTGTCTATTTTTAAAAAACTTTAAAAAATTTGAGTATAACTGCTTTATAATGTTGTGTTAGTTTCTGCTGTATAATGAAGTAATTCTGCTATATGTATACGTATATCCCCTCCCTCTTAAAGAGAAAGGATATGAACGTTTTTCTAAGACTAGGATCATGTTTTGTGTTGAGGATAAATGAAAGAGACCACAAGGAGCTGGCACAATGATCTACAGGAAATCAGGAAGACAAAAATCAAAGCAGCCTCCACTCTACTAAGAAGCCTCACAAATTAACAAGGTAATCAGCAGAATATTTGCTGCTGCTGCTAAGTCACTTCAGTCGTGTCAGACTGTGTGTGACCCCATAGACGGCAGCCCACCAGGCTCCCCCGTCCCTGGGATTCTCCAGGCAAGAACACTGGAGTGAGTTGCCATTTCCTTCTCCAATGCATGAAAGTGAAAAGTGAAAGTGAAGTCACTCAGTCGTGTTGGGCTCCTAGCTACCCCGTGGACTGCAGCCTACCAAGCTCCTTCATCCATGGGATTTGCCAGGCAAGAGTACTGGAGTGGGTTGCCAATGCCTTCTCCAAGCAGAATGTTTGATTGTCAACAAAGTTGACAAGTGGAAGTTTGATTGACGGGCCTGTCATTTAGTCAGTCTGTTTCCTAAAGTGGCTGTGCAAATTTATGTACCGCCCTCCACCCCACTCCAAGATGTAAGGGATTCTGTGGATTTACATCTTCTCTAATTGTCAAACTTTTAAATGATCTTTCAGATTTCAAAATAGTTTTCCAATACAGTGGTATAAACTACAATCTAGTTGAGGTTTTATTTTCTCAATAAACTTAGGATTTTGAGTATTTTTTCACATGCTCATTGGCTATATGTGTTTCCTCTAAGGTAGAATTCCTATCCACATCTTTTACCCAGTTTTCCATTCAGTGGTTTATGCTCATCTTCAGGAGTTTATACGCTCTTGAGACTAATCCTTTGTCCCTTGTATGTATTGTGAATATCTTCTCTAAGTCAATACTATGTGGTACAAAAGAACTGAGCTCAGTCAGCCAAAGAAATCATGAGAAATAGTAAACAGTTGTTGTTTAGTAATAAGAACTAAGTATTAAATAAGTATTATTTATTAAGTAATAATTTGTTACATGAAAACATAATTAAAATAATTTTTGCTATTTTAAGTCTCTTTTAACTTATATTTTAGGCCTAATTTTTCTTTTATAATATTAACTTTGTCTTGTTTCTTTTTAGCCACTCAATCTTCCCAGAGTTTTTTTCTATTTTGTTCACTTTTTTAAAAGACCAAATTTTGGCTTTGTCAAGCTTCACTATTTTTCCTTTATTTTCTGTTTTACTAATCTCCACTCTTCTGAGTATTTGTTTTCTTTTAGGTGGTTTGTGGGCAGTGATGTTGTTTTCCCTTAATTTCTTAAGATGATATGTCTAACACCTTAATTTTGAGGTCTTCTTCTCTTCTAATATGAAGATTGAAACATACAAATTACCCTTAAAAGATTGCTATTGTAACATCCTATGAGTTTTGATGTCACATTTTATTATTATCCAGTTTTATATATCTATGCAATTCCTCTCTAGATTGCACACTTGTGTTTTTACCATTTATCCACCTTCTCCATCCATCTTAGCTCTGTGTGACACAAGCTAGAATGGGATGCTCGTGGCATTTAGTGGGTAGAGGCAGGATGCTGTTAACCTTTCTCCATGTTCACGACATTGCCTCCCACCCATCAATCCAAATATTAGCAGTCCCAAGTTGCAGAACACTGATTTAGACTACTATCTAAATATAATTAACATATTATTACCCCACCTTATCTCCTTCCCCTGTTATAAACTAAGCAGTGTCTCCAGAGAATCCCAGGCACATCTGGATTTGATTCATGTTTCAGTTTCATGTCATAAACCTCAGGATGTTTTGTAGAGACTGTGGATAGCTCTAAGGTAAAATTTCCATGGTGTGGTTAGCTCATTTCCCAGTTCTACATACATACATAATTGTCTTGATAATATTTTAATTTGGAGAAAAAAATGAACTTAGGATTTAGAAGTAAAAGAAATATGGCTGAGTGTATATGCTTCACCAGATTTCTTTTTAATATTCCACACTATGTGTGGCCCTAGGAAACCCCAGATTTATCTAACCAGACCATCCCAGAATGACATATTCTGACATAAAAAAGCAGATGTTTTAGACAAGCTTCTGGCTTGAATGTGCCAGCAGAGTGCCAAGAATACAAAAGATTCTTAAACCTAGTAGTTGGCTTTTAAAACCAGCCTATTGGCCTTATATGGGCAAATGGTCACTGAAGTTTGGGAAATAGCTGAGAGAATACATTTGTAAATAGGAAAATTATCTGCATAGGGAAAGGATTATATTCAATGGTACACAGGCAATCAAAGCATACATATTCCCTGTGCTCAGATCACTTTGTGCCTGTAGTAAGATCTTATTATAAGACCCTGGAGAACAAACAAAAGAGACCCTAGCTCTCAACCAAATTCTACCTATGAATAGTCGAGTGGCTTTTATTCATCCATAAGAGGGGGGCAATCATCTTGGTTCTGCCAGTTTAGGGGTCATTGTCAGACTCAGAAATACAGTATGAATGAGCGGACTTAAAAGAAAATGCTGTATAAAAAGTCAAATCGGAATATAGGCTAGAAGACAGCAAAGACTTTATTCGGAAGGAATGAGAGAAGCTTTCTCACAGTTGAGAGGACAACACAGGGTAATCCTAAGGAGGTGGAAGTAAAATAGAATTTTACTAATTTTCTCTAATGAGTCCATTAGAGAAAAAAAAATATGAAGTAGTAAACATGAAAGAAACCTAAGAAAACCAGCACAATGATTTGGGCTTTAGGTTACTTAAGAAAAGTGGTGATCATTTTTGCAAGGCTGACACAATGACTGCAAGGCAGGAGACCTAAAACTTGCAGATATCACAGAGTTTAATAGAAAAGGAAGATGAAGAAAGGCAGACTGAAGTCAACTGCATGCCACCATACCACCTCACAGAGCCACTTAATCAGGAATATGACTCATAGAAAGATGATGGTTGCACGCTGGATGCTAATAAAGCCTGGCGGTGGAGCTTGTGGCAGTAACTGGAGAACTCATAGGTTAGCTGTCAGAAGATTGATGTGTCTCACATGATTCCATGATGGGAGGATCAGCAAGAGGAAGGGCAGCAGCTGGACACACAGCTGGGGGGCAGCAGGTGGTCCTACAGCAGGTGGTCTGACAGCACACAGGGCGGCTGCAAGGCTGGCAGCAGCTGGACCCACATTCCTGGGCTTGGCACCCAGGCAGGCAGCAGCACGTGGGGTGGTAGCAGATTCTGTGGCAGTACATGGGTGCACAGTGAACCGGTTGGCAGCAAGGCTGGCCACAGCTGGACCCACTGAAGGTTTGTCCACAGCTTCTGGACCCACAGCAGGTGGGCTGACAGCAGGTGGTCACACAAGTAGGCTTGTGGCAGGTGGTCCTGCAGCAGGTGGTTTCACTAGTTTGATAGCAAGTTGGAGGGCAGGAGGGCTGGCAGCAGATGGACTCACAGCAGGTGGGCTGGCAGCAGGTGGTCACACAGGTAGGTTTGCAGCAGGTGGTCCTGCAGCAGGTGGTCTGACAGCAAGTTGGGGGGCAGCAGGGCTTGCAGCAGCTGGACTCACAGCAAGTGGTCCTGCAACAGGTGGGCTGACAGCACGGGGAGCAGCACGAGTGGGTCATTGTGTCTGTGGTGGAGGGCGGACGCTGGCTCAGAGCTGAGTTTCTCAGATTCTGAGGACTCCTCCCGTTCTGGAGCTTTTATATCCTGGACCCCCAATGTTGGGACCAATAAGCAGGACTTTCCTGGTGTTATTTATGTTATTGTTGTAGTTTTGGATAATTGTCATGGAGGAAGTTGCTTTCTTAGTGTTTTATGGAGAGGCCTCTGTAAATCAGTGTTTGACCTTTTTCTTAATTGGGTCGGTCTTGTACTTAAGAATCTTTCCTAGAAATGAAAATGTCAGGAACCATCACCAGCAGCATTTCTGGTCATGTGACACCATCTGGTCATAGGGTAGTTCCTGCTGGCTCTGTGAAGGTCAGAACTGTTCTCCCTTCTCAGCTTTGCTCCTTTGGCTCTACTTAGATGGAGACGTGCCTCGAAAGGGTCGGGATGCTGATGCATTCTGTGATGAATGAAGCCTGCTTGAGTTCAAGCCTGACTTCTGACAAAGTCAGAGTTAAGCTTCCACATGCATCTATATATAGCTATACTTGGCAACTAGTTTGAAATGTTTCCCAATTTTATCGAGTCATCTGAGTGGAGGATGGTTGCCACATTGTTTTCCAGATGAAAACCAGCACCAAAACTGGAATAGAGGCAAAGCTGAATCCTATTTTCAAACAGCATCCCTTCCTTACTGCTTCATTGCTATTTTCTAGTTAGCTTAATGACCTCTAGACATCCCAACTTGCATATACTTTCTTCTATAATTTGTGACAAGCAGGTTAGATAGGAGAATAACTAAGGTATGTTTGAATCTGTAAATTTACATATTCTGACAACTGTGGAATCTCAGCCACAATCTCTTAAAGCTTTTAGGCCTCATTTCCTCCCTTTTAGATATATATGTTAGAGTATGATTGCCATGTAATGGGAAAACATATAGTCAATAGCAGTAGAAAGGATAAAATGATAATGTAGAAAGGATAAAATGATAATGTAGTTCCAATGGGAGAAAGAAGGAAAACAATTAAAATGTGTCTGGAACCACAAAATAGCCAATGCAATATTGATAAAGAAGAACAAAGCTGGAAGCATCATTTTCCTTGATTCCAAACAATATGACAAAGCTATATTAAACAAAACAGTATGGATTGGAAAAAACTAGCACCTAGATCAGTGGACTAGAATAAAGAGGCCAGAAATAAGTCCACACATTATATGGCCTACTGATTTATTACAAAGGAGTCAAGAATATATTAATGCAATAAGGAAATTGCAATCTTTTAAATAAATAGTGGCAGGAAAACTGGGCAGCCATGTGCAAAAGAATGAAACGGGACTCCTCAATCTCAAAATGGACTCTTCCTGAGGGATATCTTCCCATTTATGACAATGTGAATGGACCCTGAGACATTAAGCTAAATGAAATAAGTTTGAGAGAGACAATTACCATGTGATCTCACTTATATATGGAATCTTACAAATTTTTTTCTAAAACTGAGCTCATAGATAGAAGAGATCAATGGTAGCCAGAGGTGGGAGTGGGGTGGGTGAAATAGGTAAATGGCATCACAAGGTACAGGCTTCCAGTTATAAAATAAATGCATGGGGAATATAATGTACAGCATAATGACCATAGTTAATAATACTGAAATCTTTGAAAGTTGCTAGAAAAGTGATTTTAAAAGCTCTCATGCAAGAAAAAAGACTTAGTAACTATCAATTGTGGCAGATGCTAACGTTAACTAGACTTACTAGAGTGATAACTCTGGAACATCTACAAATATCAAATTATTACGTTGAACACGTGTAAACAATATAACACCATGTCGATTACAGCTCAATTTAAAACAAACAAGGACAGATCCATACGAGTAGAATTCAGAAGTCTCATAGCAGGAGCGTACATGACACTGCTGTAGTGAAATACTGAAACACTTTTATTGTTTCTACCGCTGTTGATTATATGCTTTCCCTATGACATGGCAATTACACTCTTACATGTGTACCTAAAAGAGAGGGCAGAAAAAACTCTAAGAAATCATGGCTGACACATTTCACATTTATTGAAATATATAAATCTATCAATTTATCAGCCTATCTACCTATTTGTCACAAATGATGAAAGAAAGTATGTGCAAGTTGTGATGTCTCACCAGAGGTGACTGATCCAGCTAAAAATAGTTATGGGACACTAGTGCATTGATGTTGTCTGAAAACAGGGTACAGCTTTTGCCTCTATTCCAGCTTTGGTGCTGAATCGTTAGTGAAGAACAGCATGTCAACATCTTCTACCTAAATGTACCTAATAAAGCTGGGAAACATTTTAGGTCAGTCACTACTGATCTGAAAGACATGTATATACATGTTTCAATGCCATTCTCTCAAATCACCCCACCCTCTTCCTCTCCCACAGAGTCCAAAAGACTGTTCTATACATCTGTCTCTGTTTTGCTGTCTTGCATACAGGGCTATCATTATCATCCTTCTAAATTCCATATATATGCATTAGTATACTATATTGGTGTTTTTCTTTCTGGCTTGCTTCACTCTGTATAATAGGTCCAGTTTCATCCACCTCATTAGAACTGATTCAAATGTATTCTTTTTAATGGCTGTGTAATATTCCATTGTGTATATGTACCACAGCTTTCTTATCCATTCATCTGCTGATGGACATCTAGGTTGCTTCTAAGTCCTGGCACTGAGATGACCCAGAGGGATGGTATGGGGTGGAAAGAGGGAGGGGGTACAGGATGGGGAACATGTGTATTCCTATGGCGAATTCATGTTGATGTATGGCAAAACCAATACAATATTGTAAAGTAATTAACCTCCAATTAAAATAAATAAATTTATATTAAAAAAAATTTTTAAAGACATATATATATATAGATACACTTGATTATCTTGAATCTCAGACTTTGTTTGAGATCAAACTTGGACTTTAGCAGGCTTCATTCATCACAGAATGCATCAGCATCCAGCAAGTCTCAACCTAAGCATAGTCAGAGGAACAAAGAAAAGGTGACTGTTCTGACCCTGGCCAAGGCAGGAAGAACTATCCCATGACCTGATGATGTCACATGACCAGAGATGCTGCTGGGATGATTCCTTATTCTTTTTCACTTCTGGAAATGGTTCTTAAGTATTAGTCCTAATTAAAAAGAAGATCAAACACTAATTTAAAGAGGCCTCAAAATAAGGAAGAAATCACTTCCTCTTGGGTAATTTCCCATTGACTACAAAAACAACATACACAAGGAAAGTCTTGCTTATTGGTCCCAACACTGGGGGTCCAGTGTATAAAAAAGCCTCAGAACAGAAGTAGTCATCAGACTCTGAGAAACTCACTTCTGAACAGAAGTCCACACTCCACCACTGACAAAATGACTCACTCCTGCTGCTCCTCGAGCTGCCAGCCCACCTGCTGTGAGTCCAGCTGCTGTCGGCCTTGCTGCCCACCAACTTGCTATCAGGCTAGTGAAAACACCTGCTGTAGGACCACCTGCTGCAAACCTACCTGTGTGACCACCTGCTGTCAGCCCGCCTGCGGTGGGTCCAGCTGCTGCCAGCCTTGCTGTCCCCTATCAGCTGTCAGACCACCTGCTGCAGGACCACCTGCCTCAAGCCGATTTGTGTGACCACCTGCTGCCAGCCCACCCGCTGTGAGTCCAGCTGCTGTCAGCCCTCCTGCCCCCAAACTTGCTGTCAAATCACTGAAACCACCTGCTGCAAACCTACCTGTGTGACCAGCTGCTGTCAGCCCACCTGCTGTGGATCCAGCAGCTGTGGACAAACCTGCGGTGGCTCTAGCTGCTGTCAGTCTTGCTGTCAGCCAGCTTCCTGTGCACCCGTGTACTGCCATAGAACCTGCTACCACCCCACATGCTGCTGCCTGCCTGGGTGCCAAGCCCAGAGCTGTGGATCCAGCTGCTGCCAGCCTTGCAGCCGCCCTGTCTGCTGTCAGACCACCTGCTCTAGGACCACCTGCTGCCGCCCCAGCTGTGTGTCCAGCTGCTGCCAGCCTTCCTGCTGCTGATCACCTTGCCAAGGATCCACTGTCCCTGTACAACACCTTCTATTAGTTGACTTGCTACCTGGGGACAAAACAAAATCACTGCCTAGACTTTGCTGACAACTGACATGCTCTACCAGAATTTCAGTTACTCATCTCCTTGCTTAAGAGCTTGTGAAGTAGCTTGACGGAGCGCAGGGGGCCTCCTCCATTGTCTTCCTCTGGAGTAGGAGGACAATGTGCCAATTCCTGCATCTGTGATAAGGAAGTATGTCTTGGTTTTGACTCTGAAAATAGGATTGACCATCTAGTTCTTCTGAGTAACTTAAGAAAACCAGATCTCAGAATGTTTCTATAGGTTTCTACAGCCTATCTTAAACTTTATAATCATATTTTCTCTTCTGCTACCCTCATAGTTCTTGTATCATGCTTTCTCCTTTTACAATCACTTTGAGTTTTACCTGTATGTTTCTCAATAAATGGTGTACCACAATTCTTCTGTATGTGTTTGATTTATTGTGCCACATTCCTCATATAGAAATTCATATATTATATGTCTTATCCAATATGAGCATCATATTAGCCCCCTCCTAATTATTGTCTCATTATTAAAAACCCATTTCATTGTGTAGTGTGACTTACCTAATAATAAACAGACTCATCCAGGATGAAGCCTTCTGTTCCTGCTCAAGGGCACTTACATTTGCATCCCAAGGAAGGATTAATAGATGTCTGAACCTCAGTGACTATGTCCTTGGCAAGCTATGGTTGCTGTCATTGTTCATGTGGTTATCTAGTGCTGGGCCTGGACACACCATGAGATATTCCAAGGAAATTATGTTCAGACTATTTCTCCCTGCCCTCTATCTTTTCCTGACAATTACCCCTCAGCAATTAGTAACTCCTCTCTCTGCCCACTGGTCTATCTAGATGAGGAGTCCAAAATGACCAGGTGACAGTTTAAACATAGACTATATTCCATAAAACATGTGACTTTCATAGTATTAAAACCTTCAACCCAGGAGAGTGTAGATCCATGGGGAAGGGAAGAACAGATTCCCATATATGTTACCCTGAGTTAAAATGAAAGGGTTCATTGCTACTTCACTTTCTGAAACCATATATACTACCTTTGTGGATATACATGGTACTATCTATATGGGAACCGCATAGTGGCCATTAGGTCAAAGTATGTACCATATTCAGAAACAACATATCAGTCTCGTGTGTTGTCATCTCTACGTTGGTTCTTTACTGCACATCTACAAGAGCATTCTAATTTTCCATGGGTCAGCCATCTCTTGATGAAACTGAAAGAGCCTTAGTACTCTTGGCTTAAAACTCAACATTCAGAAAAGGAAGATCCTGGCATCTGGCCCCATCACTTCATGGCAAGTAGATGGGGAAGCAATGGAAACATTGAGAGACTATTCTGGGAGGCTTCAAAATCACTGCAGATGGTGACTGCAGCCCTGAAATTAAAGACACTTGCTCCTTGGAAGAGAAGTTATAATCAACCCAGACAGCCCATTAAAAAGCAGAGAATTACTTTGCCTACAAAGGTCTATCTAGTCAAAGTTATGGTTTTTCCAGTAGTCATGGATGGATGTGGAGTTGAACTATAAAGAAAGCTGAGCACCGAAGAGTTGATGCTTTTGAACTGTGGTGTTGTAGAAGACTCTTGAGAGTCCCTTGGACTACAAGGAGATGCAACCAATCCATCCTAAAGGAAATCAGTCCTGACTATTCATTGAAAGGACTGATGTTGAAGCTAAAACTCCAATACTTTGGCCACCTGATGTGAAGAACTGACCCATTTGAAAAGACCCTGAAGCTGGGAAAGATTGAAAGCAGGAGAACGGGATGACAGAGGTTGAGATGGTTGGATGGCACACCGACTCAATGGACATGAGTGTGAATCCATGAGTTTGAGTCTGCTGAAAATCTCACCAAAGAACCACCATCTCACAAATCAACCTTGCTGTTCCTAGTGCAAATTCACTTCCAACTGATGCTGAAAGCCAGCAGTCTATTACCATTTTATTTGTTATTCATCTACCTATATAAAAAGTTATGAATTAGCTTGATGGAATGTAGAGGACTTCACCCTGATTCTCCCCTTCCTATCTGTGTGGGTCATGCGCCAGCTTCCTGCATCATTATAATGGAGCATCTTGGCTTTGACTTTGAAATCTAGATCTTCACCTTCTCTCCACATGTATTTTAGGGGAAAAATCCTAATGACTTTTTCTTTAGTTTCTCATACTTATCTTCATGATAGTTTTCATAATCATGTATCTTTTCAATATACTGATTATTTTTGTATCTAACTTTCTTCTTTTCATAATCACTTTGAGTTGTCTCTCTAGATGCAGGGAATTTTACCTGGATTTCTAAATAAATCTTGTGCCACTATTCATCCCATACTGTGTTTTTTTGTTATTATACAGCATCTGAAGAAAGAAACAGCAACTTACTCCAGTAGTCTTGCCTGGGAAATCCCATAGACAGAGGAGCCTGGAGGGTTATAGTCCATGGAGTCCCAAAAGGGTCAGACATGACTTAGCTACTAACCAACAACAGAATTCATGATGCAAGGCTGAGCTCATACAATCCCCCACAAATTATTTTTTCATTTCTCATGTGAGAAAACCTCCAACTTGATAAACTATCTCAAAGTGAACGCATGTCACTATTATCAGGTTAAGAAATAGAACTTAACCCCATCCCTTTCAAATATAACTCTCAATAGTACAGAATTGGTCACTTTCCTTTTATATCACGATTGTCACACTCATCCATGACATTTTCGGGTAGTTCATTCATTCTCCTAGCTGTATAATCTTCCAGTGATTGACTATGACACATTTTATTTATTTACTATTCATATTTATGTGGATTGGTTGCAGTTTGGGGATAATAAAAGTAATGTTATTATGAACTGGTCCTTTGGTGCAGATATATAAACATTTCTGTTGGATAAATATCTACAAGTAGAACTGCTTGGTCAAAGTGTTTATACTGTTCTCTGTAGAGGTCTTTCTCACTTTTATTATATTTCTTTTTTTAGTTACTTGATAGTTTATGCTATTATAGAGTACAACTTAAAATTTTAATTTCTCAATATTTCTGACATATATAAAAGTAATTAATTTATGTATGTTGCTATTATAACCAAACTTCCTAATTATTTCTAAATGTTTACCAATCGGTGGGCTTAAAAAAAATTTTTTTTTTGCATACATAGTCATATCAACTGCAGTTGACAGGATTTCCCCTCTAAAGTTGAACTTAGACATAAATAGGACTAGAACCAATTTATACAAAGACACTTTAGAAGGAAAATGTGATATCAAGACTAGCAGAATTTCCTGAAGCTTGCAGGGGATTTGAAAAATGAATGTGTGTTTCTTAAGTGGGGATGGGACAGTTGGCTATGGAAGTTCAGAGTCAGGAGAGGCACAATACAAGGTTTGGCAGTGCACCGGCACGAGGGGCCCCGCTCCTGAGTCTTCCAGTCCCTTAGGAAAGACCACGTGTTTGACACGAGTGCATGGGATACTATTCAACATTTTGCTGTTCCTAATACTTATTTTGATTCTTTGGTCTCACAAAATAAAATTCTAGTTGCTATTTGACTTTCCCTTTAGATATTCTGCACAGAGAAAAGACTGATCTAATAGACTGTCCAAACTATAGTTGTTATAATTGTGATTAATGCATGTGTGTGTGCGTGTGTGCTCAGTTGTGTCCAACTCTCTGCAACCTCATGGACTATAGCCTTCTCGCTCCTCTGCCCATGGCATTTTCCAGGCAAGAACACTGGAGTAGATTGCCATTTTCTTCTCCATGGGATCTTCCTGACTCAGGGACTGAACCCATGTCTCTTGTGTCTCCTGCATTGGCAGGTGGGTTCTTTACTTGTTGAGTCCCCAGGGAAGCCCAACTGTGATTAATAAATTGACATTAGTCTATGGAATGGATAAAATTATTATGCCTCAAGAGGGGTACGTGAATCAAAGCAGATTTCTGAGTCTGCAAGAATCAGTTCAGAGACTTCTTTGGAGCATAATATATTTTGCAGGAAGTTACTTAATTATTTCTACTCTGTCATCACATTCTTAGGCCAAAGAACAATTTTCTTTAGATGATATTCTTTCTCACACTGGATGTTTACAAATATTTGATGAACATGAATGCATGAGTGGCTGGACAACACCTAAGGCCAAAACAAAACAAAACAAAAACAAAACCCTCTCTGCATTCTAAATTGCAGCTATAAAATGCTTCCACCCCCAAATATTATATATATATATGTATATCATATATATATATATAGTTTGCAGTTTTAGACTATTGAAAAAGTAAAGATGTTAAACTAGTTTAACCAAAAATATCTTTGTATGTCTTTTGACAAATATATAAATAAATATTATATATAAATATATATTTACTTACATAATTTTTATATATTTGTATTTTTGTTTGAAAACATTGATTATAGAATTGCTTATGGAATTTTGTGGTCAAAATGTTTATGCTATTAAATAACCTAAATATATTAATATAATGCAAATATTTACAGACCTAACGAAGAAGTAGACAAGTATATGGTAATAGTTGAGGACATTAATATTCCACTCGAGGACATTAATTTCACCACTGGATAGATCATCCGACCAAAAAATAAACAGGGGAATATTGGCCTTAAATGACACCATATACAAATCCATCTTGACAGACATATATAGAATACTGCTTTCAAGAGCAACGTAATACATATTCTTCTCAAACACACATTTTACACTCTTCAGGACTGATTATATGTTGGCTCACTAAACAAACTCGTAATAAGTTCAAAAAGATTGAAATTATATAAAGTATACTTTGAGACCACAGTAGTATCCAACATTAGAAAGAAAACTGGAAAATTCACAATGTGGAGATTCAATAAAATGCAACTGAACAACCAATGAATCAAAGAAGAAATCAAAAGAGAAATTTTAAAATACTTTGAGACAAATGATAATAGAATTACAGCATGGCAAAATGTATGGGGTGCAGAAACAGAAGTTCTAAAAAATAAGCTCATAGCAATCAATGCTTGAGAAACAAAACAATTTCAAATAAACTGCCTAAGTTTACACTCAAGGAACTAGACAAAGAAGAACAAAGGAAGGCCAAAGTGAGTAGAAGCAAGGAAATAAAGATCATAGTGGAAATAAATGAAACAGAGACTAAGAAAGGTAAAAAAATAAGACAGAATATCAACAAAACTAAAAGCTGTTTTTATTTTAAAAAGGTAAGCAAATTAAAAACTTTAGCTAGACTCACTAAGAAAGAGAAGACTCAAATTTAATATCAGAAATGAAAGAACATTGCAAACTACAGTGTAAACACTGTAGACTATAATACAATGGTGAAAGAAATTGAAGAAAATACAAATTTTTTGCTCATGGGTTAGAATAATTAATATTGTTGAAATATCCTTACTCCCTAAAGTAATTTACAGATTCAGTGCAATCCCTATTAAAAATCCAATAGCATTTTCACCAAAATAGAAAAAAAAACTGTAATATGGGTATGGGAGCAAAGAAAACTCAGATAACCAAAGCAATCTTTTTTCCTTTTTAATTTTTTAAATATAAATTTATTTATTTTAATTGGAGGTTAATTACTTTACAACATTGTATTGGTTTGCCATACATCAACCTGAATCCACCACAGGTATACACACTTTCCCCATCCTGAACCCCCTCCCTTTTCCCTCCCCTTACCATCCCTCTGGGTCCAACAAAGCTGGAGACATAATGCTTGCTGATAGCAAAGTGTGTTACAAAACTATAGTAAATGACACTGTATGGTTTGGCATAAAAACACATATGCATTATGGAACAAAATAGAGAGCCCAGACATAAACCCATACATTCTACAGCCAATTAATCTATAGCAAAGGAACCAGGAATATACAATGGTGAAAATACAGTGTTTTCAATACATGTTGTTGAAAAAACTGACAGCCACTTAACAAAAGAATAAAACAGAACTACTATCTTACACCATACACAAAAGTTAACTCAAAATGGACTTCCCTGGTGGTCTGGTGGTTAAGAATCCACCTGCCAGTGCAGGGGACATGGGTTTGAACCTGGTCTGGAAGGATCCCACATGCCTCAGAGCAAATACGCTCACCTGCCACATCTACTGAAGCCCCGCGCTCTCGAGTCTGTGCTCTGCTAAAAGATGCCACCACAGCGAGAAGCCTGCACACCGCAGCTAGAGAGTAGCTCCCACTTACTCCAACTAGAGAAGGTCTGCACACAGCAATGAAGACCAACACAGGCAAAAAGACAATAACACTCAAAATGGATTAAACATGAGTCTGAAACCATAAAATTTCTGGAGGAAACATAGACCTTAACATTGGCTTTGGTGCTTAAAAAAAAAAAAGATACTAACAACAAAGGGAAAAGTAAAGTGGGACTACATCAAACCAAAAAGCAGGAATTCCCTGGTGGTCCACTGAGTGTGACTCTGTGCTTTCACAGCTGGGGACCTGGGTTGAATCCCTGGTCCAAGAATTAAGATCCCACAAGCCACATGGTATGGCAAAAAGAAAAAAGCTTTCACACAGTAAAGTGAACAGTGAGCAAAATGAAAAGGCAGAACAGTGATTGGGGGAAAATACTTGCAATTCATATACATGATAAGGATTGATATTAAACATATAAAGAACTCTCTTGACCCAATAGCAAAAAACAAAACAAAACAATCTGATTAAAAAAATGAGCAGATGTTCAGAATAGATGTTTTTTTTCTTATAAGGCATACAGATGACCAACAAGTACTAGAAAGGTACGCAACATTACTAAGCATCAGGGAAATGCAAATCAAAACCATGATGAGTTACCACCTCATAGTTTTGCATGACTATAATGAGAAGGACAAGCTACATCAAGTCTTGGTAAGAATGTGGAAAAAATAAAAACATTTGTGGGCTGTTTGTGGGAGCATAAATTGGTGCAGTCACTATGAGAAATATTATGCCTGTTCTTCAAAAATTAAAGAAGAACTACCAGCATTTCCACTTCTGGGTATTCATCTGAAGAAAATAAAACACTAACTAGGAACAATATAAGCACCCACATGTTCATTGTAGCATTACTTACGATAGGGAAGATATGGAAACAACCAAAGTGTCCATCAATGGATGAATGAAGAAAATATGTTATGTATTATGCAATGGAATACAATTCAGCAGTAAAATATCAGCTGTTTTCCCATTTGTGACAATATAAATGGACCCGGAAGACTTTATGCTAAGTGAAATAAGTCAGACAGAAAGACAAATACTATATAATCTCACTTATATTTGGAATGCAAACGAAACCCAAATATCAAAACCCTGAGCTCATAGATGGAGAGAACACATTAATGGTAGCCAGAGTTGGAGTGGGATGGTGGAGGGTGGGCAAAATGGGTAAAAGAAGTCAAAAGTACAAGCTTCCAGTTATAAATAAATGCAGGAGGAAGGTATGTACAGCATAGTGACTATGTTAATAATACTGTATTGCATATTTGAAAGTTGCTAAGAGAGTAAATATTAAAAGTTCTCATCACTCCAAAAAATTTGTAACTGTAGTTGGTGATGGAGTTTAACTAGACTTATTGTGGTGATCATTGAGCAATATATACAAATATCAAATCATTATGTTTTACACTTGAAACTAATATAATGTATTAGAAAATTATACCTCAATTTATAAAAACAAGAGAGACACATACCAGTAGAATTCAGAAAGCTTGAAATAGACAGGAGAGCATATAACACTGCTGGTAGTGAAATGCTGAAATACTGTTTTATTCTTTTTTTAATATTGTTGACTATATTCTTTCCCTCTGTGTGTGAAAGTAGCTTAGTCATGTCCGACTCTTTGCCAACCCATAGACTCTACAGTCCATGGAATTCTCTAGGCCAGAATACTGAAGTGGGTAGCCTATCCCTTCTTCAGTGGATCGTCCTGGCCCAGAAATCGAACTAGGGTCTCCTGCATTGCAGGTGGATTCTTTACCAACTGAGCTATCAGGGAAGCTCGTATTCTTTCCCTATGACATGACAATTACACTCCTACATTTGTAACTAGAGGAGAGAGAGGGAGAGAATTGCACAGGAAAAACCTTAAGAAATTATGTCTCACACATTCAACATCTGTTAAAATATGTAAATTGCCAAATTCAAATATATCTTGGCTATCATTGTATTTGAATCAATTGTAAAAAATCTATGTATAAGTTGGAGGTCTCACCTCAGATCACTGACCCAGCTACAAAATAGGGATGGAATATTAACTGGTTGATGCTGTCTGAAACTCAGTGTACTGCCTCTATGTCTGCTTCTAGTCTCCTGCTTTGGTGCTGATTTTCACACAAAAAACATTGTGCAAACTATCCTCTACCTGAATGTCTCTGATAAAACTGGGAAATTATTGAGTAAGTTGCCCAGATATGGGCTGATGTGGAAGCCTTGAACCCGAGTTTCTAGGAATCAGAGTTGGACTCAAGCAGGCTTCATTCATCACAGAATGCATCAGCATCCCGACCCTTTCGAGGCACGTCCCAATCTAAGTAGAGCCAAAGGAGCAAAGCTGAGAAGGGAGAACAGTTCTGACCTTCACAGAGCCAGCAGGAACTACCCCATGACCAGATGGTGTCACATGACCAGAAATGCTGCTGGTGATGGTTCCTGATCTTTTCATTTCTAGGAAGATTCTTAAGTACCAGACCCAATTAAGGAAAAGATCAAACACTAATTTACAGAGGCCTCTCTATAAAACACTAAGAAAGCAACTTCCTCCATGACAATTATTCAAAACTACAACAATAACATAAATAACAACCCCCTACAACAATAACATAAATAACAACCAGGAAAGACTTGCTTATTGGTCCCAACATTGGGGGTCCAGTGTATAAAAAGCCCCAGAACAAGAAGGGCTCATCAGAATCTGAGAAACTCAGCTCTGAGCCAGAGTCTGCCCTCCGCCACTGACACAATGACCCACTCGTGCTGCTCCCCGTGCTGTCAGCCCACCTGCTGCAGGACCACTTGCTGTGAGTCCAGCTGCTGCAAGCCCTGCTGCCCCCCAACTTGCTGTCAGACCACCTGCTGCAGGACCACCTGCCTCAAGCCTACTTGTGTGACCACCTGCTGTCAGCCCACCTGCTATGAGTCCAGCTGCTGTCCGCCTTGCTGCCCCCCAACTTGCTATCAGACTAGTGAAAACACCTGCTGTAGGACCACCTGCTGCAAACCTACCTGTGTGACCACTTGCTGCCAGCCCACCTGCGGTGGGTCCAGCTGCTGCCAGACTTGCTGCCGTCCTGTCTGTCAGACCACCTGCTGCAGGACCACCTGCCTCAAGCCTATTTGTGGGACCACCTGCTGCCAGCCCACCTGCTGTGAGTCCAGCTGTTGTCAGCCCTCCTGCCCCCAAACTTGCTGTCAAATCACTGAAACCACCTGCTGCAAACCTACCTGTGTGACCAGCTGCTGCCAGCCCACCTGTTGCAGCAAACCCTGCTGTCAGCCCACCTGCTGTGAGTCCATCTGCTGCCAGCCCTCCTGCCCTCCAACTTGCTATCAAGCTAGTGAAACCACCTGCTGTAGGACCACCTGCCACAAGCCTACTTGTGTGACCACCTGCTGTAAGCCCACCTGCTGTGGGTCCAGCAGCTGTGGGCAAACCTTCAGTGGGTCCAGCTGCGGCCAGCCTTGCTGCCAGCCGGTNATGTATTCTTTTTAATGGCTGAGTAATACTCCATTGTGTATATGTACCACAGCTCTCTTATCCATTCATCTGCTGATGGATATCTAGGTTGCTTCCATGTCCTGGCTATTATAAACAGTGCTGTGATATATATATATGAAACGAATTGCCAATCCAGATTTGATGCATGATACTAAATGCTTGGGGCTGATGCACTGAGATGACCCAGAGGGATGGTACAAGGAGGGAGGAGGGAGGGGGGTTCAGGATAGGGAACACGTGTATACCTGTGGCGGATTCATGTTGATGTCTGGCAAAACCAATACAATATTGTAAAGTAATTAACCTCCAATTTAAATAAATGAACTTATATTAAAAAAAACAACAACATACAGATGGCCAGCAGGTACTAGAAAGGTGCTCAACATTACTAAGAATCAGGGAAATGCAAATCAAAACCATGATGAGTTACCAACTCATAGTTTTGCATGACTATAATGAGAAGGACAAACTACCTCAACTCTTGGTGAGAATGTGGAGAAAAAAAGAACAATTGTGGGCTGTTTGTGGGAGCATAAGTTGGTACAGTCACTATGAGAAATACTATGCCTGTTCCTCAAAAATTTAAAGAACTACCATCCAATCCAGGAATTCCACTTCTGGGTATTTATCTGAAGAAAATAAAACACTAACTGGGAACAATATAAGCGCCACATGTTGATTGAAGCATTATTTACTATAGGTAAGATATGGAAACAACCAAAGTGTCCATCAATGGATGAATGAAGAAAATATGTTATGTATTATGCAATGGAATACAATTCAGCAGTAAAATATAAGCTGTTTTCCCATTTGTGACAATATAAATGGACCTAGAAGACTTTATGCTAAGTGAAACAAGTCAGACAGAAAAAGACAAATACTATATAATCTCACTTATATTTGGAATGCAAACGAAACCCAAATAGCAAAACCCTGAGCTCATAGATGTAGAGAACACATCTATGGTAGCCAGAGTTGGAGTGGGGTGGTGGAGGGTGGGCAAATGGGTAAAGGGAGTCAAAAGTACAAGCTTCCAGTTATAAATAAACGCAGGAGGAAGGTATGTACAGCATAGTGACTATAGTTAATAATACTCCATTGCATATTTGAAAGTTGCTAAGAGAGTAAATATTAAAAGTTCTCATCACTCCAAAAAATTTGTAACTGTAGTTGGTGATGGAGTTTAACTAGACTTATTGTGGTGATCATTGAGCAATATATACAAATATCAAATCATTATGTTTTACACTTGAAACTAATATAATGTATTATGAAAATTATACCTCAATTTATAAAAACAAGAGAGACACATACCAGTAGAATTCAGAAAGCTTGAAATAGACAGGAGAGCATATAACACTGCTGGTAGTGAAATGCTGAAATACTGTTTTATTCTTTTTTTAATATTGTTGACTATATTCTTTCCCTCTGTGTGTGTATTGCATATTTGAAAGTTGCTAAGAGAGTAAATATTAAAAGTTCTCATCACTCCAAAAAATTTGTAACTGTAGTTGGTGATGGAGTTTAACTAGACTTATTGTGGTGATCATTGAGCAATATATACAAATATCAAATCATTATGTTTTACACTTGAAACTAATATAATGTATTATGAAAATTATACCTCAATTTATAAAAACAAGAGAGACACATACCAGTAGAATTCAGAAAGCTTGAAATAGACAGGAGAGCATATAACACTGCGGGTAGTGAAATGCTGAAATACTGTTTTATTCTTTTTTTAATATTGTTGACTATATTCTTTCCCTCTGTGTGTGAAAGTACCTTAGTCATGTTCAACTCTTTGCCAACCCATAGACTCTACAGTCCATGGAATTCTCTAGGCCAGAATACTGAAGTGGGTAGCCTATTCCTTCTTCAGTGGATCTTCCTGGCCCAGAAATCGAACTAGGGTCTCCTGCATTGCAGGTGAATTCTTTACCAACTGAGCTATCAGGGAAGCCCAAATTCTTTCCCCATGACATGATAATTATATTCCTACATTTGTAACTAGAAGAGAGAGAGGGGGAGAGAATTGCACAGGAAAAAATTTAAGAAATTATGTCTCACACATTCAACATCTGTTAAAATATGTAAATTGCCAAATTCAAATATACCTTGGCTATCATTGC
>SJXQ01010915.1:62714-183490 GCA_006408695.1 Aepyceros melampus | reverse complement strand
AGTGTTCTTATGTTGGGTGCATATAGAAGGTTTTTTCCTCTTCTCTCTTTGAATGTTAACCAAAAAGTTCTTGGTGGTCCCTGAGTAGTCTCTACTGGGACTAGGGAGCTTCCTTTTTTGAGTCTCCCATTCAACCACTGATGGGCTGATGTCTACATCTAGGACAGCAATGGTGGGCTCGTTTACCTTTAAAATATTTATTTTATGACAATGTAATTTTAAGAGGGCACTCTTGTCAACCTGATGCAAAGGTCTTTGGAAAAGACCCTGATGCTGGGAAAGATTGAGAGCAGGAGAATAAGGGGGTGATAGAGGATGAAACAATTGGATGGCATCACCTACTCAGTGAGACGAGTTTGAGCAAACTCAGGAGATAGTGAAGGACAGGGAAGCCTGGCATACTGCAGTCTATGGGGTGGCAAGGAGTCAGACATGACTTGGCAACTAAATAATAACAACTCTTGTCATGTCAGTCAGTAGCAGTACTTGCAAATGGGCATTGAACAGGAGATATGTAATCTCAAATGAGTTGAGAAACCTCCTCAGGTGTCTTGGGGAGTCAAATAAAAATAACTCCAAACATTTTCCAGCCTTCATGGATGGAAACTGTGATACCCTATGGGGATGTGGGATGAAAACTGACAGCAGGAAGAAATCCAGCAGAGAAGAGGCTGGCAGCTGGCAGCGTCAACCCTCTAGGGTGTCCTGTTGGGCTCTCTGAGAGAAGGGACACGTCTGACACCAAACTGAAAGGGAATAGTACTTATCCCTCACAAGTCGCACTCAAAGGCACACTGACCCATGTGACAGGGTCATCCAACCAGTAACTGAGTGCACACTCACACCTCGGTTTTCCTGACTAACCCTCACCTTCCTCGGTGGACTTTCAATGCCTCGGTTATGACCTGGCAGGGAGTCTTTCCTCATTAGTCTCAGTGAGGAGACTATAGGGGGTCTAATCTTAGGCACTGTTTATGTAAAATGATAGTCAGTGTGTCCAATACCTTTGTGTCTTGGAGAGAGAGAGAATGACGTTACCCCTTTCCCCAAGATCATTGTCTGGAAAACAGGATCTTGGGGTGTTCTACTTGGGGTTGGGACAATTTGTAATTGAGGGTGGGGAGTCTTTGTAGCTTTTTCAAGGGGCAGCAGAAAGCAACATAAATCAGTGTAGAACAATCTCAGGGGTAGAGGGGTCCAACTGGGACATTCAGTTTAAAAGCGCGAGCACACCTCAGTGGGATTTTTTCATCCATTATTTAGATTATGTTATGCTGATGCTGGGAGAGATGGGGGCAGGATGAGAAGGGGACGACAGAGAATGAGATGGCTGGATGGCATCACCGACTCGATAGACATGAGTTTGAGTAGCTCCGGGAGTTGGTGATGGACAGGGAGGCCTGGCGTGGGTCACAAAGAATTGGACATGACTGAGCAACTGAACTGAACTGATGCTGTTGCTAATTGTGATGTAAGGAACAATTGTATGACTTTAAAATAGGATCTTCTGGTGCACTTATATGCAGAGTATATATATTTAGATTATATGCAGAGTACATCAAACAAAATGCCAGGCTAGATGAAGTACAAGCTGGAATCAGGATTGCAAGGAGAAATATCAATAACCTCATATATGCAGATAACACCACCCTTATGGCACAAAGTGAAGAAGAACTACAGAGCCTCTTGATGAAAGTGAAAGAAGAGAGTGAAAAAGCAGGCTTAAAATTCATCATTCAGAAACTCAGATCATCGCATCTGGTCCCATCACTTCATGGCAAATAAATGGGGTAACAGTGGAAACAATGAGAGACTTACTTTACTGGGCTCCAAAATCACTGCAGATAGTGACTGTAGCCCTGAAATTAAAAGATGCTTGCTCCTTGGAAAAAAAACTATGGCCAACCTAGACAGCATACTGAAAAGCACAGACAGTATTTTGGCAAGGGAGGTCAGTCTAGTCAAAGCTACGGTTTTTCCAGTCGTCATGTATTGATGTTAGAGTTGGACTCTAAAGAAAGCTGAGCAGAAAGAATTGATGCTTTTGAATGGTAGTGTTGGAGAAGACACTTGAGAGTCCCTTGGACTACAAGGAGATCAAACGAGTCTATCCTAAAGGAAATCAGTTCTGAATATTCATTGAAAGGACTGATGCTGAAGCTGAAACTCCAATACTTTGGCCACCTAATGTGAAGAATTGACTCCTTAGAAAAGACCTTGATGCTGGAAAGGATTGAAGGCAGGAGGAGAAGAGGACGACCAAGTTTGAGATGGTTGAATGGCATCAATGACTTGATGGACATGAGTTTAAGCAAGCACTGGGAGTTGGTGATGGATAGGGAAGCCTGGAGTGCTGCAATCCATGGGGTCACAAAGAGTCAGACACGACTGGCAACTGAACTGAACTCTGGTGCACAGTCAGGTCAAGACACAAAATAACAGGTAAGGAGGAAGATAAAAATGAAAGAAATTCATTATACTCACAAGTCTCAGAAGAAGGAGTCAGCACACCATCCCAAGGGTTATATGGGAGAAGCACCAGGGGAACTCACACCCTGTTTGTCGGAATGTTGAGACATTAGGGGAATATGAAGTAATGTATGGATGTGAGAGTTGGACTGTGAAGAAGTCTGAGTGCCAAAGAATTTATGCTTTTGAACTGTGGTGTTGGAGAAGACTCTTGAGAGTCCCTTGGACTGCAAGGAGATCCAACCAGTCCATTCTGAGGGAGATCAGCCCTGGGATTTCTTCAGAAGGAATGATGCTAAAGCTGAAACTCCAGTACTTTGGCCACCTCATGTGAAGAGTTGACTCATTGGAAAAGACTCTGATGCTGGGAGGGATTGGGGGCAGGAGGAGAAGGGGACGACAGAGGATGAGATGGCTGGATGGCATCACTGACTCAATGGGTGTGAGTCTGAGTGAACTTTGGGAGTTGGTGATGTACAGGGAGGCCTGGTGTGCTGCGATTCATGGGGTTGCAAAGAGTCAGACATGACTGAGCGATTGAACTGAACTGAACTGAGGTTATATAAATTTATAATATAGGTACCTATGCTCTTCAAGGCAGGAGTTCAAATATGGAAGATGATATCTCTGATGTGGTCAGGAGTAGAATTATGATTTTAGCAAAACAGAAAACATAAACATAGAAAAGGAGTTAAACTCTGAAAAAAAAAAAAGAATACATATAGCCCCAGTAAATGTTACAGAAGCCTTTAATAATAAAAAGATTTAAAATTTAGTAGCTCCTAATCTGAATTTGAATTTCAATTTGAATCTAAGCAGAGCATGCTGATAGCAAGTCTGTTTGAACTGCTTTTGGGGAAGACAAAATATATAAATTTTCATTGGAACTTGTGATATATTTACAGTAACAGAGCTTTCTTTTTTTTGTTTTGTTTTGTTATTCTTAGGGATTCACTTGTGACATACACTGAACTAATCTATAGAAGGATCTTATAGTAACTAATAATATGGATTATTTATTTAAAATATTCTATGATTTATATTGTAATAATGTTAATCTAAATTTAAGACAATTTAACAGGTGAAAACTGTATAACTCTACATGAAAGTATACATATAATTTTAGTGTTTTCAGAAAAAAATAGATTTTAAAGTGTGCTGTACCATTTTTTTCTTTTCTCATAAAAATATTTTTTTTTGCAATTTTAACTTTGAGAAATTTTATTATGCTATGATTTTTTCATTCTGTTAGCTCTTGAATTGTCCATGTGTATTTTCTTTCAATCTATGAAAATATATGTGTCCTTTAGTTTGTGTGTGTTTGTGTGTGTGTGTTTTTCTATGATTGTTGTCAGATACTATTGGCCAAATACTGTACTAAGGTATCATTGGTGCTGTCTTCCAGATCTTTTTTGTCAGATTTGCTAACTGCTATAAACAATGATGTAGGTCACATGAGAAGTGTTTGATGCCTGTTGATAGTTTTCCCTAAGACTGACATGCCCGATGGAAGTGTTTCAATATTTGTATCTCCCAGCATGACTGCTCTGTGTTTAGGGATTAGACAACTTTCTTCCAAGATTATTTTGAAATATGTTGTATAAAAAACCTGAAACTGGAGCCTATTATACAGAGTGAAGTAAGCCAGAAAGAAAAACACCAATACAGTATACTAACGCATATATATGGAATTTAGAAAGATGGTAATGATAACCCTGTATGTGAGACAGCAAAAGAGACACAGATGTATAGAACAGTCTTTTGGACTCTGTGGGAGAGGGAGAGGGTGGGATGATTTAGGACAATGGCATTGAAACATGTGTAATATCATATATGCAATGAATCACCAGTCCAGGTTTGATGCACGATACTGGATGCTTGGGGCTGGTGCACTGGGACGACCCAGAGGGATGGTATGGGGAGGGAGGAGGGAGGGGGGCTCAGGATGGGGAACACGTGTTCATGTGATGTAGGGCAAAACCAATACAATATTGTAAAGTAATTAACTTCCAATTAAAATAAATAAATTTATATTAAAAAAACCCTTATATAAACAGCCTTACAGCTTGAAATCTAATGTTATCTTGTCAACAGATTGGTGCACATGTGTTTCTTCCTCATATTTCACAATGAGACAAATATTATTATTCTATATTTTTGTTAAGTTTCTTTGGAAAAAAGCCAGTTGACTATGCAAGCAATTGTCAAGAGCTATAAATGCTACACCATAAAATCCCTCTTTTGGAACCAAACCTGATTATTCTTAACTGGCAGCAGACTTTCACAGTTATCAAAGATCATACATTTTGCATTTTTGTATCAAGCATCTATTCCTATTATTTAGAGTTTTCATGAATCTTAAACTTTGTAATTCCCAATTTTAATACAAAGATAATATGGAAGGATAAAGGTATCCTCATTAACTTGTAAGAAATAATACTAATATTCATATTTTGACTGTAAAAATGGAAAGTTATGCAGCAATATAATTATTTATAGTTGTGGAACTAATATGATGTAATCTTTAACAATTTATTAAATAGAACTGAATTATAAATAGAATGTCTGTATAACCTAGGATGGCTTATTTAATTATTTGAAAACATTTGAAACTTACCTATAAAATGTGAAAAATACCTATCAGGAGGAATTTGGTAAACTTAAATGAAATGATATGTGTAAAGCAATTAGTAAAGTTCCATGCATAGGATAAGCATTCAAGAAATAAAAAGTGTTATTTGGCTTACGGATTATAATAATTTCACAAATTTTATGCATAATTCTGATGATTAATTTTAATATGTTTCCATCATACATGCTAGGGAGTATTTCATATTTCCAAATTTAAATATTAGTAAAGTGTTAAAATTTGATTCAGTAATAAATAGACAAAGCAGGAAAATCATTAAATCTTATTTCTTATGCAAATTAAGACAATAAAACATGGAAGAAATATGGCTGAATATGTATATGAGCAGAATGCTACAATTACTGCAGAATATAAATTATCCAGACTAGTGTTATCTTCACTGCAAGATCTACAGGAAAAGAAGTTTAATCATCCAGAAGCCTGAACTTGTAAAAGCCAAAGTTAGACCTTTATATTCAGGAAGTAAAACCCCTGACTCTGTCTTTAAGTATAGATAAAATGAAGGGATGGTTATATAAATGATTACTATGATAAGTGTATTCATTAAACATATGCAATTATATGTTGAACTTAAATTATCTAATTATATAATGGGTATCAAATAAGACACATAATTGACATATCAGCCATTTCTCTCTTCTGCATATAAAATCAGAGCAGATAATGAGAATTACGTTTTTTTCTTGTCAGTATACATATTATAATAGTTAATTTTAAAGAACATGATATAATATTATAGTACTTTGATTAAATTTTATAACATATTGCTGATAAATACAACTAGATCATATATTTGAAAGTTATCAAATGGCAAGCAAGGAGAATCATTGCTAGTGGGTTGTTAAGTAAGCAGTGGCGTTCTTTAATATGATCAAGGAAAATTTCCACTATGATTCATGTTCCAGAAAATCAAAACTTTAATATTTTCAAAATATATTTTATACTGAAATGATACATAAACATTTTTGCAAATGATTTTATAGTTCATGATTTCAAAAATACATCTTACCTACACTAAAGGATTTTTCTCTATGAGTGGATGTTCAGCAATACAGACCTCTCTTTTTCAATAAATGAATGTTATAATATGAAATGTTTCAGCACACGGAGCTAAACTCTCTGGGTCTATGTGGATGGGACCATCTGTTTAGTCAACATTATGCAACCATAAGTTTAAGTTTACTTTTAAAAAATCTCAACTAATGTCTTACAATTGCCTTCATGTTTTCTATGTGAGTTCAATATACCCTAAGGGGTTTAATCTAAGTCCATTCCATTCCATTCAGTCCCTCAGTCGTGTCCGACTCTTTGCGACCCCATGAATCACAGCACACCAGGCCTCCCTGTCCATCACCAACTCCTGGAGTTCACTCAGACTCACGTCCATTGAGTCCGTGATGCCATCCAGCCATTTCATCCTCGGTCGTCCCCTTCTCCTCCTGCCCCAAATCCCTCCCAGCATCAGGGTCTTTTCAAATGAGTCAACTCTTCACATGAGGTGGCCAAAGTACTGGAGCTTCAGTTTTAGCATCATTCCTTCCAAAGAAATCCAGGGTTGATCTCCTTCAGAATGGACTGGTTGGATCTCCTTGCAGTCCAAGGGACTCTCAAGAGTCTTCTCCAACACCACAGTTCAAAAGCATCAATTCTTCGGGGCTCAATCTTCTTTACAGTCCAACCCTCACATCCGTACATGACCACAGGAAAAACCATAGCCTTGACTAGACGGACCTTAGTCGGCAAAGTAATGTCTCTGGTTTTGAATATATTATCTAGGTTGGTCATAACTTTTCTTCCAAGGAGTAAACATCTTTTAATTTCATGGCTGCAGTCACCATCTGCAGTGATTTTGGAGTCCCAAAAAATAAAGTCTGACACTGTTTCTACTGTTTCCCCTTCTATTTCCCATGAAGTGATGAGGCCAGATGCCATGGTCTTCGTTTTCTGAATGTTGAGCTTTAAGCCAACTTTTTCACTCTCCACTTTCACTTTCAACAAGAGGCTTTTTAGTTCCTCTTCACTTTCTGCCATAAGGGTGGTGTCATCTGCATATCTGAGGTTATTGATATTTCTCCTGGCAATCTTGATTCCAGCTTGTGCNTCTTCGTTTTCTGAATGTTGAGCTTTAAGCCAACTTTTTCACTCTCCACTTTCACTTTCAACAAGAGGCTTTTTAGTTCCTCTTCACTTTCTGCCATAAGGGTGGTGTCATCTGCATATCTGAGGTTATTGATATTTCTCCTGGCAATCTTGATTCCAGCTTGTGCTTCTTCCAGTCCAGCATTTCTCATGATGTACTCTGCATAGAAGGTAAATAAGCAGGGTCACAATATACAGCCTTGAAGTACTCCTTTTCCTATTTGGAACCAGTCTGTTGTTCCATGTCCAGGTCTAATTGTTGCTTCCTTACCTGCATACAGATTTCTCAAGAGGCAGGTTAGGTGGTCTGGTATTCCCATCTCTTTCAGAATTTTCCACAGTTTATTGGGATCCACACAGTCAAAGGTTTTGGCATAGTAAATAAAGCAAAAATAGATGTCTTTCTGGAAATCTTTTGCTTTTTCCATGATCCAGTGGATGTTGGCAATTTGATCTCTGGTTCCTCTGCCTTTTCTAAAACCAGCTTGAACATCAGGGAGTTCACGGTTCATGTATTGCTGAAGTCTGGCTTGGAGAATTTTGAGCATTACTTTACTAGCATGTGAGATGTTGCAAAGACAGCTGAAGAATCATTTCAGTTCCGTTCAGTTGCTCAGTCATGTCTGACTCTTTGCGACACCATGGACTGCAGCACCCCAGGCTTCCCTGTCCATAACCAACTCCCTGAAGCTTACTCAAACTCATTTCCATCGAGCTGGTGATGCCAACCAACCATTGCATCCTCTGTTGTCCCCTTCTCTTCCCACATTCAATCTTTCCCAGCATCAAGGTCTTTGCTAATGAGTCAGTTATTCACATCAGGTGGTCAAGTATTGGAGTTTCAGCTTCAGCATTAGTCCTTCAATGAATATTCAGAACTGATTTCCTTTAGAATTGACAAGTTGGATCCCCTTGCAGTCCAAGGGACCCTCAAAAATCTTCTCCAACACCACAGTTCAAAAGCATTAATACTTCGGTGCTCCGCCTTCTTTATAGTCCAAATCTCACATCCATACATGACTATTCAAAAAACCATAGCTTTGACTAGACAGACCTTTGTTGGCAAAGTAATGTCTCTGCTTTTCAGTAAGCTGTCTAAGTTGGTCATAAGTTTTCCTTCTAGAAGCAAGCGTCTTTTAGTTTCATGGCTGCAGTCACCATCTGCAGTGATTTTGGATCCCAAGAAAATAAAGTCTCTCACTGTTTCCACTGTTTCACCATTTATTTGCCATGAAGTGATGGGACCAGATGCCGTGATCTTAGTTTTCTGAATGTTGAGTTTCAAGCCAGCTTTTTGCTCACTTCTTTCACATTCATCAAGAGGTTTTTAGTTCGTCTTCACTTTCTGCCATAAGGGTGGTGTCATCTGCATATCTGAAGTTATTGATATTTCTCGCAGCAATCTCGATTCCAGCTTGTGCTTCTTCCAGCCAGTGTTTCTCATGTTGTGCTCCATATATAAGTTAAATAAGCAGGGTGACAATATCCAGCCTCACCATACTCCTTTCCCAATTTGGAACCAATCTGTTGTTCCATGTCTAGTTTTGACTGTAGCTTCTTGACCTGCATACAGATTTCTCAGAAGGCAGATCAGGTGGTATGCTATTCCCATCTTTTTAAGAATTTTAAACAGTTTGTTATGATCCATATAGTCAAAAGCTTTGGCATAGTCAATAAAGTAAAAATAGATGTTTTTCTGGAACTCTCTTGCTTTTTCGATGATCCAGTGTGTATTGACAATTTGATCTCTGGTTCCTCTGGCTTTTCTAACTCCAGCTTGAACATCTGGTTCTCAATGGTCCACATACTGCTGAATCCTGACTTGGATAATTTTGAGCATTACTTTACTAGCATGTGAGATGAGTGCAATAGTGCAGTAGTTTGTTAAAGCATCTGCCTGCAATGCGGGAGACCTGGGTTCGATCCCTGGGTTGGGAAGATCCTCTGGAGAAGGAAATGGCAACCCACTCCAGTATTCTTGCCTGGGGAATCCCATGGATGAAGGAGCCTGGTGGGCTACAGTCCATGGGGTCACAAAGAGTCGGATACGACTGAGCAACTTCATTCATTCATTCATTCATTGAACATTCTTGGCATTGCCTTCCTTTGGGATTGGAATGAAAACTGTATGTGAGATGAGTGCAATAGTGCAGTAGTTTGTTAAAGCATCTGCCTGCAATGCGGGAGACCTGGGTTCGATCCCTGGGTTGGGAAGATCCTCTGGAGAAGGAAATGGCAACCCACTCCAGTATTCTTGCCTGGGGAATCCCATGGATGAAGGAGCCTGGTGGGCTACAGTCCATGGGGCACAAAGAGTCGGATACGACTGAGCAACTTCATTCATTCATTCATTCATTGAACATTCTTGGCATTGCCTTCCTTTGGGATTGGAATGAAAACTGACATTTTCCAGTCCTGTGACCACTGCTCAGTTTTCTAGATTTGCTGCCATATTGAGGGCAGCAATTTCACAGCATCATCTTTTAATTTCAACTGGAATTCCATCACCTCCATTAGCTTTGTTCATAGTGATGCTCCCTAAGGCCCACTTGACTTCGCATTCCAGGATGTCTGGCTCTAGGTAAATGATCATACCATCGTGGTTATCTAGGTCATGAAGATATTTTCTGTATAGTTCTTCTGTGTATTCTTGCCACCTCTTCTTAGTATCGTCTGCTTCTGTTAGGTTCACACTGTTTCTATCCTTTATTGTGCCATCTTTGCATGAAATATTCCCTAGGTCTCTCTCATTTTCCTGGGATGATCTCTAGTCTTTCCCATTCTATTGTTTTCCTGTTTTTCTTTACATTGATCTCTGAGGAAGGCTTTCTTATCTTTCCTGCTATTCTTTGGAACTCTGCATGCAAATAAGTGTATCTTTCCTTTTCCCCTTTGCCTTTAGCTTGTCTTATTTAAAAGCAGAGACATAACTTTGCTAACAAAGGCCCATCTAGTAAGGCTATGGTTTTTCCTGTGGTCATGTATGGATGTGATAGTTGGACTGTGAAGAAGGCTGAGCACCGAAGAATTGATGCTTTTGAACTGTGGTGTTGGTGAAGACTCTTGAGAGTTCCTTGGACTGCAAGGAGATCCAACCAGTCCATTCTGAAGGAGATCAGCCCTGGGATTTCTTTGGAGCGAATGATGCTGAAGCTGAAGCTCCAGTACTTTGGCCACCTCATGCGAATAGTTGACTCATTGAACAAGACCCTGATGCTGGGAGGGATTTGGGGCAGGAGGAGAAGGGGACGACAGAGGATGAGATGGCTGGATGGCATCATGGACTCGATGGGCGCGAGTCTGAGTGAACTCCGGGAGTTGGTGATGGAAGGGAGGCCTGGCGTGCTGCGATTCACGGGGTCGCAGAGTCGGACATGACTGAGCAACTGAACTGAACTGAACTGAACTGAAGGCCTCCTCAGGCAGCCATCTTGCCATTTTGCATTTCTTTTCTTGAGGATGATCTTGATCCCTGCCTCCTCTACATTGTCATGAAGCTCCATCCATGGTTCTTCAGGCAAATTCTTCTCTGTATTCGATTTAATCCCTTGAAGCTATTTGTCACTTCCATTGTATAATCATAAAAAAATTGATTTAGGCCATGCCTGATTGGTCCAGTGGTTTTCCCTATTTTTTTCAATTTAATTCTCAATTTGGCAACAAGAAATTCATGATCTGAGCCACAGTCAACTCCTGGTCTTGTTTTTGCTGACTGTATAGAGGTTCTCCATCTTTGGCTGCAAAGAATGTAACCAGTCTTATTTTGGTATTGACCATCTGATGATTTCCATGTGTAGAGTCTTCTCTTGTGTTGTTGGAAGAAGGTATTTGCTATGACCAGTGCATTCTCTCAGCAGAACTCAGTTAGCCTTTTCCTTGCTTTATTCTGTACTCCAAGACCAAACTTGCCTGTTACTCCAGGTATCTCTTGACTTCCTACTTTTGCATTCCAGTCTCCTATAATGAAAAGGATATCTTTTGGGGGTGTTGGTTCTAGAAGGTCTTGTATGTCTTTATAGAACTGTTCAGCCTAAGCTTCTTCAGCATTACTAGTTGGGGCATAGGCTTGGATTACTCTGATATTGAATGATTTGCATTGGAAATGAACAGAAAACATTCTGTCATTTTTGAGATTGAATGCAAGTACTGTATTTCGGACTCTTTTGTTGACTATGAAGAATATTCCATTTCCTCTAAGGGATTCTTGCCCACGGTAGTAGGCAATGTGGTGGTCATTTGAGTTAAATTCACCCATTCCAGTCCATTGTAGTTCGCTGATTCCTAAATTGTCAGTGTTCACTATTTTCATCTCCTTTTTGAACACTTCCAGTTTTTTTTTCTTTAATTAATTTTATTTTTTAGTTTGTTTTGCTTTACAATACTGTATTCGTTTTGTTACACATTGACATGAATCAGCCATGAGTGTACATGAACTCCCAATCCCGACTTCCAGTTTACCTTGATTCATGGACCTAACATTGCAGGTTTCTATACAATACTGTTCTATGCAGCATTGTACTTTACTTCCATCAAGTCTTATCCACAATTGTAAAGTAATTAGCCTCCAATTAAAATAAATTAATTTTTAAAAAAGAAAAAAATCACAGTTTCTTCTATATACACTAAGGTCACAATACAAGATGTTGCTTTGTGAGTTTAAGTAAGCTCCAGGAATTGGTGATGGATAGGGAAGCCTGATGTCCTGCAGTCCATAGGATCACAAAGGGTCAGACATGACTGACAGATGTAACTGAACTGATCACATCCATACAAGACTACTGGACAAGCATAGCTTTGACTATATGGACCTGTGTCAGTAAAGAAATGTCTCTTCTTTTTAATATACTATCTACATTTGTGATAGCTTTTCTTTCAATGAGCAAGAGTCATTTAATTTCAAGTCTGCTGTCACCATCCACAGTGATTTTCGAGCCCAAGAAAATAAAGTCTGTCACCTTTTCCATTGTTCCCCCATCTATTTGCCATGAAGTGATGGGACTAGATGCCATAATCTGGTTTCTTGACTGTTGAGTTTTAAGCCAGCTTTTTCATTCTCCTCTTTCACCTTTATCAAGAGGCTCTTTAATTCCACTTCAATTTCTGCCATAAGGGTGGTGTCATCTGCATATCTGAAGTTATTGATAATTTTCCTGGCAATTTTGATTCCATCTTGTGCTTCACCCAGCCTGGCATTTCACATGATATACTCTTCTATAAGTTAAATAAGCAGGGTGTCAGTATATAGCCTTGACATACTCCTTTCCCAATTTTGAACATATATTCCTTACTTGATATAAAGTGGGGCAACCACTTTGGAAAACAGTTTGGCAGTTTCTTACAAAATATACCTACACTTATCATAAGACACAGTATTCTAGCAGAGGTATTTAAGAGAAATGAAAACACGCCCATATAGTCTTATTTACAATATGCACAGCAAGTTTCTTCATAATTGCCAGAAACCAGAATGACTAAATATTTATCAGCCCTAAATATAAAAAAAAGTTGTGGTAGGTATGAACTAATAGTAAAGAATCCACCTGCCAATACAGGGGATGCAGGAGACAAGGATTTGATGCCCAGGTGGAAAGATCCCCTGGAGGAGGAAACAGCAACTCACTCCAGTGTTCTTGACTGGACAGTCCCATGGACAGAGGAGCCTGGCTGGCTACAGTCCATGGGGTCGCAGAGTCAGACACAACTGAACATGAGCATTTCATTTTACTGTATTGAATAATTCTTGAGCACATATTGATCATGTTCAACATTTTACATGTTTACATTTTACCATGTTCAACATTTACTAGACATATAAACTGAATACCAGAAATTCCAAACTAAGATTTAGAATATAATTTTACTGTTTTTTTCATTATTATCACATTTTAGGTGTAATAATTCATTTTATAACAGTATAACTCCTAAGTCAGAAATTGCATTTCTAATTATAATTTTCTGTAGGAAAATATACATTTTGCACTGTTTTTGTCAAGAAACCATTCTAAAGAACATCTTAGATCAAAGGAAGACTAGAAATTATGTTTAAATATTTGCCTATAATTAATCTGTTAACCTTGAAGTTTCTGTACAAAAGGATATAATAGAATTCCTTCAGAAATTTCACAATTTGGTCAACAAGGAAATGCAGGTTGTCATATTTTACCTTGCCATGAAATTTCAGGAAATTAATACCTGTGGAATTAAACAATTGAATACCAGAGCAAGTTTCTACATATACTGCAGTTACCAAAACTGCAGGAAGCCATTATCCCTTTTGTTGAGAAATTGAGATTCTGAAAGAGTGCATTATTGTTAAATGTAACTATGAAAAACTATACTATTTCCAGATCTGAACTTTTCCATCTATCTGACAGTACAATAGTATTTATATTTCTTGCTGCCATTGCTGTGCAGACCCTCAAGCAGTCCCATGGAGAGGCTCATCTGGGAGTGCACTGAGGCCTTCTGTCAATAAGCATGTGAATGGGCGATTTGGGCAATGACTCCTCACTGTCAGTCAAGGGTTTAAGTGACCGCAGCCCCTCGAGCCACCATCTTGACTATAATCTGGAGACTGTTAGCCAGACCCACCAGCTAAGCTGCTACTGAATTCCTGACCCACAGAAACTGAGATAACAAATGCTGGTTGATTTCACAGCTACATTTTGAATAATTTGCAGAGCAATAGATAAATGATACAATATTGATTTATAGAAGCATCTCATATAAATGGTTAAAAAAGTATTAAAAAGTTCTTACTAATCAAATGCCTTACAAACATTTTAACAGTTTCTCATTGAATTATACTCTTTAAACAAAATATCTTTTGCCTCTTAAACTGAATTTTCTCTGGAATTCTAGTAGATTTTGATATATTAAACCATATTTTTATTTTTCTATTATGTCTTTACCAAAACTAATCATTATAAATGTATTGATTTCTGTTATTTTAAACATCACATGATAAGATTGCTTAGACCTAGTTTTAGATTATTTGCATTATAATTATAATGTTTAATCTATTTTGAACAAATTGTTTTTATTGTCAAATTCTGATTTATGCTTTCATTTTTTTCCTGTGTGTTGCCTTGCTGATACATTTCTCTTACATACATACATATGTATATTTTGTTTTTAAGTGTATTTTTTTTAGACTGTAGAACTTATACATCTGTATAAAAAATTTTATTTCCAAGATGTGTTTATAAAGTAATAATTTAACCAACATCTTAATTATAAAAATCAAGAAAACACAAGGTACAAGTCATTAATCTTTAAAATGTGGGTCACAACACATTAGTGGGTCATAAACTCAATTTAGTGTACTGTAGTTCAAGTCTTAGCTGTGACTCACATTAAAAACTCATTTTACCTCACAATTAAATATAGCAAGATGCTAAATAAGAAAGATGTGTGTTTTTGCCGGATAATAATGAAAAACACACATGTGATTGTGGATTATAGTCAAAACAATGAAAGAAATCAGTCTTATCTATTCAACATTTATCTATAAAAATGAGAAAGTTGACGTGTCTTATTTTTGTCACCATTCCTCTACACACTTTGTAATTTTTATTGTTAATAACAGGATTTTATTTTTTCCTTTTAAGAAAATAGCTTTATTGAGGTACAATTTATATACCATAAAATCCACCATTTTAAGGATCATCTTTAAAGTGATCCTTAAATCATTTCAGTACATTTCCAGATTCATGCAATCATCTCTCAGTCCAGTTTTGGAACACAGCCACAGATACAGTGATTATTATTAATACTTATCATACCTGATGCATCTTCCAATTTTTAAAAATCTGATTTTCTATTTGTAAAAAGTATATATCAAAATTATATAATTGATTTAAATGTTTATCAGAATATTATTATTCCCATAAGAATCTAGTTATTGAATTTTCAAATTTGATTCTTATTCAGGTTTGCTGTAGAAACTCACAGGTAATTTGTTGAAGAAGGTATTATTACTTATTATATTCATTATTTTTTAACTTTATTTACAGTGATTATTATTAATACTTATCATACCTGATGCATCTTCCAATTTTTAAAAATCTGATTTTCTATTTGTAAAAAGTATATATCAAAATTATATAATTGATTTAAATGTTTATCAGAATATTATTATTCCCATAAGAATCTAGTTATTGAATTTTCAAATTTGATTCTTATTCAGGTTTGCTGTAGAAACTCACAGGTAATTTGTTGAAGAAGGTATTATTACTTATTATATTCATTATTTTTTAACTTTATCTTTTATTTTATTATTAAGGTTTTTCCATTAGTCATGTAGGGAAGTGAAAGTTGGACCTTTAAGAAGGTTGAGTGTTGAAGAATTGATGCTTTCAAATTGTGATGCTGGATAAGACTCTTGAAAGTCCCTTGGACTGCAAGGAGATCAAACCAGTCAATCCTAAAGGAAATCAGTCCTGAATATTCATTGGGAGGATTGATGCTGAAGCTGAAGCTCCAATACTTTGACCACCTGATGAGAAGAGCCAAATCATTGATCCTGAGAAAGACTGATCCTGGGAAAGACTGAAGGCAGGAGGAAAAGTGGGCAGCAGAGGATGAGATGGTTAGAGAGCATCACAGACTCAACAGACATGAATGTGAACAAACTCTGGGACATAGTAAAGGACAGAGAAGCTTGGTGTGCTACCATCCATAGGGTCACAGGAGCTGGACAGATCTTAGCAGTTGAACAACAACAACAAGAAAAAAAATATTATTTTATTAAAAATAAATTATTAACCCTGGAAACTAGAATAGTATGATGTGAGTAACTGAAGTTTTATATATATATATATATATATATATATGAGCTTTTAATATTAAATATGTGTAATAATATATATATTCAGTTCAGTTCAGTTCAGTCGCTCAGTTGTGTCCGTCTCTTTGCGACCCCATGAATCGCAGCACGCCACGCCTCCCTGTTCATCACCAACTCCCGGAGTTCACTCAGACTCACATCCATTGAGTCCATGATGCCATCCAGCCTTCTCATCCTCGGAAGTCCCCTTTTCCTCCTGCCCCCAATCCCTCCCAGCATCAGGGTCTTTTCCAATGAGTCAACTCTTTGCATGAGGTGGCCAAAGTACTGGAGTTTCAGCTTTAGCATCATTCCTTCCAAAAAAATCCCAAGGCTGATCTCCTTTAGAATGGACTGGTTGGATCTCCTTGCAGTCCAAGGGACTCTCAAGAGTCTTCTCCAACACCACAGTTCAAAAGCATCAATTCTTCGGCACTCAGCTTTCTTCACAGTCCAACACTCACATCCATACATGACCACAGAAAAAACCATAGCCTTGACCTTGACAAGATGGACCTTAGTTGGCAAAGTAATGTCTTTACTTTTGAATATGCTATCTAGGCTGGTCATAACTTTTCTTCCCAGGGCTAAGCGACTTTTAATTTCATGAAGCAACAGTTGGAACTGGACATGGAAAAACAGACTGGCTCTAAATAGGAAAAGGAGTACGTCAAGGCTGTATATTGTCAGCCTGCTTATTTAACTTCTATGCAGAGTACATCATGAGAAACGCTGGGCTGGAAGAAACACAAGCTGGAATCAAGATTGCTGGGAGAAATATCAATAACCTCAGATATGCAGATGACACCACCCTTATGGCAGAAAGTGAAGAGGAACTAAAAAGCCTCTTGATGACAGTGAAAGTGGAGAGTGAAAAAGTTGGCTTAAAGCTCAACATTCAGAAAACGAACATCATGGCATTTGGTCCCATCACTTCAAGGGAAATAGATGGGGAAACAGTGGAAACAGTGTCAGACTTTATTTTTGGGGGGCTCAACATCACTGCAGATGCTGATTGCAGCATGAAGTTAAAAGATGCCTACTCCTTGGAAGGAAAGTTATGACCATTCTCGATAGCATATTGAAAAGCAGAGACATTACTTTGCCAGCAAAGGTCTATCCAGTCAAGGCTATTGTTTTTCCAGTAGTCATGTATGGATGTGAGATTTGGACTGTGAAGAAGGCTGAATGCTGAAGAATTGATGCTTTTGAACTATAGTGTTGGAGAAGACCCTTGAGAGTCCCTTGGACTGCAAGGAGATCCAACCAGTCCATTCTGAAAGAGATCAGCCCTGGGTGTTCATTGGAAGGACTGATGCTGAAGCTGAAACTCCAATACTTTGGCCACCTCATGCGAAGAGTTGACTCACTGGGAAAGACTCTGATGCTGGGAGGGATTGGGGGCAGGAGGAGAAGCGGACGAACAGGATGAGATGGCTGGATGGCATCACTTACTCGATGGACATGAATCTGAGTGTACTTTGGGAGATGGTGATGGATAGGGAAGCCTGGCCTGCTATGATTCATGGGGTCACAAAGATTCTAACATGACTGAGCAACTGAACTGAACTGAAGATCGTGTTGGACCCATCACACTGGGTGTTAGGCTCTTAGGGAAACACAGTCATTCAAACCTTCAGTTCAGTTCAGTTCAGTTGCTCAGTCATGTCCAACTCTTTGGGACCCCATGGACTGTCTCAAGCCAGGCCTCCCTGTCCATCAATAACTCCTGGAGGTTACCCAAACTCATGTCTGTTGAGTTGGTGATGCCACCAAACCATCTCATCCTCTGTAGTCCCCTTCCCCTCCTGCTGTCATGGAATGTTCCGTGCTCTTTCTCATAAATCCTCTGTTCCTTATCAGTGGAGTGGCCAGCTGTTCCCAGGACTGAGGTTATTATGTGAGAAAGGCTTGGGTCTCCTTCAGTAAACATTCCCCTTATGACAAAACTGCTTAGTCTCAATCCTCTTTCTTTAGATATGGATTGTCTCCTCACCTTGTGACCATTATTAATCCCTTGTTCCCTTGGTAATGGTTGCTGTACACTTGGTTTTCTGATCTTTATCATTGTCGAAAGAAATTTCTTGTACAACAGCCTATATATACTCACAGAAAGATCATTAAAGCACCTTTGCTCCCTCAGAGCTTGGGTCCCCGTGTCTTTCTTTCTTTCTCTCTCTCCCTCTCTCTCCGGCTCTCTCTTTCACTTTCTTATCATAGACTCTGGACCACCAGGTCCGGGTCCAATAAAGGACCACAACAAGTGGCGCCTGAACAGGGACTCTGGTATATGTGACATTTCGGACAGAGTGACTCAAGGCTTATTGAGGTTGGGATCTATTGAGTTTGGTAAGTACTAAGACACTGGTCAAAGGGCTGGAAAGCCCCATCATTTCTCTACTCTACTTCACCATTTGTTTAAAGCTCAGGGACTTTTGGTTTTGCCCAATGAATAGAGGCTTGCTTTCGAACAGTGGTTGAATGTAATCCTTGGTTCCCTGAAAAATGCAGTTTTGATTTAGAAATTTGGCATCAGGCAAAGAAAATGTTGAACGAATCGCGAGGCAGGGAGAAAATATTCCAATTGATTTCTGGCCCCTATGGGCTGTCATTAAAGTTGTAATTCTGTCATTTCAAGGTAAATTCTAGCCTTCCCAATATTTGACAACATACAGAACACTTATTTCATGAATATAAATTAAATGATAAAACTTTACAAAAGGCCCAATTAGAACAACATAAAATAATTCAAAATTTCTTTACTAGCCCTGCCCAAGCTGCTCCAAATGCTCTTCCTCTGCAAACAGGCACAACTCCAAATGTCTCTCCTTTGTTAGAAACTGGAAAAGGTCAGTTTTCATTCCAATCCCAAAGAAAGACAATGCCAAAGAATGGTCAAACTACCACACAATTGCACTCATCTCACACGCTAGTGAAGTAATGCTCAAAATTCTCCAAGCCAGGATTCAGCAATACATGAACTGTGAACTTCCAGATGTTCAAGATGGTCTTAGAAAAGGCAGGGGAACCAGAGATCAAATTGCCAAGATCCGCTGGATCATGGAAAAAGCAAGAGAGTTCCAGAAAAACATCCATTTCTGCACTATTGACTATTGCAAAGCCTTTGTGTGGATCACAATAAACTGTGGGAAACTCTGAAAGAGATGGGAATAACAGACCACCTGACCTGCCTCTTGAGAAACCTATATGCAGGTCAGGAAGCAACAGTTAGAACTGGACATGGAACAAAAGACTGGTTCCAAATAGGAAAAGGAGTACATCAAGGCTGTATATTGTCACTCTGCTTATTTAACTTCTATGCAGAGTACATCATGAGAAACACTGGGCTGGAAGAAGCACACGCTGGAATGAAGATTGCCGGGAGAAATATCAATAACCTCAGATATGCAGATGACACCACCCTTATGGCAGAAAGTGAAGAGGAACTAAAAAGCCTCTTGATGAAAGTGAAAGTGGAGAGTGAAAAAGTTGTCTTAAAGCTCAACATTNTGCTGGACTGGAAGAAACACAAGCTGGAATCAAGATTGCTGGGAGAAATATCAATAACCTCAGATATTCAGACGACACCACCCTTATGGCAGAAAGTGAAGAGGAACTGAAAAGCCTTTTGATGAAAGTGAAAGAGGAGAGTGAAAAAGTTGGCTTAAAGCTCAACATTCAGAAAACGAATATCATGGCATCTAGTCCCATCACTTCATGGGAAATAGATGGGGAAACAGTGGAAACAGTGTCAGACTTTATTTTTTTTGGGCTCCCAAATCACTGCAGATGGTGACTGCAGCCATGAAATTAAAAGATGCTTACTCCTTGGAAGAAAAGTTATGACCAACCTAGATAGCATATTCAAAAACAGAGACATTACTTTGCCGACTAAGGTCCGTCTAGTCAAGGCTATGGTTTTTCCAGTGGTCATGCATGGATGTGAGAGTTGGACTGTGAGGAAGGCTGAGCGCCAAAGAATTGATGCTTTTGAACGGTGGTGTTGGAGAAGACTCTTGAGAGTCCCTTGGACTGCAAGGAGATCCAACCAGTCCATTCTGAAGGAGATCAAACCTGGGATTTCTTTGGAAGGAATGATGCTAAAGCTGAAGCTCCAGTACTTTGGCCACCTCATGGGAAGTTTTGACTCATTGGAAAAGAGTCTGATGTTGGGAGGGATTGGGGGCAGGAGGAGAAGGGGATGACCGAGGATGAGATGGCTGGATGGCATCACTGACTCAATGGGTGTGAGTCTGAGTGAACTCCTGGAGATGGTGATGGACAGGGAGGCCTGGCATGCTGCGATTCATGGTGTGGCCAAAAGTTGGACACCACTGAGCAACTGAACTGAAGGATTTTGAAGATAATGATTTGATAATGATTTTGAAATGCACAAAGCAGAGTGCAAGGATAAGTAGAGAAAAGATAGGAAATGAAAAGTGAAAGTGAAGGTGCTCAGTCGTGTCTGACTCTTTGAGACCCCATGACTGTAGCCTACCAGGCTCCCCCGTCCATGGGATTTTCCAGGCAATAGGAAATAGTGTTGTATTAATCTGAAAATGGAGGAGTAGATTCATGGATTTAAAACAGCCAGTCACTGTTGAGTTGTTGACCTATGTACCTCTAGTCCCCATTTGAAGTGACATTATTTGTTTAAGCCTCTGATATTTGGATTTTTTGTTTCTTTTAAGCAAACTGATCCTAATATGGCACATAGTGGTGGTTTTTTTTGGAGTTTGAGTTAATCCAATATACTTTTTAAAAGAACATTCTTGTGCTCACTGGAGAATGGAATACCTGATGGCCAAGATGGAGGCAAAATTACAAATGGCCAATATTTCATAAAAAAAGATGCTCAAACTGACTTTTCATTTTTATTGACTGCTTGTGCTGTTTGTTTGTTTGTTTTTTTTAATGCCATTCGCTTGGTGTGTTACTTTCCTAGGGTTGCTGTAACAAATTACAAACTCCTGGTAGCTTAAATCAACAAATTTATTCTCACACAGTTCTGGAGACCAGAAACCTGAAATAAAGTGCTGGCAGAGTCATGCTCCCTCTGCAACTTCTGAATCCTTTCCTGTCTCTTCCAGTTTCTGTTATCTCTGGAATGGTTTGTGACAACACTAACTATAATCTCTGCTCCTTCTTTGAAAGTGAAAGTGAAAGTGAAGTCGCTCAGTCGTGTCCGACTCTTGTGATCCCATGGACTGTAGCCCACCAGGCTTCTCTGTCCATGGGATTCTCCAGGCAAGAATACTGCAGTGGGTTGCCGCTTCCTTCTCCAGGGGATCTTCCCAACCCAGGGATCGAACCCAGGTCTCCCGCATTGCGGGCAGACGCTTTAACCTCTGAGCCACCAGGGAAGCCCTTCTTTAATGCCCTTCTAATCTGCACATCTGTGAGTCCCATGGTTCCTTGTCTTCTGAAAACACCAGATATTGGATTAGGCCCTGAGTCAACTTATACTTCTTCATTATATTCTTTATTATTTTTACTGGACTAATTATCTTTCTTACTATTGTTTTATATGTTCTTTAAAAATGTACATGTGCTACGAATGTTTTTTAAAGTAGTCTTTATACCCTACTTAAAAAAAAAACAGCCACTGGAAATTGTTAATTTTTAATAAGTAATGGTCTTTCTTTTTAAAATTTATAGCAATGAGTTACATATAAAAATGTTTATCATTCCAAGATTATCTTTTGATCCACCTGTTTTAATCAATCATCTTTTTTTTAATATTACAGAATTGATTTGTTATTATTTCAGAATTTGATTGGGATCTTAATTACATTGTCTTCCTTCATGCCCTTTATTAGCAAAGAAATCAACTTGCGTTTTCTATCCAGTAATCAATGCCTGCTTCAGGCCAGAAAGATGCAGAATCAGGCCCTTTCATCACCTGCTCTGGGCCCCTAATGTTCTTTCTTTCTGGTTATCAGGAAGAGCTAAGTTATTTATGATATATTCTCAAGAGCTTCTGAATAAGTAGACTGGGAAATTTCTAGCTTATTCCTTCCAGTCTGAATCAGAGGCTTCTCCTGGGAGATTCAACTCTTGCAAATTTAACTTTTCCAAGTGTGCAAGGAGACAGTCACTAAATAGGTGCATTCTTGAGGGATTTAGGGGAGGAAATAGCCTTGAGCGGAGGGGCAGGGCATGGAGTATAGAGCAGAAGAAACTCCAAGTCTCAATGCTCAGGAGAAAAGTGTTAGTGAATAGAGCATTCTTGAACCAATATGAATCAAGGAGTTGTTATTGTTTGCTCATAGATTTTTTTTTTTAAGAAAGGACTTTCAGTCTTATGGTTGGTAGCAGGCTTCCTTTAGTGGTCGTAAATCTCCTCCAAATGCTAAGAACCTGTTCAAATTTGGCCAGCCAGCTGAGTAAAAAGGTCATCTTCTTGCCTAACAGCAGATTCTGTAGTTTTTACCACACAATTCCCTTTATGGTCATAATTGTCCCTTGCAAAAATATAGTGCTACAGCCGAACTCATAAAACTGCTGCCTCTGGAATAAACAGGAAAGGGCACATTCTCATCTCAAAACAACAAATGAACCAATAGAGTTTAGCTTCCATTTAAAATGGAAAGCAGTGACTCCACTAACAATGCCATAGTTTTGATAGACTGCCCATTTGACCTTTTAGTGCGTAGATGAATCTGTTTGCTTTTGTTTGGATAGGTGTACCTTTTATAGAATCAGATGTGATTCTCACACATATTTACATTTCCTATAGGGCAGCAATGCTGTATTTTTGGTTAACCAGGACTCAGCACAGTTTTAAGTGTAAGGAGGAGCTTAATAATACATGTGTTTTCAGCATTTTCTGTACTGAAAAGAAGCAAAAAGAAAAAGAAAGAAAGAAACTGACTGGTGAAGAATGGGTGCAACCTCAACCTAAAAGAGAATTTAAAGTGACCTTCATGCTTTGAAGTTAGCAAGAACATGATGTGTGGAAAAAGAAAGGAGAAACAGCAAAAATCCACATATGTAAAACTATTTCTGAATCAGACAGAGCTTTAGTGGGTTATTAAGCAGAAAAATTGACCAGAGCCCTCTTTTTTGATGGGCAAGTGGTAGCTTTTACATTGTGGGTTATGCAAAAGGAAATAAAAAATTGAGAGGCAGGTTAACTGGGCAAATAGCCTTCCTTCCAATGGAATCTGATCTCTAGGGGAAAGAACATATCATAGGCATAGCTACAGGGAGGAGAGGCCATTTATTGTTGTTTAGTCGCTAAGTCATGTTTGACTCTTTGCAATCCCACGGACTGTGGCTCACCAGGCTCTTGTGTCCATGGGATTTCCCAGGCAAGAATATTGGAGTTGGGCTGCCATTTCCTTTTCCAGGGATTCTTCCTGACCCAGGGATTGAACCTGAATCTCCTGTATTGCAGGTGGTTTCTTTACCACTGAACTACCTGGGTAGCTACCTCACTGAGGAATTAGACCACATGAAAAATATAAGATGCTATTTAGCTTTTGAGTTTTAAACCCTGTGGCCCAGCTGTACTTGTTTTTTTTAGCTGACGATGATGTGTAGATGTTGAGAGCTCTTGAGTCTGGATTCAAAACAGTATCCTTAAGTCTATTCATGTGAACCAGTTATTTGTTATTTCTTGTTAGTTACTCGTTTGTTGGAAGGTGGGGGTGGGGGGGCGGCGGTGGTGGTGGTGGGGCACTTCCCCAGTGGCTTGGCTGTTAAGAATCCACCTGCCAAGACTCTGTCTTAAAAAGCCTTTCGTGATCTGTCATTTGTGTCCTAATCTGGGCTTTTCTCAGACTCATCTGCAGCTGTTCTAGAGCCTCCTTGCTATTTTCTACCTCCTTTCAACTCGCTCACATTTACTCACAGTAGTTTCTCTTTCCCTGATACACTCTCCTGATCTTCTCATGACTGGTCCCTTTCTGTCATTCTGATTCCAGACAGACGACACATCAAAACCAGCTTCCTGTTCACTTCTATAAGATAAAGCTATTGTGATTTTAAATTTTAAGACTTCGTGCCGCTTGACATTTTCTTGTTAGTTTGTCTGCTTGAATGTGTTTATCATTTATTTTCCCACTCCATTTTGGTAGAAAGTAAAATATCCTAAAAGCTAGACTGAAGTTTGTCTTTTGTTGGTTACCTCTTCCCTCCCCAGATCTCTTGTAATCACAAGCTTTCAGTAGATAACTTTTGAATGAATGAATAAAAGCATAACAAGTAGCTTGAAGTGACTGTGGATTGGCAGGGCCAGCAATAATTGAACTTAAGCTCAAATCTAACAGAATAAATATTTGAAGATAGTTGGCTAGAGTTCAAAATGCATTAACGATAGCAGGATGTAAAGCAGAATATTTTGATAGGGCCATTTTGATGCTCTAGTTTTTTGGAGGTTTTTTTTTTTTTTTTTTTTTGATGTGTTTGCATCAAAATCGTTCTGGCAAAATAGATGGAACAATGACAACTATATCAAATGACAAATATCCAGAGGCTTTTCTTCTGTTACGGCTGCAAGAAAAGTGCCTGGATTTTCTTTTTCCTTTCTCCAGTTTGTTGTGGTGATCGGATAATGATAATTATCTCCCATTAGAGAAGGAAATGGCAACCCACTCCAGTATTCTTGCCTGGAGAATCCCATGGACAGAGGAGCCTGAGCGGGCTACAGTCCACAGGGTCACAAAGAGTCGGACACGACTGAGTGACTTCTTCTTCTTCAGAGACATATTGCCAACATCTCTATTTCCAGAGGAATTGGAGGACAGTAGAAGTGTGATTGATTTATGTAAAAAACAAGTACATTTATTCCAAGGGCAAGGAGTCGAGAAAGGGGACTGGTGATCTGAGAGAGAAAAGAGGTATAAGAATAGCAGCTGTCTGACAAAGAGGATTTGGGGGGCATCAGATGGGTAAACAGTACTGATTAGGATTTGGAGGGCTTTGTGTGATATTCCTCACCTCCTTCACTGCCTCTTCAAGGTACTTCTGTAGAGAATTGTATGATTTTTTTTTTCAAGGCTACTGGAGTTAGATTTGTTTCTTTAGATGTGACAAGGCCAAGATGAGCCTCTAATCTGTTTTAAAACACAGCCTCATTTGGGCTACATAGGTTGTTTGTTTTTATTAGTCTGTCAAGCTGCAACACACATCTCTGATCCTGACTTCTTTTTTAACCTCCATTTCTGACGCTCAATGAGCATTACTTTTTTACAACAAGAAAACAACCAATATGAGGAAAGGAGTTTAGGAGTTTAACGCCTGATATTTTTGCTATTATAAAAACATTTTAAAAAATGCAATATATGAAGGCCGTTATTATTAAGAGAAATAATAGAAACATCACTGAGAATTTTCTGTGCAATTTGATGCAGAGATAAGTGATCATATTATGACCCAACTCTCTGTCCTATTTCCCCATAATCACCTTTCTCAAATAAATATTTTCAATGAAATAGCATTGGCCTGTTGACTGAAAAAAATGCACAACCTAAAAGTTGAGAGTTATGTTTTATCTGGGGGACAAAACTGAGGACTTAAACCTGGGACACAGCATCTCAGATAACTTTGAGAGGCTGCTCCAAGGAGGCAAGTGGGAGACCCAAGATGTATAGGAGATTTGCAACAAAAACCAGGTAGTTGGAACAGTGATTATTGTCACTCAAGGAAAACCAGATATCTCAACTTAGTGAATGTAGTGTTTTGCTATGTATTGGAAGATACAAGAGTCTGGGCTCACTGAAATCATTCCTTTGATCTGCACTTCATCTATCTGGGGCCAGTATCCTGTGTTTTCTCATCTTGAGTCTCCTTAAGGGTACACTCTCAGGGTGACTGCAGCAGCTGACTGCTAAATGGAGGGAATATCCTGCCTCCATCCTGTGGTCCCTCAGGGCTCACTAGGTCCCTCCCTGGGCAGCTGTCATGTGATGGCTTGATGGTTGCAGCATCATTGTTTACTCATATGGCAGGCAATAGTTTTCATTGACAGGCCAAATCAGGAAGCTTACCAGAAACAATTTCCTGTATATATAAGAAAAGTATCATTATTAAGCTGGCTATTTATTCTATTTCCATTATGAAGTGCTGTTTTTAAGTGAGAAATCAAACGCTAAGAGATAGTTCATATAAGGTATGTATTACTATGGAGAGAATAAGCAGTTTATTTTGATTTATGGTTTTCCTGAGGAGGGGGGGAATATAGTGACATGACTCCTGACTGTATGTGGTTTGTCTGCTAGGTGTTTCTCACAAATCATTTCATTCTTCAACCCATTTCCTTCCACACCCACCCTGGCCTCTGTGTTATTCTATTCTCATACTCATACCTTGAGTTGACCATAAAGTGGTGAGATGGACTGAGGCTGAAGGATAAGGTAAAAACTAAATGTTTTCCAGAATCAAGTAGTTGAATATTGGTATTTTCACTTATTTATCTCAAAATACTCTCATCAAAACTCTCAGTTAAAATGGTCTTGTTGGAAAAACTTTGATATGAATAAATAGCTGTAACATAGTAGTCTCTCAAAAATACCATCTTCCCAGGAAAAGGGCTGGGAAAGGTTAATAAAGAATCAGGAAGATTTTAAAGATAAATTTGTGTTAGACTCTGAAGGGTTGAATGGAAAATTTGTGCGTTTGGCCTTGATTTAGTAAAGCATAGGAAGCTAGAAAAATTTCCTTTCAATTCAAGAGTGATAGGAATAAGGTGACATTTTAATTGCTGTATTTAGTGGATTGAAGTCCAAAGTTAGTTTCTTGGGTATAGAAAACCTTAGTTCAAAAAGTGAGCATAAGTAATACAGCATTTCTGTAGTCACATAAATTTGGGAAATGCTGAGTTAAATGAAGAGAAGAATCTAAGCTACAGGGCTTCCAGAGCCTTCAGAGACAGTTGCTATTCCACATAAATATCCCAGACAAGGAGGTAGACAGCATTTCTTCGACTTGAAGAATCAGAGATGTGAGAACGCACTACAGAATGCAAATGATTTTGAGGGTAAACAGACTGGAAGCAGAGGGAATGGTAAATGGGTTATTCAGATAGTCCAGGGGGGAGACGGTCATACCGTACCTTAAACACGGGAGAGTGAGAGATTAGGAAAGAAATCTTCAATGCTGTGGTCTATAAGAACTATTCCAAAAAGCTGGTATAAAAAAGACATTGTTCAGATATCAATTATCCTTATCCTGATACAAGTCTATATGTCTACATTCTTATTTTTTATTAACCAGTATTTCTGCCAATTGAACATTTCTACCTATAATTAAAGTGGTATGTACTTTAATAGATTATAGCTTGCTCTGCCAACTCTCTGACTATGATTTATCTATTTCATGCCTCAGTCTCTCAAGTTCTAACATATCAGCTTCATTTTTGAATTCTCCTTTTCACCACCTGAAAATACCAAAAACCTTTAGGGAAAAAGAGGGTGAGAAGAATATAGAGAGTAGCATGGAAATATAACATTCCCACATGTAAAATAGATAGCTAGTAGGAATTTGCTGTATGATGCAGGGAGCTCAAATTGGTCTTGTGTGACAACCTAGAGGGGTGGGATGGAGTGGGAGGTGAAAGGAAGGTTCAAGAAGGAGGAGACGTATGTCTACCTATGGCTGATTCATGTTGATGTATGGCAGAAACCAACACAATATTGTAAAGCAATTATCCTCCAATTAAAAATAAAAATAAAAACCTGTCTCTTTTACCTTAATTGCTGCTAATCTCTGTCAACTCTTCATCTCTTTTGACTTCCATTCAAATTCTATTTCCAAAATTATTTTTGTAAAGAAAGTTTAATAGCATCACCTCTATCCTGTGCTTGGAAGTACTGTCCTTCCCTGTTGCCTAAAGGATAGAGCCAGTTTCTAAGCGGGGGCTTATTTGGTCCAGACCAAACTCCACTCTTGCCATTCCTTCCTTACTGGGCTGAGGCTGTTCCCTGATACAATACAAGCATTAAATCTCTGTATCCTTGAAACAGCTTGTCTCCTGCACCTGAACTGTCCTCTCTCTTCTCTATTTGGCAAAAGCTCACTCATTCTTTAAAGTTGTTTGCAATCTCTTTGAAATCAGTTTTGAAGATATTATGTGTGTGTGTATACACACACACACACACACACACACACACACACACATCTGTCCTGTCACTATTCCTCACATACTTCAATGTCACCATTTATACAGATAAAGAAAAACAATTTAGTTCTTTGTTTCCTCTATTGAAGTCAGGTTTCTCTTCATGAGTAAGCATTTCCCCTAATTTTCTAGTGAATTTGTTGGTCTGGAAATGTCCCAAGACTTTCTAAAGGTTGAAATAAATGATTCCCATTGGTTCCTCCTTTGTCCTCTTATTTGTCAAAATACACACACCACTTAGTTAAATTTAATTCCATTTTGGCCTGTTTTACCTTTCTATAAAACAACTAAAAACTGCTTATTTCATGACAAATATTTACCACATAATTTACTAATTTTCAACTCTGCACAGCAAACCAGTTCCAAGGTCACTTTCCAAGTCTTTTCAAAACCCAAGATGGCAATGTGCCAATGGACTGGTACACTGTCCAATCCTAATGAAAGATTAAACATTTCAGCCAGCAATTCCAGTGTCCTCTGACTGCTTTAAAAACATTTGGTTGGATGCCATCTGTTCTTGGTGATTTATTTATGTCTTGTTTGTCAATTTTTTCTAAAGCATCCTCTTGACTTATTTACTTATTGATCCATTCCTCTGGCCTATGCACTATGAAAGTCAATATGAATGTGAAACAACTAACCTGTGCCCAGCACAGTGCTGGGTAATGCGAGAAATACAAAGCACTTGAGCAATGCAAAACCTCTGAGGGGTGCTCCTATCTCTAGGAGCTTGTCTTCTGCTGGGGTATTAATAAAAAGCAAAAACCACCACCACCACCACAAAATGGAGAATGTGCAACTCAAACGACCCAGGTGCTATTAGTTGTGGGTACCGAATACATTAAGCTCCAGATTTTAATGTCTGTCTAGTTCCTTCTAGTGGCCCTCTTCAGTTCTCTACCGAGCTCTTCCATTGCTCTGGAATTTCTGAAACTTTTCTTAAGAAAAGTCTACTCATATTCCTTTCTGTTAGAATTCTCTTGAGTATTTATCACCCAAAAATGTTCTGAAAGAGCTTTTACCATGGCCGCTGCTGCCAGTGGTATTGAAATTTTTGCCTCTCTGTCAGGCATAGCCGCCACTACTGATAATTTTTGTCTGCTCTACACTCTGGCTTGATGCTGCCACTTTGGCAGAGAAATGGGAAGGATTTTGCTCTTCCTAAATCTCTGTTCCCGAAGCCCTGATGTGTGGCTGATTGAACACCTGGTTTTTCACTGTTGTGCTAAGTCACTCAGCCGTGTCCAGCTGTTTGTCACGCTATGGACCATAGGTATGCAGCTACAGGGAGGAGAGGCCATTTTTGTTGTTTACTTGCTCAGTCATATCTGACTCTTTGCAACCCCACGGACTGTAGCTCCCCAGGTTCCTTGTCCATTGGATTCTCCAGGCAAGAATACTGGAATGGGTTCCCGTACCCTCCTCCGGGGGATCTTCCCAACCCAAGGATCAAACCTGCTCTTCTTATATTTCCTGCATTGTCAGATAGGTTCTTTACCACTGGTGGCACATTACTCTTTGTCAAAATAACCCTTTGTCTTCTGCCTCACACCTATTTTTTTAGACCTTGAGGTGGCTGGATAATTGACTTCATTTTCTATTTTCTCAACTTGGTAGCCTCTGCCTCTGGTCACCCTCTTTCTTCCTCTTGCAACCCCAAAATAAAATTTGTCATTTGTATAGATTAATGCAAAGAAATGCTGGGAGCTATCATTGGTCCTACATATCCCATCTTTATTTGCTACCAACCAAATACATCCATGGTGCATCTTAATTAATTCTCACAGCAACCCTACAGGGTGGGCACTCTTATTTATGTTTTACAGCAGAGTGTACTAAACTTTAACGAAAACTAGCTCAAGGGTATGCAACTAGTAAGATTCCATTACTTGAAAATGTTGGCAGCCTATTCCATGAGTGGGAAACTGCAGCAGTTTGATTACTTTGATTTGCATTCCTCTTTTACATATATAAAAAAGTAAAATCTTGATTACTGGGAGACCAAAAAAGTGGATTTAAGATATGATAGAACTTTAAGTTAAATTCACATTGATCAATTGGTCTCTCCTCCAAAATCTTTTTTTTTTAATCTATAATATAACCCTCTAAGTCAAATTTGAAATAATAAACAATAAGGCTACTGCTCAAATCAGGCATTACCTGTTTCAGAACTTGTCATGTCTCAGTTTCTGATTGGCAATCGAATCACAGCCAAGTACTTATTAGACTGTTAGGCTACCTTTCAGCACAGTCTTCAATTATCTTTGTTATTGTACAGCAAAGTACATTTTTTTGATGAAGTAGGGCTGATTTGCTTATTGTATGTCTCTGCATTGCCATTAATCTCTCCAATTCTGCAATTTGTGTTGGTTCTGTAGTTATTAGTGTGAATTATGAGAGCGTGCTTTATTATTAGTGCAATCTCCTAGCAGTACCTAACCCTTTGGAGTATGCAGAAAACATGACAAACTCCCAGTCTTGCCCTGAGGTCTTTACAGGCTGAGTATGAATGGTTACATTGCAGCACATAGACAGCATGGGTGCTAACGCTTTAACTTATGGAGCTAAAGAGTGAATAGAAATGTATGAACGTTCTTAGTCATTGAAACAGTCATCTCTTCCTTCTTTTCATCCCTGTGGCTTAAATGGGGTTTACAAATGTATATTCATGTGTTTATGGATTCTCAATTCTTCATTTTAGTCCTTTGGCATTTTGGTAGTGTATTTATTCCATGATGACAGTGGATGTAGGCTCAGTTTTACTGTAAGACTTTAATTGAAGAGCCTCTTGAGTCTTTTATCAAAATAATCCCTATTAGGTGACTCACATGGACTCTCCAACTTATAATTAAATACTGATTAAAAAAGGTTATGATGTCTCTTTGGAATATCCTAAGTTCAGAAGTTTATATTCTCTGACTTTGGGAATAACCCGTCTTTTCCATTCACTGGACTTTCCTAGGCAGCTTCACATAGTACTTGATTTAGGGCAGATCTGGATAGGGAGCCTGACCTTTCTGGACTACTACTTAAACAAAAAAGGAAGCAAGGAATTACAAAGGTTTTCTATTGAATTTTTCTTCTTCTTAGTAGTATACTATTTCCATAGGACAGTAGAACTCTTGCTTCCACAGGACGGTAGAACTCATTTACTCTTGAAAACGTAAATTTAACACAGGATACAGGGATTCACATACGATGTATAAAATTATAGCATGTGAACAATATTAAAGTGGCAAGATCATTGGAGATAATTTTTTGGACAGAATTGAAACATTTTCTAAAGAATGGATTTTAAGAAGAGGAATAATGGGGGAAATGAAATGCTCTTCAAAGGAAGATGGTAGTAATCAAATTATTAGTGTGTTTGTACATGGAAGTGCCTTCATATTTAATCTTTCTGAAAAGTTTAGCTCATTCTTTCCAGGTAAATATCTTGAAGTAAGGGAAACATATTTTTGGTTCATATCTCTTGTCCTTTATTGACTGATAATTTATGATCATGTGTATTTTTGGTATTGACTATTAAAACCTTTTCAGATGCCAATGGGAATGACCATTTCTCCATTTTTTGATTCAGGATTCTCATAGTCAATATTGTGCAGAGATGCCCTGGGAGGTGAAGTATATGAATAATGATGTTTTATGACTGCAATTATTCCCAAGTTGATTATTCATTACTCATAGTGAGAAATCTGAGTGAAATTTAAATTCTCTTCCTATAGTTAAATGTTACTGTCAATTTAGTATTATAAATTTCTGCCAGATATAAAGTAATCATGCTTCATTTCCAATATTGAATTGTCTTTGAATGAGTGATCATATTTCTTTACCAAGCCTTTTGTATTAATTACTAATATTTTCAGTCTTGTAGAGTACCATAAATCTTACTTGTTAAGTGAAAATCATGGTTAATTCTGAATCATTAAATGAAAACTGATGACTAAATCTTACTCAACTTATGATAGTATCTTTCTAAATTCCATGTTTGCTCCAGTCTGCATTAAACCAGGTTTATTTATACACTTGCTTCACATTTGTGTTTTAGCTTTTATCCTGGTTTATTTTTCCCTAATAGTTCTGTGTTTGTACCTTGAACTCTTCCAAAAGGTTTTAAAGCAGCTTCTTATTGGTTTCACTATGGCTTGGATAGCTCTGATTACTTCTCAAATCTTTATTCTTAGGAAAATTCCAATACCTTGATTTTTATTTTCTTCTCAAAACACCTTTAATAGTTTTTTATTTTGTTTGTTTTCTATACCAAATCATGTTCACATGTTTGGCCAAAACATTAAACAGTGATCATATAAGACATTCATTGCAAACACAAGGGACCATTTTAGTTGCATGTACCCTTTTTCTTGATTTTTTAAAGAAGTATATAATGCTCTGATGTGTATCCTTATACATATTTTGGTGTATATTTCTGCTTATTCCCTGAGATAAATATTTAGAAGCTATATCACCAGGGAAACATTCTTACTCGGGCAAATTTTTATCTTTGCCTAAGTGTGATGTGTAATTCTATATATGTATATGTGTTTATGTGTGCATGTGTGTATGTTTCCATATATTGATTGAACACTGATTTTCTTCAATTATGAATTTCCTGTTTATTAATTTCCTTTGCCTATATGTCAATTGGAGTTTTCATATTATTGATTGGTAAGAGATATTAATGAATTTGTGATGTTAGTCCCTTGAAATATTCTTGTATACACATCTTACTTGCTCAACTCTAATAATCTTTCTTTGTAATTCATTTCTTTTCAACCAATTAATTAATTAGTACTGTCAAATTAATATGTATCCATAATTTCTTTTAGTTTTTTTGCTTTTCCCTATTTACTGCTTTAATAAATTTGTAATTTGTTTCTCAAGAAATTGATCTATTGTACGCACACTCTTGCTTTCACCATTGGTCTCTGACTTAGTATGCAATTAGAGTTATCTTTTAGAAAGTTTGATTAACCTATCCTCTTGCTTATAATGCTCATTTTCCTCTTTCTCTATCACTTGCAGCTTTACTGCTCTGACTCCAGCTGGTCCTCCACACAAATCAGAGGTGCCACTGTATAATATATAGAATGATGGCCTACAGAAGATGCCCATGCCCTAGGCTCTGAAACATGTGAATAGGTTACACTACTTGGCAAAAAGGACTTGGAAGATGGAACTAAGGTCATGGCCTTAAGGTAAGGAGACTACTTTGAATTATCTATGTGAATCTGATTACATGGGCCCTTAAAAGTGGATGAGGAAAGCAAAGGAGTCAGAGAAATGTGATTGGAAGAATAGGCAGGAGACATTTGAGGTATGAGAGGGACTTTGCTCTGTGAAGTTCAATTTGACATTGAAGGAGAGATGTCATGAGACAGAGACTTGTTGATCTTTAGAAGCTGGGAATGGTTAGCTGAGAGCCAGCAAGGAAATGGAGACCCCAGTCTGGCAACCACAAGAACTGAGTTCTGCCAGCAACATGAATGAGCAAGGAAATGGGTTCTCCCCTAAACACAAACGAACATAAGCTTGCCAGACTTTAATTTTAGCCCAGTGAGACCCATGCTAGACAATAAGTTTTTGGTAATTTGTTACAGAAGCAATAATAAATTAATAAGCAAGGCCTTATAGACTTTGATATTGGGCATATCTGATTCAAATCCTGACTCAATCCCTTAATAAGCTGAGTAACTGCAGAGCTATGTTTACCACCTACTTCATGAGGTTGTTGTGAGCCAGAAGGTAGGTCAGATAATGATTAAGTTCAGTTCAGTCACTCAGTTGTGTCTGACTCTTTGCAACTCCACAGACTGCAGCACTTCAGGCCTCGCTGTCCATCACCAACTCCCGGAGTTTACTCAAACTCATGTCCATTTAGTCATTGATGCCATCCTACCATCTCATCCTCTGTTGTCCCCTTCTCCTCCCACCTTCAATCTTTCCCAGCATCAGGGCCTTTTCAAATGAGTCAGCTCTTCTAGAAGTAACAGTAATGATGACAATAATATGAATAATACTTTAATAATATAATACTATAGATACTATACACACATATATAATAATGATTGTAGGCAACATTTATTGAATGTTTACTATGTGCCAGATAATTTTCTAAGCACCTAGTAGGTATTTTTTTAATCCCTAAAATATATCAGTAGGATGATATTATTATAATCCACCAATATTTTTTTTCTTTCTTTTTTTTTTTTTTCAGCTTTTCATTTGGATTGCTGTATAGCCAATCAACAATGCTGTGATAGTTTCAGGTGAACAGTGAAGGGACTCAGCCATACATATACACGTATCCATTCTCCCCCAAACTCCCCTCCCATCCAGGCTCACATAATATTGAGCAGAGTTCCATGTGTTACACAATAGGTCCTTCCTTGTTGGTTATCCACTTTAAATACAGAAGTGTGTACATGCCCATCCCCAAATCCATAACTATTCTTTTTCCCCTCAGTAACCATAACAGAACTTTTTCCTTACACATGAATGACGGTTATTTAGAAAAAGAGAAACAGACAGAAACTCAGAGAGGATAAGTAAGTTGCCTGGGCTCACACATTGTGTTAGAGTGTTGGCGCCACTACACTAAACCTAGAAACATGAAGCAGAACTCGCCTGTGCAATCATCTTGCTGCTGCTCTTGTTTAGTGACTAAGTTGTGTCTGACTCTTTGTGACTGTAGCCCACCAGACTCCTCTGTCCATGGGATCTCCCAGGCAAGAATACTGGAGTGGGTTGGTGTTTCCTTGTTGTTATTGTTGTTTCAATATTAACCATTATGTGACAACTGCTCAATTATCATTGTTTTTGTTATTACTACTATATTAGTATTATTATTATCATTCCAACATCAGTCAAAAATCCACAGATAATACAAAATAGTAATGGGGAGACGTACACATGGAGTTCTGACTTTGAACAAAGATTATCTTTGAATCTGCTTTACAGTTTGATCAAAGGGCCAGTTCAGCTAACCAGAGCCTGTAGACCTTGTGTGAATGTTTGCTAAATTGCTTCAGTTGTGTACTACTCTATGCAACCCCATGAACTGTAGCCTGCCAGGCATCTCTGTCCTTGAGATTCTCTAGGCAAGAACACTGGAGTGAGTTGCCATTTCCTTCTCCAGGGTTAGACCTGGTGTGGGTGTCAGCAATTCATCCTGGAGTCATGTGTTCTGCTGTTATGTATCAGCAGTTATTAAATTTATCTGTGAGTTCTGAATAGTTTATTTAATTTCCATGTTATGGTTGCATAACTGATCTATCTAATAATATACTCCTTTTAAAGTCACAAATTAATTTAGGTCAATAATTATTATAACTATAAAAATATGAGATAGGTCATTCATATGTGAGGCTTTATATCAACATAAACTTTTTTTTAAGAGCCCACTAAGAAAAGGACAGATAAATGAATTGTTGGATTTTTCGCTTATATTTAGAAGCTCTGTGTTTTGTTCATCAGCGTAGTTGCTTTTATAACACGTTTTTATAAAGGTTTTCACAGCCTTTGACCATGGGACTATGGCTGACAAAGCAGAAGTGTGTGAGAAGGGAGACAGTGAGATACAATGACCAGCTGTTCAATATTATGACACCACTGAAATGAATAAATCCACCCTCCTGTGGGAGACAAAAAATACCTTGCTCTACAGCAGTGATGTGTGCAGAGAAGAAATAGTCTGAGTGCTATGAATGTGATGACAAAGAGAGGGCTGAAAGCTACAAATGAATTCTCAGCCAGAGAAGACCCTTGCCCCCAACTAAGTAAATGCTGTATCAGCCTGGCCTTTAGCATCCCACAGATGGGGCCTGCATTTCACTTACTGAAAGGGGAGCAATCACACTTCTCCCTCTGACAAAAAGGATAATTGGGAGGCCTGGAGGGGTGAGGGCAAGGAAGATTGTTCCAGTCAATCCTGGAAGTCCAGTTAATCTAAGCCAAAGGAAGTCACTTTAATCACCTCTATGATCTTCCTCTCCTTACTCAGTATACTTCTGGCTTTTCAATTAGTATTTCATTTCTTTGGCAAATGATTCACTATACTTTTGCTGTTTTGTGAACCCATGTCCTTCTCCTCCAGTTGATCTTCCCACATCTCCCTGGTCTCCTATATTGCAATTAGCGTCTCATTTCTCTGGCAAATAATTCCCTATGCTTATGATTTACTTTTATGGTAGTCACTTATTATCAGTCTTGGGCCATGGTAACTCAGCAGAAATTCCAGATAAGAGATTCAGCATGCTCCTAATCAGCCTCTTGGCTTAACTTTACTAACTCATTCTTCACCCAGATACCAGTGAGATGGCTCATAAGAGCAAGTCTGACTGTAATCCTATTGCTTGTCCTCAAGTCAAAATTCAACTCAGAATCAAAGTCTCCTAATATTTACTGTGAGGAGAAATTTCACACTCCTCAACACATCCTCAGAAGTCTTATGCCCAGGGTACCTCTTTCTGGGGACTTCCCAGGTGGCTCACTAGTAAAAAATTCACCTGCCAATGCAGGAGGCACACTTCAATCCTTGGGTTGGGAAGATCCACTGGAAAAGGAAATGGCAACCCACTCTAGTATTATTGCTTGAGAAATCCAGTGGACAGAGGAGCTTGGCAGGCTACAGTCCATAGGGTCATGAAGAGTTGGACATAACTGAGTGGCTAAGTAACAACAACAACAACAGAATGGATTTAAATGACTTTAGACTGTGTTTTCGTAATGCATTAAACCTTCCTCATTTAACATTCAGCAATGACGAATAGCATCTGGCTATTTTCTCTCTCCCTCAGTAGACTGCAAGTTCCCTGAGAATATGGCCCATCTCTTATGCCCATCACAGTGCCTGGCACACTGGACAATGAGCATCTCTTTGTGTTAAATATTTCTGTTAACCTGGTATGCTCTCACAACCCAATGTTGGTAAAGCATTTGGATTGACCAGTTAAGTTAAATCCATAAGATAAAAATTCCAAAGTTATAGTCTATGAGGTTTCAAATTGCCTTGGTACTGTATATCAAGTAATTAGAATATTAAAAAATCAATTTTTTTCTGCAGTTCATTTTCCAATTTATCATCTATATGTCTACATGAGCAGGAGCTGCAAAACTGCAGTCTGGTAGAAATTGTTGCTATCATGTCACATAATTACTTTTTCATAAGCTAAAAGTTTATCTTTTCCTTAATGAGCTGAATGATAACTCTTATATGGGTATATGCATCTATCTATATGTGTTGATGGTGATTTCATATGCATTGTGTTATATATTCCTCATAATACCATGTTGAGGTAAATACTACAATTTTTATTATCTCTATTTTATAGATGACACAACAGCACTCAATGTACTTAATGTTTAGCCTGAGTCACCAGACAGTGAGTGACAGACTAGAAACATCCAGTTCACAAAGTGGAGTCTAGTTCATTTTCAATTCTGAGTTATTTTGATACTCCTTGAGTTCAAAATGTAAAACAATTCATACTGTAAACCTCATATGAGGGCTTCCCTGATAACTTAGTGGTAAAGAATCTGCCTGCCAATGAAGAGACACAGGTTTGATAGTTGGGTCGGGAAGATCACCTGGAGAAGAGAATGGCAACCTACTCCAATATTCTTGCCTGGAGAATTCCAGGGACAGAGGAGCCTGGCAAGCTACAGTCCATGAGGTCACAAGAGTAGGACATGACTTAGTGACTAAACAACAAAACCCCACATGAACAAAACCCATATATGTTTTCTTCACCACTGTGTTGCCCATCACTGGGCTCGACAGAGATATTTAATAATTATTTGTTAAGTGAATGAATAAACCTATAATGGGAATTCTTTTCATTGCCTTTTCATTGCCTTTCAAGCATTTTGTATTTGCACATGGCAAACATAGAAGAGATGACAGCTTCTAAAGCAGCTGATATGAAAAGGGATGCAGGATATTGAAGTGACTAGACAGACTAGGCGATGAATCTTGACTCTGCTATTTATTAGTTGTGTATTTTGGATCATTATTTGAATTATAAATCCCATTCCTATCATTAGGGTTTTCCATCATCTGGCCTGAACATAAAGACAGCATTACTTGCTTCATAGGGTTTTTATGGGAGGTAAATGAAATAATGTATAAAAAGCATGTACCACAGAGTCTAGCATTTAGTAGATGCTACATAAATATTAGTAGCTCTCTTTCTGCTGTGAAGGAACCATGTTAATTCATAGCCATTTAGGTCAGCAAGAGAGTCAATCATTTAAGTTTTTTTTATCCCTATATAGTCATTACATATTTATAATTCTAGACTGCTTGATTTACATGTACTCCTCTTAGCTGTTTCTAAGCAGTTTCAAGCTTTTGCATACCCTCAGAGTTTATCTCATTCTGCTATATAGGTTGAAGATAAAATTTGAAATCAAACCAGTATAACTCAGCAATCTTTCAGGCTAGTGGATTTAGTTGTGAGTTTTAGCCAGGAAAAATAACAACCATAGTAAAATATTTTGTAAATCCATACCTGATTGGAGAGAGGATATTAGACGTTAAGCTCTTGATTTTAATATATCTAAGCATTAAGCACCTTTTGTATTTTGCTTGGTATGCTAATCCACAGAGAAAGCATTACAGAAATTATTTCATGAAGTCCTCTTTAAATAATTCTTTTAACCTTATGAGTGCTGAAATGTGCAGTCTTGCCATCCATTCTAGCTACTTAAAGATTCAGAAAACAACATTAGTTTTGCTTTTAGACAAAAATTATTCTAGGCATGACTTGTGTCTAGGGAGTTAAGAAAACAGTGATACCATTTTTGGATTCCTTTACGTTGATATATTAAGTTAGTGAAATTAACTTACAGTTTGTTTGTTCCTTTTCTTCAAATACATTTAAAAAATAAGTTGAAAAAAATATCTTCTTAGCCATTTCTACAGCTGATTATTGCTGCTTGTTGAGTTTGGGCAACTCCTTTTCCAGTGAAAATGTGTGTGGATTTCTGAAGCAATTTACAATCTGCATCAACTGTTTTTGTAACTTTTTGCATGAGACTGACCTTGGTTTGTATAGTAGCTCTAATTCATTAGCTAAGTCATTTTAACCAATGAATCTCAATTTTTCCACTAGTCAAAAGCAGTTATTACTGTTTATTTAACCAGTTTGTTGTGTGGATGAAATAATATAGGTAGATCTCTTTATATGGAGCAGAAACTCTATAAACATTAACCCCTTATCTTTAAGTATTCTTTAACCATTTTCATGCCACTGATGGTTTCATGTCTAGTGATAATACTACTTTGCATATGTATCACTTTCCAATTTTGCCAAGCACTCTCTCACGCAATCCTTTTATCCTCATAACACATCTGAGAGACCCTTTCTGTTTGGAAGATGAAAAAATTTATTAAATTGTAAACTTCTTAGATGTAAAGGATGATGTCTTCTGCTCTTTTCTTTGTTCTTCAGGCCAAGCTTAGCCCAGAACTTGGCATACTTTTGGGGCTGTATAAATATTTGTTGCACAGAACTGATTGATGTGAAGAATAGTAATTTGTCCAAGGTCACACTCAAGGTTTTGATGGCAGGATAAGGACAGAGTTCCTCTGATTTTGGATTTTTCCGTTAGACAAGTGGTGAGCAACGCTTGGATTTTTTTTTTCCAACAGGGTCAATTCAGGGAAAATAAAAATATTTATGTGTCACAAATTTCCAATTAAAATGAAAATAGCTTTATTGAGTCTCAAGGAAAAATATATTCCTTCTACTTAGATTACTTACTTCTGCAGTACAAAAGTGCCAGTGAGAAATATTAGCACTCCTTTTTCACCACTAAAATGTTAATATCTGGGCATATTTGAGAAGGAGCCACCCAGAGGCTGCTTTCCAATCTTTTATCCTTTATATTTGCAGAGCACTTTAGAGTTCTCAAAGTGCTTTCGTAGGCATTATCTAATTACATTTTTGAAACAATCCCAGAAAGAGGTATTATTACCAACCACACTCTACAAGGGTGCAATAAAGTTGTGAGGAGGGGGAATGACTTGCCTAAGGTCACAGAGTAACTGCATAAACAAGACATTGCCTCCCTTACCCTTTGTCCTGAGGACTTGCCCTCTTTGCCTATACTGGGTACTAGGAGTTGAGACAAGATAGATTCCCCAATCCAAAACAAAACAAAGCATAAAACACAAAAATCTGGGCATTTCTGTCTCAGTTCTGCTCATAAGGCTTTTTTATTAATCTAGCTCAGTACAGGAGCCTAAGAATGAACCAATTCAAAAAAAAATTACTTTATTGACATGAAATTTTCTGCTCTAAAATCTTTGCTTTGTATGGGCAGAAAGGCTACAGTGGGAATTATACTATGAGCTACAAACTGAAGTGTGGTCTATAAGCTGCTCTGCATGACCTAGTTGGATGATTGATGCCACCAGGTCAGAGTTCTGTTCTGGTTTATGGAATGCCAGTGATCTGGTACTGTCTTGACTTAAAATATCTAGAAATGATCAGTTTTGTTATAATCTGCACATATGATGAGGCTTTAGAAATTTCTTTGACTAAATATGCATGTACTGATCTTTCCTTCCAACATTTATAAATCTTATTATTTCATATACTCCTCATTTGATTTAGTTATTTTCAATTGGAGATTGCAGTAAAGTGAGCTTATTTAACCAGGTTGTCCACTGTGGGTAAGCGAATTTCCGCCATAATTCCTCTTCAAGGAGTTCTCCAATCAGTTACATATTTGTATGAAGTGCCAAGCCAGGAAAGTATGAGGCAAGAGTGGGAATGGGGTGGGACAGGAGGTGGCATGACTTTCTGATGCTGTTCCTGTCTCTCTTCATTCAGTCTTACCCCCATTGGTCTCCTCTATTAACCTTCTATGGTTTCTTATTTGTCACCATCACCTCTACATGAGCTAAGAATAAATTTGGAGGGTTTTTTTTTTTTTAAGTTATTTTTCTTCTTTTGAGTCTACATCTGCTTCCTTTCTCATTTATATTTCACAGTTCAGTGTTGTAAGTGACATCATTTTCCAAATTCATTAAAAATGACAGGGATGTCTGCAGTTGTGATACTGATAAGATCTTTTGCAGGGAGAAGCAACATTTTCAGAAAGTTTTCTTGACCTCAGACAATTTGCCATTCTTGAAGAAATCCAGAGCTGCTACATATTTGATTTTCTGCTTTCTGACCCAGTAGAAATAATCATTGACTTGTTTTAGACTTGGTTGTGTTTGCTAGCTGATTGATGAAGTCCACATTTAGTAGACTTGCTGGGTTTCTCTGTTTGTTCTTTGAATAATGCTGCTAAAAGTGAAATTAGACCCTCTACAACAGATATTGTCTCAGTGGATGAGTGGGTACATTTAATCCATGGTAGGGAAGTCACCTTCAGTTCAGTTCAGTTCAGTTCAGTCACTCAGTCATGTCCGACTGTTTGCGACCCCGTGAACTGTAGCATACTAGGCCTCACTGTCCATCACCAGCTCCCAGAGTTTACCCAAACTCACGTCCATTGAGTTGGTGATGCCATCCAACCATCTCATCCTCTGTTGTCCCCTTCTCCTCCAGCCTTCAATCTTTCCAAGCATCAGGGTCTTTTCAAATGAGTCAGCTCTTCGCATCAGGTGGCCAAAGTATTGGATTTCAGCTTCAACATCAGTCCTTCCAATGAACACTCAGGACTGATCTCCTTCAGAATGGACTGGTTGGATCTCCTTGCATTCCAAGGGACTCTCAAGAGTCTTCTCCAACACCACACTTCAAAAGCATCAGTTCTTCAGTACTCAGCTTGCTTTATAGTCCAATTCTCACATCCATGACTACTGGAAAAGCCATAGCTTTGACTAGACAGACCTTTTTTGACAAAGTAATGTTTCCACTTGGGTACATGCAATTTTTTCTTCTTATATTTTCTTACATATGCATTTCCAGAATATTGTTTTACACTTTTTAAATAAAGAAAAAGAACAAGTGCAAAGATAAATCAACGAGTTCACTGAGTTGGAAATCTTTATAATATGTAATTTGCTATTAATTTGTCACTTTTTTGATGTTTATTAGTTTCCATATTTCCAACACACTAATGACCATATAAACAAAAGTTTGTTCAATGTGTTTTTGTTTAATGAGAATCAAAATTTCAAAAACCCATGCTCATGGTCAGAATTTTCCCAAAAGATATTTCATATGAATAATGAAAAAAGCTTGTGCTTTCTTTCCTCCATATGGTAATTCAGTTTATTGTCAAAGACAGCATTCAGTCTAAAGTTGTTCACATTTAGCAAATATTTAAAAATCACCTAACTTCTCAAGGCACAATACCCTTAACTCTTAAGATATGATCCTTGTAGTTTTATAGTAGTTCCTTAACTGATTTCCTTTCACTTTGTCTCTCTATACTCCTAATCAATCCTCTACACTGACAATTCCTATATGAAGCCACTTCTGTTTTCTCATCAAAATTATTTCAGCCTCTCTTCATTTATCTATGGCATAACACCTATTCTTGTTTAATGGCATATGATGCCTGCTATTGTTAGACAACATAGATAGTGCAGGTGATTAATTACTCATGTATGGCAGATACAGATGCAATGTGTTACTTCTACATTCCACACATTTTTAAGATAAGCTATTGAGTATCACAAGCACACAAACAACTGCTAAATCGGATATGCAGTTGCATAAATTACATTTCTCAATACATTTTCACATAGTGAACATATTCTCCAGAGTAATAAAAAAAAATACCTTCCCAGTTCCCAAGTGGGGCCTTTTGCTCCCTCCCAGGCACAAGTTCCCTCAGCAAAGGTAACACTAGCCCATTTGTCTTCACCATAGATGAGTTTCAGCTTTGTGTCTGGATTCTTTCACTCAGTATTATGTGTGTGAGTACCGGCATTGTTAGTAGTTTATTCATTAGTGCTGTTGTTTAATATCACATTTTGTGGATATACTACAATTCATCTATTCATTCTGTTGTTCTTGAAAATTTGCTTTTGCTACTTGTTTGGTTCACTAGCTTGAGCTATTAGAAAGAGTGCTGCCTACTATATTCTAACATATGGCTCGCAGTAACCATTTATATAAGTACATTTTTGTTGATTCATTTATCCCTAACTTGGGATGTTAAATTGCCAACATGAAATCAAGAGTCGTGTTGTTGTTGTTGTTAAGAGAAATGTGTTTCTGAAAATATTTGAGTTTTGAAGTCAAGTAAAGGGAATTTCTTAAGCTGGTCCACTTTCCAGTTACAAACATTAGGACTTTTATGTGTGTTTCAAGTTCTGTATCCCAGAAGATTAATAGAGAGTATTAATAATTAATACAGAGTATTAATTTTTAAAATTCAGTTCTCACTTTAAAATAAATAAGCAAACAAAATATTCTATAACATCAAAGAAAAATAAAAATCACAAAATTTAAAGGTAATATGAATTTTTAAAGAGGAACTTTCATATGAGTTCCTAGAAAGTTTTATAAAAACAACTCATATCAATGGTTAGTAAACTGAAGCTGGATCTTAACAATGATTCAAGAAAGATGGAAATAATTTCTGTATAAAAAATAAAACAAACATGGAAAACATTTAACATAGTGTCATACAATTAGCCTTGAAGAAAGTCAAGTAAATGAAATAGAAAACAGATTGGAGCAATTTTATTCCACTAGGAAATGGAGAATAAAATATACTATGTAAGTAAGAGAAGCTCACAGAGAAAAACACAAAACAAAGAAAGATGAGTAAATAAGCAAAGATGTAATAAATAAAATTTAAAAACCTAGAGCTAGAAGAAATAAATTTTCAATATTGGGAACTAAGAGATTTAAAAAAGACCTAGTATGTTCAAAGTAAAATGTCCAAATATAAGCTACTACTGAAAGACATTAACAATTTTAACTTTAATTTTCAATGCTAAACACAATGAAATAACATAACAAATAAATATGGATTGCACAATTTATTTAAATATCCTCTTCTGAATAAAACATTGGGAGATGTAATCTACAATCTTAAATGTGGAATTCCACACTTTGAGCTCAACAACAATGTCTTTTTTCTTTTTATATTTTTTTTAGCATTTTGTTCACTTAAAACAAATTCCTGTTTTATTTAAATTGATCATCCTTTAGCCTTATATATAAAAACATACTGTATAGGGTATTCCTAAATATGTCTCCAGAAATTCAAAGACTCGTGGAAATGCTGATGAACATGAAGAGTTAAATGATTGATTTTTCAAAGTTATAGGTACTGTTTTGTACCAATAATGGAATATCCACTAAGTGTTGCTATTGTTTTTGAGAAGAAACAATTAGGCTTAATTAAATCACATCATTAAGGTAGGAGAAAGACTAATAAGAATAAATTAGAATACAGAACCTCAAAATTAAAGGAAAACTAGTACTGAAATCTTAACTGGTATAAGTGCTGGATCAGAGTAGGATACAAAAGAAAAGCAAGTGAAAATTAATGGACATTAACTTCAAGATAAAATACAGATATGTAGGAAGAGTCAGAAGGTAAGGGAGAAGCAAGAAGCTATAAAAATGTTCAACTCTTCTTTTTTTGAAGGCAGCATGGAAAAAGAATATCCTAGTATTTCAAAACTTGTAATACATTACAAAATAAGTAATTAGGTAATTAAGAAGAAAACAGTAAAATAAGAGCATAAAATAAGATTATAGAAGATAACATCTAAATAACATTAGAATAATAAATTTGAATGGTTTAAAACCTCTATAAAAATCTGAAGGATCTTAAATTGAGTTGATAACATATACTGAAAATATAAAATGGATTTTTTTCTGAACTCTACATATAAACATCCTTGAGGACTGCTCCAAGCTGCACACTGAGGTCCCTAGGTCAGTGCCTTCTCTGAGGTTTGCCTTCATCATAAGATGGGGCCCTAAGCACCAGCCTAGGCTAGGCAGACTCTCATTTGCTGCCTGCTGTCCTTTCTTTCCAGAGTCAATTTGATCTTCATCATGGACATGACAGCGTAAGTAGAATTTGTTAGGAACAATTAAAGGAAAGTCACTATTTCTGGAAATGGACCTTCAAGGAAGATATAGATCACTCACCTATATCCAGACATCCTGGAATGTGAAGTTAAGTGGGCCTTAAGAAGTATCACTATGAACAAAGCTAGTGGAGGTGATGGAATTCCAGTTGAGCTCTTTCAAATCCTAAAAGATGATGCTGTGAAAGTGCTGCACTCAATATGTCAGCAAATTTGGAAAACTCAGCAGTGGCCACAGGACTGGAAAATGTCAGTTTTCATTCCAATCTCAAAGAAAAGAAATGCCAAACTAGTTCACAATTCAAACTACTGCACAATTGCACTCATCTCACATGCCAGCAAGCTAATGCTCAAAATTCTCCAAGCCAGGCTTCAAAGGTATGTGAACTGTGAAATTCCAAATGTTCAAGCTAGATTTAGAAAAGGCAGAGGAACCAGAAATCAAATCGCCAACATCTGTTGGATAATCAAAAAAGCAGGAGAGTTCCAGAAAAGCATCTACTTCTGCTTTATTGACTATGCCAAAGTATTTGATTGTGTGAATCACAACAAACTGTGGAAAATTCTTCAAGAGATGGAAAGACCAGACCATCTTACCTGCTTCCTGAGAAATCTGTATGCAGATCAAGAAGTAACAGTTAGAACTGAGGACATGGAACAACAGACTGATTCCAAATAGGAAAAGGAGTACGTCAAGGCTGTAATTGTCATCCTGCTTGTTTAACTTATATGCAGAGTACATCATGAGAAATGCTGGGCTGCATGAAGCACACGCTGGAATCAAGATTGCAGGGAGAAATATCAATAACCTCACATATGCAGATAATACCACCCTTATGGCAGAAAGTGAAGAGGAACTAAAGAACCACTTGATAAAAGTGAAAGAGGAGAGTGAAAAAGTTGGCTTAAACCTTAACATTCAAAAACTAAGATGATGGCACCCAGTCTCATCACTTCATGGCAAATAGATGGGGAAACAATGGAAACAGTGACAGACCTCATTTTTTTTGGGCTCCAAAATCACTGCAGATGGTGACTGCAGCCATGAAATTAAAAGATGCTTGCTCCTTGGAAGAAAAGCTATGACCAACCTAGACAGCATATTAAAAAGCTGAGATATTACTTTGTCGATAGAGGTCCATGTAGCCATGTATAGATGTAAGAGTTGGACTGTAAAGAAAGCTGAGTGCTGAACAATTGATGCTTTAGAACTGTGGTGCTGCAGAAGACTCTCAAAAGTCCCTTGGATGGCAGAGAGATCCAGCCTGTCAATCCTAAAGGAAATCAGCGCTGATTATTCATTGGAAGGACTGAAGCTGAAGTTGAAACTCCAATGATTTGGCCACCTGGTGCAAATAACTGACTCATTTGAAAACACCCTGATGCTGGGAAAGATTGAAGGTGGAAGAAGAAGGGGATGACATAGGATGAGATGGTTGGATGGCATCACTGACTCAATGGGCATGAGTTTGAGCAAGCTCTAGGAGTTGGTGATGGGCAGGGAAGTCTGGCATGCTGCAATCCATGGGGTCACAAAGATTTGGAGATGACTGAAGGACTGAACTGAACTGATTCAAGGAAGGATTTTTGCTGGAACAGGTAAGACAAGATGACAGCTTTAGCATTGGTAATTTACAGATCAACAACACAGAATTTCTACAAGTAATTGAAACCATTAGCCTGCTTCAAAACTTTTTGGTTTTTATCACTAGGCAAGAGCAAAGTAATGAAGACAGTTTGCATGATATCCTTAAATATCAGATGAAGAAATTTACTGATGGGTACAGATTCTGGCAGAACATACAGCAGGAACACTCAGAGAGGAGTTTTTCCACAAGCAGCTCCCCAACTTTCTCCCCAAGACCAATCTTCTTTTCAGTCTCTTCAGTTTCATGTCCACAGTCATCAGTTCCCCTTATGCTTTAGAACAATTTCTTTACAGACTAAATGAAAAATATAATCAAAGGAAATCCTTTGCTATTCCCAATCTAGGCAGTTAGCCAGCATGAGTACAAAGTGCCTTCAGTGACAAATATTAAGTCATGCCAGTTGCTAAAGAACATGGCACTGACTTTGACTTTTTTTTTTAACAATGATAGAGTAATGAAAGACATCAGAGTTATCTTAAGTTTATATCACCGTTCACACAGGCAGTGTGTGCAGATGTGGAAAAGAGGGAGTGAGTTGTTGAATCTTATCAGGCAGAAGTGAACAAATTAAGAAAACAAATCACTCAGATGAAATACAAAGACAAGAACAAGAAAGAAGATTGCAGCAGGTGTTGCTAAGGAGACAGATGCAATCTGAAAGTTTGGAAACCATATTTGGTCCTCAGATGCCCGGAATTTGTAGCTGAAGGCAGATGTACACTAGCAGATACAGAGGCTTGTGATCCTCCTCCCTCTTACTTTGATTTTCACCCATTCAGTCAAACTATGTCCAACTCTTCTCACAGGGAAAGTATATTTATGCCTTGATCTCAAGCCGTGAGCCCTGCCAATTATGCTTTCACTAATGCCAGACTGAAGTATCCTGGAAGTGGAACAGGATGAAAACTTGATTAACTCCCATTGGCTCCCACACACACATGAGGGAATATTTAACATTCGAGAAATTTGCCAATACTGGCATGTACCCATGGGGGCTCCAGGAACACTCTAGGTATACTCAGACCTCCCAGATTCAACTAGAGAAGATGAACTCTTTACTCAGCACTGTTTGTTTTTAATTACTTATTCAGACAACATTTAAAACATATCCTGGGGGAGAATTGCTTTCTTGGAGCCCTGAATGCTCCCAAGAGGAGAGTCCTTATGCTCAGAACTTGTTGGAACTTCATGTATGTGGGTCCTCACCTTTCATCCCAGTGTGCAGATGTCAAGGTGCGACCATGAATCAAATTGTCTAATTCTGATGTGATTCAAGGGTATGTGGCTAACTTTAAGCAAAGTAAATTATAAATGTAGTTTTTGTTCTTTAAAATAAGTTTGGAATTAGAGAGGAAGCACAAGAAGTCTATAAATGTTCTATAATTATAAATGAAAAACTTACCTCTTGCACTATGGTGCCTTGAAATTTACTTTTCTTCAAAAGAAAATGAGTTAAGCATCAGATTTCAACGAACTTTCTTTCTATAATAAGTCAAATTCATCTTTACCAGAAGAAAAGTTTTGATAATTCTAAGACTGATTGGGACAAATCAGATGTGCCTTCTCTTGTCTTCATTGGATGTGACTTTGTGGGATCGAAAGAAAGGCTTTGTTTCAACTTTTTTCCACTAGCCTAGTATTTATTGGCACTTAAAATGAATGCCTTGTAAATAAGGTTGACGTGTTAATTAGCAGTAAGTAATCATCCAAATAAGTATGTCATCAAATAAACTACTTTACTTTTGGAGGATTACAGTGATTGCTGTGTTGCATTAGCTACTTCATGGTCTCTATTCTAGAGTCCTAAAGGAAGGACACACAGCAGTAACTGATGACAGAAAGGAGTTATGTAGCAGACTCAGATTTTACAATGAACAGGTTTCAAACACAGTGGATTTACTACACATTTAACTCATTTAGCTTTCCTGAGAACTCTTAGTGTTAATTTTAGTTGTGGAGGAAAGATATTTAATAAACTGTTTGAAAATCTTAATGAATAAAGGTTCATTTTAAATTCGGGAAAAAAATAAAACTATGGTGTACAGGTAAAAAAAAGTACTCAGGATCTATATTTTTAACTTAATTCTTCCCTGCCCCCCGAAATACAGAGATTGAATCAAATCTTTCAGATTGGAGGAAAATAAAATAACTTTTTATCCAGGTTATACCTCAACTTAAATTTAGGGAATATAAAACTAAACACAACTTTCCACCTCGAGTTCATAAAATTAAGAGTGAAAGAAATAAAAAAACTGAATGCTTCACTGAAAATCATAGAAAAGTAAGGATAAACATAAAAGGAAGCAAATTGTTAACAGGTATTGTCAGGATATTAGTCAAAGTGGACAAATTTGCATGTAAATATTGATCATATTACCTGACAAATTGCCTTTACATCACTTTGTAAAGTACAGCTGTGATAACATTGGACAATGTTGGTGTTCATTCTTATGTAGATTTCCAGAATACTTATGTAACTCAGGAGATTTTACTGGCACAGTAGGTTAAATGTATGGCATGAGTCAAAGGTACTGATTTTCTTATAATGCTGAGTGTTTAAACATTAATATAGTAGATAATGTTTTCAGAGAACACTGGTGATGCTCATAGTTGCTATGAATGAAGATTACCAGCATAGGTTTATACTAGCAAGATTCTATACATTTTATATTATTATATTAATTTTACAAATATATTTTGAACATAAGAAATCCAACATGAAGTAAAGTTTTCCAAAAGCTGTGTTTTCCTTCAGTTCAGTTCAGTCACTCAGTCGTGTCTGACTCTTTGCGACCCCATAAATCGCAGCACGCCAGGCCTCCCTGTCCATCACCAGCTCTAGGAGTTCACTCAGACTCACATCCATCGAGTCCGTGATGCCATCCAGCCATCTCATCCTCTGTCGTCCCCTTCTCCTCCTGCGCCCAATCCCTCCCAGCATCAGTCTTTTCCAATGAGTCAACTCTTCACATGAGGTGGCCAAAGTACGGGAGTTTCAGCTTAAGCATCATTCCTTCCAAAGAAATCCCAGGACTGATCTCCCTCAGAATGGACTGGTTGGATCTCCTTGCAGTCCAAGGGACTCTCAAGACTCTTCTCCAACACCACAGTTCAAATGCATCAATTCTTCAGTGCTCAGCCTCTTCACAGTCCAACTCTCACATCCAAACATGACCACTGGGAAAACCATAGCCTTGACTAGACAGACCTTAGTCGGCAAAGTAACATCTCTGCTTTTGAATATACTATCTAGGTTGGTCATAACTTTTCTTCCAAGGTGTAAGCGTCTTTTAATTTCATGGCTGCAGTCACCATCTGCAGTGATTTTGGAGCCCCCCAAAAATAAAGTCTGACCCTGTTTCCACTGTTTCCCCATCTATTTCCCATGAAGTGATGGGACCAGATGCCATGATCTTAGTTTTCTGAATGTTGAGCTTTAAGCCAACTTTTTCACTCTCCACTTTCACTTTCATCAATAGGCTTTTTAGTTCCTCTTCACTTTCTGCCATAAGAGTGATGTCATCTGGATATCTGAGGTTATTGAGATTTCTCACAGAAATCTTGATTCCAGCTTATGTTTCTTCCAGTCCAGCATTTCTCATGATTACGGGAGTTTCAGCTTAAGCATCATTCCTTCCAAAGAAATCCCAGGACTGATCTCCCTCAGAATGGACTGGTTGGATCTCCTTGCAGTCCAAGGGACTCTCAAGACTCTTCTCCAACACCACAGTTCAAATGCATCAATTCTTCAGTGCTCAGCCTTCTTCACAGTCCAACTCTCACATCCAAACATGACCACTGGGAAAACCATAGCCTTGACTAGACAGACCTTAGTCGGCAAAGTAACATCTCTGCTTTTGAATATACTATCTAGGTTGGTCATAACTTTTCTTCCAAGGTGTAAGCGTCTTTTAATTTCATGGCTGCAGTCACCATCTGCAGTGATTTTGGAGCCCCCCAAAAATAAAGTCTGACCCTGTTTCCACTGTTTCCCCATCTATTTCCCATGAAGTGATGGGACCAGATGCCATGATCTTAGTTTTCTGAATGTTGAGCTTTAAGCCAACTTTTTCACTCTCCACTTTCACTTTCATCAATAGGCTTTTTAGTTCCTCTTCACTTTCTGCCATAAGAGTGATGTCATCTGGATATCTGAGGTTATTGAGATTTCTCACAGAAATCTTGATTCCAGCTTATGTTTCTTCCAGTCCAGCATTTCTCATGATGTACTCTGCATATCAGTTAAATAAGCAGGCTGACAGTATACAGCCTTGAGGTACTCCTTTTCCTATTTGGAACCAGTCTGTTGTTCCATGTCCAGTTCTAACTGTTGCTTCCTGACCTGCATACAGATTTCTCAAGAGGCAGGTCAGGTGGTCTGGTACTCCCATCTCTTTCAGAATTTTCCACAGTTTATTGTGATCCACACAGTCAAAGGCTTTGGCATAGTCAATAAAGCAGAAATATATGTTTTTCTGGAACTCTCTTGCTTTTTCCATGATCCAGCGGATGTTGGCAATTTGATCTCTGGTTCCTCTACCTTTTCTAAAACCAGCTTGAACATCAGGAAGTTCATGGAGTTTGTGACAATTGCAGAAATTCTAGGAATATTCATGAAAATTAATATAATAATATAGGAAATACAATAGTAAGAAATTAATTTTATGCATCAAGTTTGTAAGTTATTTTTTGAATGATCGTCATGCTCAGTTTCATCAAGTTCGGAGCATAATTTAGGTATTGGAAGCATCACTTCATATAATCATTTGGTTTTAACATCTACCCTGAATATTTCCCAGGTAACAAATATATTTGACACTGTTATATATACATTTTTTTGCCTAATAGCATATTGACCTGCCATTCCTCCAGTGCTTTGTTTTAATATGTTCAGATTATATACAAGTCATATCACTCTACTTGAGCCATACTGAACTATAGCATTCCAAAATATAAGCTATAAAATTTAATACAGTATTTTAAAGTGATGATATGCTTTTAGTTGTCCCTAGGAGGTTGGTTTGACAGGCCATTTGTCATAGAAAGTTTGAAAGCATAGGTACTTTTTTCCATTTATGTTTGATTATGTTCTTTACAGTCAAAATATCAAGTTGATTATTTTTGTTATGTGTTTTGTTATGTATTTTTTATATCTGTTACTTAAATAATATTTTCACTCCATCTCTGCTAGTAAACATATATTTAGAGTCACTGTTAACTTCTTCCAATATGTTTAAAAACATTTCATGCACTATGTAATCTAGTGAATTAGATTTAACCTTGAATGCCTTTGTCTTCACATTTTTTCGTTAAGGCTGATCAAGGTATATTTGTACAAGTAAACCGTATTTTAAGAGGGTAAATATAATCCTATAAATGTAGTAGGATGCGATGAATTTATAGAAAAAAGTAGGAAAAAATGTTGTCTTTTGAGAATTAAACTAGTAAGATACACATATAAAGAGTGTAGTCAGAGGCTTATTGCTGATATTAAGATGGAGAATACTTGAATATTTGCATGAATAAGGAAATAATTTGAATATGTATTGGGAGGGGAGATATTAGAGTGAATAATTGATAGCCAAGACCCCTTGGGAAAGGAGCCAGATATATGTATTTTTAACAAACTTCTCATGCAATTCTTTAGTAAACTTAAATTTTATATGGAATTTGAGTCTGATATTTATGTTTTGCTTATTTTTTAATTGTTTTCTTGAATCTTTAGAAAATGTCTTGGTTTAGGAAACTTGTCTTCACAGAATTACCTAGCTAATGTCACGGAACTTTTTCTTCTACCTGTGTGTTTATGTCTAGTATTTAAAAAGTTATATATATATATTGTAGCTTGTTTTCTTGGATGCTTTGGCTCCTTCAGCTTTCCCCTGGATGCTTTCCTTTTCTTACTTCTCATCAATGTTGATTTGTATTGTAGAAGGGAGCTCTCATGGGTGAGGTTGCGTGTTCATAGGGTAAAAGCTGCTTCAACCCCTCCAATGATCTCACCAGGTACCCCTGGAGTTTAGTCACCTCTATTATGGAGGAAGCTGCCTCATTTTTAGCTGTTGTTCTCAAATTGTCCTGCTACATGTTCCAAAGAGTATCTTTTGGCCATTTGGTGTTCTCTCATTTTTAGGTCAAACACCCCTTTGCTTCTATCAGATGTCACGTCAGCAATATATGTTTCTGTGGTTGTCTTCAATTTGTGTTCCCTGTGAATATATAGGGCTTCACCCATAGCTCAGTTGGTAAAGAATCTGCCTGCAATGCAGGAGACCCTGGTTTGATTCCTCATCATGAAGATCCACTGGAGAAGGGATAGGCTACCCACTCCAGTATTCTTGGGCTTCCCTTGTGGCTCAGCTGGTAAAGAATATATTGGGGTTTCTAGGGATAACTAGTAAAATACTTTTGTCTTATATGTTCTCTGTGTGGTTTTGATTTTGCATTTAGTTTGTCCTTTTGTGTGTGGGAATTCAAGATACAAAACTATGCATGATATTCTAAATTTACCTTTGTAAAGAGTTCTGCAGGTGATTCTTGTATACCACTACTTCACATCAGAGTATTTTAGCCTAGTACCCACCATCAACTAACCTCAGGCTGTGTTTCTCTTGGTTTCAACACATAGGAGTGAAAATTTGAGTAATTATTAGTGGTAATGGTTTGCTTGTCCTCAAGTTCAAATCATGGTCTAATTAGCAATGGGTGGTGACAGGAGCTGATACACATTTTTGTGTAAGACAGAATGTTGAGATCAGTAGAGGAAAAGGAAATGGCTGTCTAACATTTATTATAACTTGCATTCACAGTTTTCTCTGAAATATTAAAACATGTGACTAAAAATATAAGGAATACTTTTTCCCTCATGCTGTCATCTTTGTCTTAACTCATCCTCTGCTCTATCCCTTTGCTGACTGATGCCAGCTTTGTCTTCACATGTCAGTCCTGATCTCTCCTAGGAAATATCCTTGACATTTTCCTTCCCCTCAATCATGAGTTACATGTTTTCTCATTCACCCATCACATTTCACTTTTTTTGTCTTTCTTCAGAGAGACATTAAATTCCTTAGTATAGGAATTGTACTTTTTCCCTCTGTATCTCTACTATCAATACAGCATTTTCCATGTAGAAGAAATGAAGAATAATGAATGAGTAATTTGGAAAAGACCCTGATTTCTGGAAAGATTGAGGGAAGGAGGAAAAAGGAGTGGGAGAGGTTGAAGATGGTTAGATAGCATCACTGACTCAATGGATATGAGTTTGCATAAACTCTGGAGTTAGTGAAGGACAGGGAAGCCTGGCTTGCTGCAGCTAATGGGGTTGCAAAGAGTCAGACATGACTTAGTGACTGAACAGCAATAACTTATGAATGAATGAATGAATATAAATCATAAATGATTTTACCACTTAATATTTATCATTGGTGATTTAATGGTAGGGTAAATAACATCCCCCCAAAGGTAGCTACTGCCTAATCTCTAGAATCTACAAATATGTTACCTAGTATGGCAAAAGTGCCTTTGGAGATATGATTAAGGATTCTGAGATGAGAAGATGATCCTGGATGACCTGGGTGGGTCCTAAATATAACCACAATGATCCTTTTAAAAGGAGATGATGGTAAGTAGGAGATATAATGATAGAAGGAAGAAGTCGGAGTAACATGAGGAAGGAGCCACAACTAAAGAAATGCAGGCAACCTCTAAAAACTAAAACAGACAAGGGGACAGATTTCTCTCTGAAGACTTCAGGAGAAACATAGAAACATAGCCCAGATGACTCATTGATTTTAGACTTTGGACCTTCAGGACTGTAAAAGAATGAGTTTCTATTGTTTTATGCCACTGTGGTTTGTGGTAATTCATTACAGAAACAAGGAGAGACCAATACACTGTTATATTTCTCCTGTTGTTTCTGATCAATAACATATATACTTCTAGTTTACTGAATTCATTGACAATTGTTTGGGCTTCCCTGATGGCTCAGGAGGTAAAGAATACACCCGTAATGCAGGAAAACACAGGTTAGATTCCTGGGTTGAGAAGATCCCTGGAGGAGGGCGTGGCAACCACCCAGTATTTTCGCCTGGAGAATCCCATGGATTGAGTAGCCAGGTGGGCTACTCTCCAAAGGGTTGCAAAGAGTTGGACATGACTGTGTGACTAAGCATGCACACAAAACAATCGTTTCATATCATGTGAAGAATATATTCTCATTTTTCCTATGAGTTTTGGTAAGGTTCATAAAGATAGATTCTAGTCCCATAAATATGATAGTCACTACCAGATTTTTTTTTTCCTTTCCTAAAAGCCGCAAGCAAGCTTTTATCTTCTTCCTCACTGTTACTTTGTATTTTTAACTTCTGACCTTCAGAGACCCAGGAATCTCCCAGTATACATTAGACCACACAAGGGCACTTAATCATGTACACAGTGAAATAAATCTCACTGCTAATCTTTTATCTAATGGCAGATTTCTTAGCTGTGAGTACTTTGATGGTGATGAAAGGAAATACTTTTTATTATTCTGCAAGACACATTCCAACTTGAGAATCTCAATCTGCATTGGTTGTAATAGTAATTTTAAAAAACCTTGTCTTTTTTTTTCTGTTTTGATTGCAGAAACAGTCTCATTACTTTGGAATACAATGCCACTCCAATTTCACCTTTCTCTTTGGCATACATAATATAAGAAAGAAAATGATGCATCTACTAATATTTTGTCCATGAGAAGGACACTAGTTTTTGCTTTTGCTTTTGTTATGTTATAAGCTATGTTTGAGATAATGGATTACAGTGAAGCCATCTTCACTGTGATTTATCATTCTTGAGGAGTGGGGGCAACATCCACTCTGCTCTTAGTGACTTGTTTCTAAATGACATGACCTTTTGTGACATGAAAAAGGAAGTTTGTTTCCAAGGCTTGAGAATTACATTTAGCAAGAAGGCAGAAAATGTACTTGTCAGTGAGTAAATTAAGATGACAAAAAAAGAGATGTGGGATTGTTTAGGTTTCATCTCCTTTGTGGGGCTCCCCTGGTAGATCTTCAGTAAAGAATCTGCCTGCCAGTGCAGGAGAAGTGAATTTGGGATCTCCCTGGGTTGGGAAGATTCTCTAGAGGAGGGCATGGCAACGTGCTCTAGTATTCTTGCCTGAGAAATCCCATGGACAGAGGAGCCTGGTGGGCTACAGCCCATGGGATCACAAAGAGCTGGATATGGCAGAGCAACTCAACACACACACACACACACACACACACACACACACACACACACATCTTTTTTGGAGAAATGAGGAGTTGAATGGTTTCTCATATAGTTACATATCCCCAACCCTTTTACCTGTGGAATTACTAAATACCAAAGGCACCTTTGTGGTTTAGAAGATTTCACATTTACAAGAGCAGCCAAATAGAACTGTTTGATTTAAGCCACTAATTCTAGATCCCTGACTTAACTCTGAAAAAAAAGGTTTAGATACAAATCTGGTTTATAAATTACCCAGTTTAAATAATTGATAATTGGCAAGGCAATTAAAACAGCTGGATTAGCTCTTATTTTAATTGTTAATTCTCCAAAATTTAAAATGTTTTGATCATTATACATGATAGACTCAGTCAGGTCCTAATGCTGTCAATTGCTGTTATTTTAGCAAGCTTTAAAATTCTTTATATTATTCATTTTCCAATTCTATTAATGAGTCTTCTTATTAGCTCCATTTTCCTTCTCACTTTTTTTGCAAAGTTTAAAATATCAGCAGCTGTAAGTTATACACTTACGACCCCAAAGTGAGTCATTTGCAAGTGAGTCTTTTCACCATAAAGCTCCAAGTTCAGTTCAGTTCAGTTCAGTGGCTCAGTCATGTCTGACTCTGTGACCCCATGAACCGCAGGATGCCAGGCCTCCCTGTCCATCACCAACTCCCAGAACCCACCCAAACCCATGTTCACTGAGTCAATAATGCCATCTAACCATCTCATCCTCTGTCATCCCCTTCTCCTCCTGCCGTCAATCTTTCCCAGCATCAGGGTCTTTTCCAATGAGTCAGCTCTTCACATCTGGTGGCCAAAGTATTGGGGTTTCAGCCTCAATATTGGTCCTTCCAATGAACACCCAGACTGATCTCCTTTAGGATGGACTGGTTGGATTTCCTTGCATTCCAAGGGACTCTCAAGAGTCTTCTCCAACATCACTGTTCAAAATTGTCAATTCTTCAGTGGTCAGTTTTCTTTATAGTCCAACTCTCACATCCATACATGACTACTGGAAAAACCTAAGCCTTGACTAGACAGACCTTTGTTGGCAAAGTAACGTCTCTGCTTTTTAATATGCTGTCTAAGTTGGTCATAACTTTCCTTCCAAGGAGTAAGCGTCTTTTAATTTCATGGCTGCAAGTGCCATCTGCAGTGATTTTGGAGCCCCCCCAAATAAAGTCAGCCACTGTTTCCACTGTTTCCCCATCTATCTGAAATGAAGTGATGGGACTGGATGCCATGATCTAAGTTTTCTGAATATTGAGCTTTAAGCCAAGTTTTTCACTCTCCTCTTTCACTTTCATCAGGAGGCTCTTTAGCTCTAGAAAGACATTGAAAGTTTAGATTCTGGAAGATTAAATTTCAGTGATTTTCTTCAAGACAATAAACTGATTCTTCCTATAATTGCACCCCATCTTTGGACAATTTCTCACTGTTTTGTTTTCTGTTAGATTATATTCTTGTTGTCAAAGCAATGCCAACAGTCATATGCCTCCAGCTCACTACTTCATAGAAGGACCAGGAAAGGGGAAAATTAAATAGCTGGGAAGAACTGACTACAATTTGAGATATTCACTCACATATCTTTTGGTGTCTGACCTCATTTTTGTAACCCCTTGGGTTTCTACAAAATTTCTTATTAATAGAAACACTGAGATGAATATTATGTTAATTAGTCATTATTTTTAAAGAAGAAGTCTGTTCTCCTTAAAATTTCTAGTATACTCCTCTGAATAGATAAAGTATAATTATGCAGTATTTCTGATGAGAAAAATATATGAGATAGAAACCATGGCCATCCTGATGAGCCTTCCTACAGTTCTACCAAGTTGACCCCTTTATAAGCCCTGTTAGATGTATTTGAGAAAGTACACATTCAGCTCATATTTACTCTTTAGGATGTTTTATTATACCCCAAAATTAGACCCACCAGTAGCAGGTGAATTTAACAGATTTAACAAGTTTCTAAATCAGTTTGCATTTATACAAATTGAGTCAAAGCAACCCAAATCCTTTCAAGAAAAACTAAAAATAAAAGAAGCTTTACTTCCTCCACACTCCCAAAAAAGGGCATGCAAGATTAGAGGAGAAACAAATCTTTTTACTTAAGCTCATTTATATTGGGGCACTGAAAGTGAGGGATTTTATCTTTGGATGGTTAATGATCAAATTTTTTTTTTCATGTGACTATTCTCTCAGCCTCTCTTAAGACAGAAAACTGGATGGTAGAGCTGTTAAGGACTTTGGCTTTCGTACTAAACTCTGCCTGATCCAGGCTCCATCATTGCAATTTGGGCAAACTCCCACATCTCTGATCCTTTCTGTTAAAAAAAAATGTACCTCATTTGTGTATTGTGAGGATCAAATGACATAGTCTGTATAAAGCACCTGGTACACTGGCAAAAAGCAAGCACTCAGTATATTAGATATATTTATTATTCATGGTATCACAATTCATGGTCATACACTGGCATTCCAAATCTGGTATCAAAATGTACAATCAGTTCAGTTCAGTCACATCCAACTCTTTATGACTCCATGGACTGCAGCATGCCAGGCTTCCCTGTCCATCACCAACTCCCAGAGTTTACTCAAACTCAGTCCATTGAGTCAGTGATGCTATCCAACCATCTCATCCTCTCTTATCCCCTTCTCCTCCTGCCCTCAATCTTTCCCAGCATCAGGGTCTTTTCCAGTGAGTCAGTTCTTTGTATCAGGTGGCCAAAGTATTGGAATTTCAGCTTCAACATCAGTCCTTCCAATGAACACTCAGGACTGATTTCCTTTAGGATTGACTGGTTGGATCTCTTTGCAGTCCAAGGGACTCTCAAGAGTCTTTTTTAATTTCATGCCTCCAGTCACCATTTGCAATGATTTTGGAGCCCAAGAAAATGAAGTTCGTCACTGTTACATTGTTTCCGCATCTATTTGCCGTGAAGTGTTGGGCCTGGATGCCATGGTCTTAGTTTCCTGAATATTCAGAACAAAAATCCTAATTAGCTAACTCCTGATTCTGTTCTGAGGAGATACAAGTTCATGAAATAGGGAAGAGGGAAAAGCCACTGAATTTCAGCATTATGAAGACAGGTTGAACTAAGGATTCCTTTGAATCATTAGTCCTTCCCACGACTTTAACATATGACTCAATTTACAAAACTCCAACTTAGAAGAAAACTTTTATGGAATTAAACTGTTGTGTGGAAATGGTACACTTCATTTGAGAATATGTTGATATTACTTTTTTCTCTTGTTTTGATGATGATTGTTGTACCAAGTTGTGGATAAATCTCCATGAAGAATTCAAGTGGTTTATTGTCATATTTCTGACTCCCATTTTGTCTGTCTTTAAAACAGAATTAACTTTTTGTTCATTCTTCCTTTAAAATGAGAAGGCTGATAGTTTGGAAGGCTGATGGTTCAGAGCAGATTTTATGAATCAAAGTGCTATATTTCTTTCAGTGTGAACATTCAGATGTGTGTAGGTAACCAGCTGGGTTGCACAATGTCTCTTAATTTTTCTTGCATCATTCCTTGTGTTTTTAATATAATCATTAATATAAAAAGGTCTCACTGATTAAGTCATATTTTCTTAAAAATAACTATCATATTTTGATGGTTTTTTCCTTTGGAAAAATGTTAATAATATGTGGGTAAGAGGGTCTGAAGATTACACAATTCCAAGAAATGAATTTAACGTAGTTTATAAACTAAAAGAACAAACAAAGAAACATAAAATTCTTTTGGAGCTAAATTTTTGAAGAAACTTGAATTGCTTTGTGAATTATTCTGATTAACATAATTTCATAAAGTAAAAGATTTGTGCTTTTTCACCATCTGCTTTCAGCAGAACTTGAAACTGACATTTTTGACTCTCATTTAAGAATCTTTCCATGATCTAGTGAAATATACCAAGTCATACATATATACACTTCTGAAAAATTCTCAGAGCTCATGAATTTAATGTTTTACACCTAAATTTCACTTCCTTCTACATTTTATATGTTCTTGATATTACTACCATTTTGACTATTATTTATTTTTTCCTTATTTAATCCTCACAGTAAAATTTGTGCTAGACATTATTCTCATTTAGAAGATGAGATCAATAAAACTCCGACTGGTAGATAATTTGCCTTTGCCAAAGAATGCTCAAACTACTGCACAATCACACTCATCTCACATGCTAGTAAAGTAATGCTGAAAATTCTCCAAGCCAGGCTTCAGCAATATGTGAACCGTGAACTTCCAGATGTTCAAGCTGGTTTTATTATTTATTTATTTTTTAAAATACAAGTTTATTTATTTTAATTGGAGGTTAATATTGTATTGGTTTCCCATACATCAACATGAATCTGCCACAGGTATACACATGTTCCCCATCTTGAACTCCCTCCCTCCTCCCTCCCCTTACCATCCCTCTGGGTTGTTTCAGTGCACCAGCCCCAAGCATCCAGTATCATGCATCGAACCTGGACTGGCGATTCATTTCATATATGATATTACACATGCTTCAATGCCATTTTCCCAAATCATCCCACCCTCACCCTCTTCCACAGAGTCCAAAATACTGTCCTATACATCTGTGTCTCTTTTGCTGTCTCGCATACAGGGTTATCGTTACCATCTTTCTAAATTCCATATATATGTGTAAGTATACTGTATTGGTGTTTATCTTTCTGGCTTACTTCACTCTGGATAATAGGCTCCAGTTTCATCCACCTCATTAGAACTGATTCAAACGTATTCTTTTCAATGGCTGAGTAATACTCCATTGTGTATATGTACCACTGCTTTCTTATCCATTCATCTGCTGATGGACATCTAGGTTGCTTCCATGTCCTGGCTATTATAAATAGTGCTGCGATGAACACTGGGGTACACGTGTCTCTTTCAATTCTGGTTTCCGCAGTGTGTATGCCCAGCAGTGGGATTGTTGGGTCATAAGGCAGTTTATTTCCAGTTTTTATAAGGAATCTCCACACTGTTCTCCATAGTGACTGTACTAATTTGCATTCCCACCAACAGTGTAAGAGGGTTCCCTTTTCTCCACATCCTCTCCAGCATTTATTGGTTGTAGACTTTCGGATCGTGGTCATTCTGACTGGTGTGAAATGGTACCTCATTGTGGTTTTGATTTGCATTTCTCTGATAATGAGTGATGTTGAGCATCTTTTCATGTGTTTGTTAGCCATCGTATGTCTTCTTTGGAGAAATGTCTATTTAGTTCTTTGGCCCATTTTTTGATTGGATCATTTATTTTTCTGGAATTGAGCTGCAGGGGTTGCTTGTATATTATTGAGATTAGTTGTTTGTCAGTTTCTTCATTTGCTGTTATTTTCTCCCATTCTGAAAGCTGTCTTTTCACCTTCTTTATAGTTTCATTTGTTGTGCCAAAGCTTTTAAGTTTAATTAGATCCAAGCTGGTTTTAGAAAAGGCAGAGGAACCAGAGATCAAATTGCCAACATCCGTTGGATCATGGAAAAAGCAAGAGAGTTCCAGAAAAACATCTATTTCTGCTTGATTGACTATGCCAAAGCCTTTGATTGTGTGGATCACAATAAACTGGAAAATTCTGAAAGAGATGGGAATACCAGAACACTTGACCTGCCTCTTGAGAAACCTATATGCAGGTCAGGGGTCAACAGTTAGAAAATGGAGCAACAGATTAGTTCCAAATAGGAAAAGGAGTACATCAAGGCTGTATACTGTCAGCCTGCTTATTTAACTGATATGCAGAGTACATCATGAGAAATGCTGGGCTGGAAGAAGCACAAGCTGGAATCAAGATTGCCAGGAGAAATATCAATAACCTCAGATATGCAAATGACACTACCTTTATGGCAGAAAGTGAAGAGGAAGTAAAAAGCCTTTTGATGAAAGTGAAAGAGGAGAGTGAAAAAGATGAGCTTAAAGTTGTTGAGCTTAAAGCTCAACATTCAGAAAACAAGCAGCTTATACAGCTCAATTCCAGAAAATAAATGACCCAATCAAAAAATGGGCCAAAGAACTAAATAGACATTTCTCCAAAGAAGACATACGATGGCTAACAAACACATGAAAAGATGCTCAACATCACTCATTATCAGAGAAATGCAAATCAAAACCACAATGAGGTACCATTTCACACCAGTCAGAATGACCACGATCCGAAAGTCTACAACCAATAAATGCTGGAGAGGATGTGGAGAAAAGGGAACCCTCTTACACTGTTGGTGGGAATGCAAATTAGTACAGTCACTATGGAGAACAGTGTGGAGATTCCTTATAAAAACTGGAAATAGAACTGCCTTATGACCCAACAATCCCACTGCTGGGCATACACACTGCGGAAACCAGAATTGAAAGAGACACGTGTACCCCAGTGTTCATCGCAGCACTATTTATAATAGCCAGGACATGGAAGCAACCTAGATGTCCATCAGCAGATGAATGGATAAGAAAGCAGTGGTACATATACACAATGGAGTATTACTCAGCCATTGAAAAGAATACGTTTGAATCAGTTCTAATGAGGTGGATGAAACTGGAGCCTATTATCCAGAGTGAAGTAAGCCAGAAAGATAAACACCAATACAGTATACTTACACATATATATGGAATTTAGAAAGATGGTAACGATAACCCTGTATGCGAGACAGCAAAAGAGACACAGATGTATAGGACAGTATTTTGGACTCTGTGGAAGAGGGTGAGGGTGGGATGATTTGGGAAAATGGCATTGAAGCATGTGTAATATCATATATGAAATGAATCGCCAGTCCAGGTTCGATGCATGATACTGGATGCTTGGGGCTGGTGCACTGAAACAACCCAGAGGGATGGTAAGGGGAGGGAGGAGGGAGGGAGTTCAAGATGGGGAACATGTGTATACCTGTGGCAGATNACAGCAAAACAAACTAAAAATAAAAATTAATTAAAAAATAATAAAAAAAGTAAAAAAACCCCAACAACAAAGATCATGGCATCTGTTCCCATCACTTCATGGGAAATAGATGGGGAAACAGTGGAAACCGTATCAGACTTTATTTTTTGAGGCTCCAAAATCACTGCAGATGGTGACTGCAGCCATGAAATTAAAAGATGCTTACTCCTTGGAAGGAAAGTTACGACCAACCTAGATAGCATATTGAAAAGCAGAGACATTACTTTGACAACAAAGGTCTGTCTATTCAAGGCTATGGTTTTTCCTGTGGTCATGTATGAATGTGAGAGTTGGACTTTGAAGAAAGCTGAGCTCCGAAGAATTGATACTTTTGAACTGTGGTGTTGGAGGACTCTTGAGAGTCCCTTGGACTGCAAGGAGATCCAACCAGTCCATCCTAAAGGAGATCAGCCCTGGGTGTTCTTTGGAAGGACTGATGCTAAAGTTGAAACTCCAGTACTTTGCCACCTCATGAGAAGAGTTGACTTATTGGAAAAGACTGTGATGCTGAAAGGGATCGGGGGCAGGAATAGAAGGGGATGACAGAGGATTAGATGGCTGGATGGCATCACCGACTCTATGGATGTGAGTTTGAGTGAACTCCAGGAGATGGTGATGGCAGGGAGGCCTGGCGTGCTGCAATTCATGGGGTTGCCAAGAGTCGGACACGACTGAGGAGCTGAACTGAACTGAACTGATATAGCTACTAACTGATGATCTACTAACTGATAAGCCCGGCTTCAAACCTTCTAATTATAGTGCCACTTGGTTGCACTGAGTGATACTCAGTTTTGTGCCCTTTAGTGCATAGTGATATCTATGGTTCTGTATGTTGAGAATACTATATTAGTCATGGAAGAGAAAGACAAGACATACAGAACTTCTATCCTCTTGATGTAAAGTATGATGTAGATGATGTAACAGAGAAACCTCAGAGAGCTTTCATGGAGACATTGAAACATATAGGAGATGGCAACTGGGGTGATCTTGACAAATGAGTGTTTACCAGTAACTTGATAGTTTCAGAAAAATTGTCCAAGGCATGAAAAAGTAATGTCCATCATGCTTTAAATGAGTACCACTATGATTTTTTAAAATGTCTGAAGTTCATAAAGTACATAATAAATGCTCAATAAATGTTTAGTTATTATTTTCACTTTGAAATAACATGTGGTTGTAGCCACCAAAAAAGAAATAAATGTTTGAAAATGTTCAGTTTTCTGTTTCATACAGCCTAGCCATCTTAACAGTGATTTTGAAAATAATTTAAAAATAATCACAAGAAACAGTAAGATACATATATGAATATAGTTTTGAAGGATTCTAAGCATTTATATAAAAATTCAATTCCAAAATACAACTACTTTCTGGCATAGTCATCTTGAGTTACTACACATTTTTTATTTTTTTATTACCAAACTGATTGGAATTAATTTTGTTTGCTCTTTTTTCAGTTCCCAGGCATCAACATAATTGATACTGTGTTTCTGCTTCAGTTGATTAGTTTTTCTGTTTATATGCAATTTGGGGTTTGAAGGGAAGCAATGATAAGCAGATTGAATGTCAGTAAGTTTATCAACATACAACTTTCCTGTCTAAATTGAATGTGGAATGTAAAATATCATTAAAATTCACCTTTGAAACCTACAAATAAATAGTTTAGAAAAAATGTCTAATGAGAGAGCAGCAGAATTCTCTAAATACAACTTTAACCATTACAGTCTTTATTAAAATAAACAAACCAACTGACACATTTTTCTTTGAAACTATTCAAGTAAGGATAGGTATACTACACCTGCAAAATCCTGATCACAAGAAGTATGTGGAATTCTTTTTTCCTAGTGAGGTATCTTGTTTTGTTATTATCTCTCACTCTTTCTTTGTTGTACAACCTTCCCCAATCTTTCCTTCTATTTTTAACAATCATCCCCAAAACACTTGAAGCACATAGCATGCCCATATATTCATCTTCTATGTGGTTATTTTTGATGACCTCAAAAATCCACTTGCTGACTATTCAAAAGTTTTTGCCACTCATTTACTTTATCTCCTAAACTTTAATGAAATTTTTCCGCATCTCGTATTTGCAACCCACCAGCTTTCAGCTCATTGTCAAACAATAAATCAAAACAAAGAAAACCTCAACCAAAACCTACCAATTTCAAGACTTGAACCCTGAGTTTTCTTTCTAAGGAATTCAACATGGTGATTATATTAATACTTGCCTTTCATATTCCTTATTTCCCTTTATTTGTAAAATATTGTACAGTCATAGCTGTTGAGTGATGCTATAAAAACTGATTTAAATATGTTAAAAGACTTTACTATGGGAAAAGGGAATAATGGAAATCTCTGTATCATCCACTCAACTTTGCTATGAACCCTTTGAAAACTTCTCTAAAAACATGATGCCTTTATATGGTCTAACCTTATACAGACTCTTTAAAAATGGCTCAGCAATCCCTGTGTACACATACCTATAGCCTCTTAACAGTCTGTTACAGTTTTTTTTTTCCAAATTATCTCAAGACCCTAAGCTATTTCATTAATCCATAGAAAACATTGTGTATTGTGTCACTGAAAGTCTTATGACCAGCTGGCAGTGTTTCCTCAAACCTCGCTTTTCTCCATCTTTCCATGCTTCTTCCTCCTCTTTCCCTTCTTGTTGTTCTTTAGTTGCTAAGTTGTGTTTGATTCTTTGAAACCCCATGGACTGTAGCCTACCAGGTTCCTATGTCCATGGGATTTCCCTGGCAAGAATACTGGAGTGAGCTGCCATTTCCTCCTCCAGGGAATATTCCTGACCCAGGGATCCAACCTGTACCTCCTGCATTAGCAGGTGGATTCTTTACCGCTGAGCCACTAGTAAAGTCCACTCTTTCCCTTAGTGAGCTCAATAATTCTCACAGTTTTAGTCTCCCTCATAACAAAATGATCAACATATTTATATCTCAAACTGTCTTGTCCTCTAGGATGTCTGAGATCCAAAGTAGACTCAGTTGGATATATCATTTCAAAATTTACATTAAAAAAATATATATATATATATATATATTTGATATGGACCACTTTTAAAGTCTTTATCAAATTTGTTAGCAATATTGCCTCTGTTTTATGTTTTATTTTTTGATTGCAAAGCATGTGGAATCTTAAAGTTCCCCCACCAGGGATCACACCTGCATTCCTTGCATTGGAAGGTGAAGGGTTACCCACTAGACTGCCAGGGAAGTCCCAAACTTTATTTAAGTGCCTCTATCACCATCCTCCCCAACCCTGCTCCTCCCCCTGCCTTATTTACCTCACCTACGACTGAGCGACTGAACTGAACTGAATGAAAGGACATAATATGCTCCAAGGCAAGGATCTTCCAGGTCATTTTTGCCTTTTCAGTGTGTCCAAAGTGCTATGTCTAGCATCTCACCAAGATGCTGTGAGTTTTATGTGAGGAAGTGGCTTTCTTTAAAAAGCTTTGAAAAAAATTTTTTTTTCTTCAGTAGAGTCATAACATAGATATTCTAGACTGGATCTAAAAAGTAATCTTAAAATAACCTTTATTTCCAGGTTTTATTAAGGTGCTAAAATATTTCAAGGAAACAAAAACAAAACATTATGTCAATCTTGGTGATGGCTCAACAATGAAAGGCAGAAGAACGAGACATGACAGTTTTCAGCACTCTCCGTTGAAAATAGTGCCCAGCTCTGAACCTGAATATTTAAGACTTATGTCTCTAGTGAGAATGTGTGAATTATGCTCTCAGGGCTCAATTACACCAGTAATCAATTTCGTTTTAATAACGTTATTTGTTCTGATTCCATTTTCAGCCAGCCAACTTCTGATTGTATTTTGGGTTCTTATGTAGTTTCACCTGTGGATTCAGTTAAGACAATTTTTCAGTCTAAATAATACTTGCATTTTTCACTATAAATTAAAACATTGGCCCTCTGGCTTTATATTATAAGCTTGGTTAATGTTGATTCTTTTCAGCAAAATTGGTCATTTTGTTTTTATTGGAATAATATATCTACATAAAATTATTGTATGGCTCCATGGTTTAGACACTGACAATAACCAGTAACCAGAATTCTGACGAAGAAAAATAAGTGGTTAGCACCCTAAACCCCACCTAGCCCAAGTAAGGCTATGGACTGCTTACCTGGGTCATTGAAATAGACCTCAAAGTAATTTTCGTTTCTCTTCATTGCTGCTTGCTAAACTATAATCAAGGAATTTCTCTGCTTAAAGAAACTGTGCTTCCCAATTGCCTAATTTCTAAGGCTCTAGGAAGCCCTCAGAGTAATAAAAGTAAATACTTTCCAGTTCCAAATCCCACTATATCTCTGTCCAAAATAGAAATCATCTAGGTCTAGAAGTTCATCAGAAAAGCAAAGCAATGGGGATTGGATCAGGATAGACAAACAGGAACTGCCACAAGACCAGTAATGCACTTTGGAATAATCAGAGATGCTTATGTGAGTGTGTGTGTAAATATGTATATATGTGTGTATATATACATATATACACACACACACACACACACACACACATATCTGGCCCAATTTATATTTCTGAGTGCTTTCTTCCACATCTGACAGCCCATATGCCAGAAAATTATGTCAAGCTCTACTTTCAAAATAGATCCAGAATACAAACACCCTCCAAAGACTCCACAGTTGTCACCTCAGCTACTATCATATCTCACATGGGATATTGCAGTAGTCTCCACTCCTCAGTCTTTTAACACCATAGAGTGATCCTTAAAAATGTGTGAGTCAAATCTCGCCTCATTTTTGTTCTAAAAGTCCTCTGGTAGCTTTCCATCTCATAGTAAAATCCAAGGCCCTTAAAATAGCTCTCAAGTTGCTAATCTGCAATGTCCAGCACAGTCACCTCGACATGTGGCTACTGAACACTCCAGATGTGGAGTCTAAATTGAGATGTGCTACAAGTAAAAAATATATGCCAGATTCCAAAGACCTACCTGATACAAAAAACTGTAAAATGTGTCAATATTTGTAATTGATTGAAGTTAAAGTGACAACAGTTTTCATATATTGGATTATGTAACATTTTATAAAGTATTAATTTCACATATTCCATTTTTCACTGTACTAAGTAGCTACTGAAAAACTTTTAATTACTTCTGTGACTTATGATGTCCATTAGACAGTGCTGCTCAAAACAATCTATGCTTCATTATCTTTCTGACCTGCTACTTCTTTACCTTTCTTACCAAACTGTCTTCCTTGCTTGTCTCTGAACTCATCTTGCAAGCTCTTGATACAAGGCCTTTGTGCTTTAGTTTTTCTTCAGTCTAAAAGGTTCTTTTCCTAATATTTCATGATATCTTCCCCGTTTCCTTTATGTCTTTTCTTTAATACTATCTTTTCAGTGAAAACTTCTGTGACTACTTGATTTAAAACTGAAGTCCGAGGAACTTTGTGTTTCTCTTCTCTGCCTTACTTTCCCTCCAACAGATTTTGTCTTTATCAAACACAGATTTGTCTGATAGAGCAAACCAAGTATTTAAGAATCTTTTAAATCTAGCAAAATTTAGCTTCTGTAGGCCAAAGCACACAATCCAAAGTTTGCCCCAAACTTTACTCAAAGTTAAGACAAATAAACAAATAACAGGGGCTTTAAAATAAGGAGAAGTTTTCTCCAGGACTTCAGAGCATCTGAGTAGAAATGCAGATGTGAGCTGATACTCGGTAGTCAACATGAGTGTGCCTTTATATTGAGGAGGAATGATTATGAATAACAGGAGCCCAGAACTTCATCTCCTGAGAAGAACAACTGCAAGAATGTCATGGTTACACCGTCTAAGAAATATCAAACAAGGGCATTTACAATGGAGATTGAAATTGAATTCAACCTCTTTTGTTACCAATGGACATGATGAATGATGGATTACCAAGAGTGAGAAGCATTATCTGAGAGAATGGGTTGATTTAGATTGTTAACAATGCTAGAAATTTCTACTCAGTGATCTTGACCTCTCAACACCAGAATAATGATTACTAAGAGACCTAAGGAAGAGAGCATATCTACCCACTCCAGTATTCTTGTCTGGAAGATTCCATGGACAGAGGAGACGGCAGGCTACAGTCCATGGGGTCTCAAGGAGTCAGACACCACTGAAGTGACTTAGCATGAACACACAGGGGCCTATGGGGACCATTGTTCTATGATGTGTACTTTAATGGTTATTATTTTCTTGCCTGTCCAGCATGTTACAGGCCAACTGATAATCTGCAGCTTCACCTTATCTCTTGGGTCACTGCATGTGCCCCAGTACAATAGCTGGCTCACCAAATGTCTCGTAGTGGGAGCAGTGGTGACTACTTCTCCACCTTTATTAAAAACTAGAAGGAACTTGCTGCTCTTAGCTATTGTGTCCAAAATCACTCTTTTTTTAATCAGAAAATACATTGCATGTTTCCCTTGAAAGGATGATGTTGGTGACATTGCCCCCAAAGCAGAGCTGGACAGATAAGCCTGGCAGGCTACAGTCCATGGGGTCACAAAGAGTCAGATATGACTTGGCAAATAAAAGTACAAAAACAGCTGAGAAAGAAAAATCGCTCATCTCTGGTTTAACTGTGTGTTAGTGTGATTTCTGTTCACTGCATACAAGTTTCACAAACCAGCAGATGTGGTCATGCTAGCAGTGGGAAGAATAAAGCAGAAGTCTTCCAGATCTATGCTGGGTCATTTTATCATAAACATTAACAACAGCGCTTTATTTAAAAAATGAAAAATACAGAGCAGTTGCTAAATCAGGGCATATGCTTACTGTATCCAATTAGGTGTTCACTATAAATACACCCGTGCTACATAACAAAAATGAAGGATCCAAAAAATTCCAAATCTAAATAATAATAATCATCAACAGAGACTTTAAAGCACTTCAAGATAAGATAAAATGACTAAACTAGTGGGATTGCTCATTATATCCATTGATTACTTTTGTTTCCTCTGGCCCATATTTAAGGACAAATAAGAGACTCTGGGTCAATCCTTGGGTCAGGAAGATCCCCTGGAGGAGCACATGGTGACCCACTCCAATGTTCTTGCCTGGAGAATCCCATGGACAGAGGAGCCTGGGGGCTATTCATAGGTCGCAAAGAGTCAGACATGACTGAAGCGACTTAGCACTGGTGCACGCAGGGTCAGATAGCTCCAGTCCATATTTGATACTCTCCATATCCAACATGTGCAATGTTATATCTGTTTACATAGCATCCCTGCCTCCAAGGAATTTGCAGTCCAATCATACAAGTAATTTTTACACATGTGAAACAACTTAATATCAATACAAAGGGCTTTATTTCTCTCTACTGTCAAAAAAATTATCTTTGTCAAAAATGTGCTAAACATGTTTTAATTGATTTATCATATTTACTCACCTAGATTTTTCTATTTCCTAGAGAACTTCTCTTATTCTTTAGAGCACCACACTTTCTAAAAAGAAAAACCACAAACCAAAAACACTTTGTGCATCTAAAGAAAAACTATTATGTGTTAAATATTGCTTTATAGTCTAGGAATGGACAGAAAGATGGAAGCGGAAAGACAAACACAAAATAAAATATAAAGTGCTAAGATGTTGTTAGCTATGTTAAAATCTGGGAGTCACTAGCCTGAAAAATTATGGGTGGAATAAGTGATGGTGGACAGCTTACTTAATACTTCTGACAGTTTCCACAAGGATATAGTATATGTATATGAAGTTGTTGCTATGAGAATAAAATAATATGATCTACGACTGAACTTGAGCACGTGGAACACCATCTGATCGCTAGGAATCATTTTGTCAGTGTACGTTTTTATTATTGTACTTATCGCTCATCCATTGGATGTGATTTTTCTCTGATTCTTCACCCTTTTTAATGCATACATCGAAAACTAACTTTTATCCTTGCTAATATTGTGACCATTAGAAATGATGCTACAGTGTCATAATGAAGGAGAAATTGCTCTTCACAGAGTTTCTGTTTACACAGAATCCCTGCCTCCAAGGAATCTGCAATCCAATCATACAAGTAATATTTACACATGTGAAACAGCTTTGTGTCAACACAAAGGGCTTCTATGTACTTACCATGGATGGAATACATGAGAATAGTGATTTTTTTTTAAGTAGCAATGTTAAGAAGTAGCAAGAGAAGAAGAAAAAGAATATCCTTTACTGAGCATTTGAATGCACACATGCCAAGTCCTGTCAGTCGTGTCTGACTCTTTCCAACCCCCTGGATTATAGCCTACCAGGCTCCTCTATCCATGGAATTCTCCAGGCAGGAATACTGGAGTGGGTTGCCATGTCCTCCTCCAGGGGATCTTTCCAACTCAGGGATCAAACCCATGTCTATTGCAGCTCTGCCTTGCAGGTGGATTCTATACTTATGAGCTACTAGGGAAGCCCTACTGAGCTGAAAGGGAAGCCCTATGTGGCAAACAAACAAAACAAAACAAAACACCTTACTTCCCTGGTGGCTCAGACAGGAAAGCATCTGCCTACAATGCAGGAGACCCAGGTTCAATCCCTGGGTTGGGAAGATCTCCTGGAGAAAGAAATGACAATGCACTCCAGTTTCTTGCCTGGAAAATCCCATAGATGGAGGAGCCTGGTAGGCTACAGTCCATGGGGTTGCAAAGATTCGGACATGACAGCGACTTCACTTCACTTCATGTGGCAAAAAAGTGCTAAGCTTTTAAAACTGATTGACCACTGATAGCACACTGCATAAGAAAGCCCTCTGATTTCTCCCATTTTATATATAGAGAAACTGAAACTTGAAGGGGTAAAATATCTCACAGTCATGCACTGTGGGAAAAAAACAGAAGTGAGCTCAGTTCTGACACCAGACTCCACTTTGCTGTCCATGATTGGACACAGGGGACCTAGCATGATGCTTAGAACACAGAGTATCAAAAAGCTTTTTGGTAGAAGAATGAATGAATGGATGAATACAGTGAGAAGTACCAGTTACAAATGTTTTAAGAATTCCAAGACTGGAGAAATTATTTCACTTAATGATTTAAGGAAATGGCAACCCACTCCAGTATTCTTGCTTGGAGAATCTCATGGACTGAGGAGCCTGGTGGGCTGCAGTCCATGGGGTCACAAAGAGTCAGACACGACTGAGTGACTTTATTTACTACTTACTTACTTACTAACATAGATTTATCAAGCATTTGCTAAAGACCAAGCATAGTAATAAAACATTGTAATATAAGAGATGAGACATGATTTCTGTCTTTCATAAATTCATATTCAATGAATAAATACTTTGATAAGTGCCATCACAAAAGAATATACCAAACAACGTGGGAACATAGTTGGAGAGCTTTCTCTTGGCTCTGTTGTGGTGGATAGAGAATGTCTTAGGTGATCAGAAGATGTTCCTCAAGTAGAAGAAAAAAAAGAGAAATTCGACACAAAGAGAACTCAAAAACTAGGAATTGTGATGAGTGTAACTACTTCAGGATAATAATCAGCTCTGAGTGATTGATATGTGAGTAGAGTAGGAAAATGAGAGGTTAAGGTTAACCAGATGTGAAATTGGTCCCCTGTACCTGCAGCCCAGAGGAAACAGGAGTCTTAAGCATAGAAGGACTGCTTGGAAAGGGAAAGTCAATAAATGGAAAAAGACATAAGCTGTGTATATTCTAGTAGACTACTTAGTCGATAGAACAAGATTTCAATACCTCTTGTTACTCTAAGTGTAAGCCTTGGCCAGGTGCTGACTCTTTCTAGAGGAAACACCGCTGCTGCTGCTGCTGCTGCTAAGTCACATCAGTCGTGTCCGACTCTGTGCGACCCCAGAGACAGCAGCCCACCAGGCTCCCCTGTCCCTGGGATTCTCTAGGCAAGAACACTGGAGTACATTGCCATTTCCTTCTCCAAAGCATGAAAGCAAAAAGTGAAAGTGAAGTCTCTCAGTCGTGTCTGACTCTTAGTGAGCCCATGGACAGCAACACACCAGACTCCTCCATCCATGGGATTTTCCAGGCAAGAGTGGAGTGGGGTGCCACTGCCTTCTCTAAGAGGAAGCACTAGTGTTTCCTTTAACTTAAGATAATAAGTCCCACAGTACAAGGGCCAGGACCCCTCTCCTTGTCGACAAGTCCTGCTAAGTCCCTTTGTGTTTCCTCAGAGCTATGGACAATGGGAGGATTGTAACTCCCCAGTGAACACTCTTTCAGGTGGGATAAATATACTATCTGCATATGTATTCTCAAGTCATCAATAGCTGATGAAGCTAGAATGGCAGGTTGGTGATTTAATGATGGATGTTAACTTGGACATTAACATTAATACCAGTGGGAGGTGGAGGGGAGGTTCAAGAGGAAGGGAACATATGCATACCTATGGCTGACTCATGATGTGTGGCAGAAACCAACACAACATTGTAAAGCACTTATCCCCCAATTAAAAATAAATAAAATAAAATTAATGGTGGTGGTAGATTAAAAAAAAAGTTTGATACCAATAACATGGACAGAATTGTGTCCCCCCAAAATTTGTATGTTGAAGCCCTACCCCCCATATGACTCTATGTGGTGAAAAGGTCTTTGAAATATAATTAAAGTTAAATGAGGTCATAAAGGTGGGGCTCTTATTCAGTGGGAATGTGACCATGTAAGGAGAGAAAGAGAGATCTCTCCACCATTTGAAGACAGAGACAGAAAGTGGCCATCTGCAAACCAGGAAGAGAGTCCTCATCAGAATCAACCATGCTGAAACCCTTATCTTGGATATCTAGCCTCTAGCCTGTGAGGAAATGAGTTTCTCTTGTTTAGACGACCCAGCCTATGGTATTACGTTGTGACAGTCTGGAGAGACTAAGGCAACTAAGGATTAGAAATGGGGTTTGGAGGTACAGAGTCAGTCACAAAGAGTGAAAAATAAATACAATCTATAATTGTGAGGCAGCAGGGACTGTAAAGTGAACAAAACTTTCTAATACACATCCCCCATCCTTTTCTGAGGTAATTCATCCTTTGCCTACAGTCACTATTAAGCTTCCAATGGAAGAATGTGTTTAAAAAAAAAAAAAGCACAGTTGCACTAAAAGGTTGACTATATTATATTTTCCACAACTATTTTAGAAATAAAAGAAATATAGTCAATGATAAGCAAAAAGAAAGGAATCGGGTTTAGAAAATTCAGCCATTAGCTGGAGACTAGTGTTGGGAAAAGGATTTTAAATTCTTGAAATTACTTAAAATATTTTAAGACAAAAATAAATAACTTCACTTATATAGCCCTCTGCCTTGTTTAGAAAGCTTAAATGAATGCAGATCTTGACAGAAGAGAACTTTCCTTCTATTTAGAGGGAAAAAATGCTTGCTTTTGTTTGAGGTTTATCAGTTCATTTTTTACTAAAATCCTGTCTCCTAAAGAACATCATTCAAGTAGTTGTCCTCTCATTTTATCCCTAACTTTATAACCTGATATTTTCTCTTCAAATTTCACCTGTCTGAAAACAATGCCATGATAAGCCAACCTATTTACCAGATTTTGCTAGTCTTTCCTCTACATCCTCAGCAAAGCCACTTTAAAACTTCATTTTTAGTTTTCTCTTTCCACTCTCTCTCCTCCTAATCATGCCCGCACACACCATTATCTGACTTTGGACTTGAAAAATCCAACATCTTTTCTCTGCACCAAGCTACTCCTAAAATCAGTTCAGTTCAGTTCAGTTCCATTCGCTCATTCATGTCTGACTCTTTGCGACCCCATGGACTGGAGCATGCCAAGCTTCCCTGTCCATCACCAACGCCCAGAGCTTACTCAAACTCATGTCTATTGCATCAATGATGCCATCCAACCATCTTATACTTTGTCGTCCCCTTCTCCTCCTGCCTTGAATCTTTCCCATCATCAGGCAGGGTATTTCCAATGAGTTGGTTCTTTGCATCAGATGGCCAAAGTATTGGAGCTTCAGCTTCAGCATCAGTCCTTCCAATGAATATTCAGGACTGATTTCCTTAAGGATGGACTGGTTGGATCTCCTTGCAGTCAGTCCAAGGGACTCTCAAGAGTCTTCTCCAACACCACAGTTAAAAAGTATCAATTCTTTGATGCTCAGCTTTCTTTATAGTCCAGCTCTCACATCTATACATGACTACTGGGAAAACCATAGCTGACATACTAGCATAGCTAACATACTACACGCTCAATCCAGATGACGTACTCCATGCTATAGTACCTAATCAACAGCAGATTCTCAACTTTAAAAAATTTCTTCTTAATAATGTTTCCTACACAGATTTCCTGCCCTTATACATCTTGCTTTTTCACTCTGTTCCTGGGAGATTATTTCCCAGAGGTTTGCCTTCGGACTTCCCTTCTCATTCTATACATTACATCTGGGTGGACATGTCTACTTTCATGACATCAATGACAAAGCTAGTAAGTAGGAACCTGGAATGTTAGGTCCATGAATAAAGACAAATTGGAAGTGGTCAAACAGGAGATGGCAAGAGTGAACATCAACATTCTAGGAATCAGCAAACTAAGATGGACTGGAATGGGTGAATTTAACTCAGATGACGATTATATCTACTACCTTGGGCAAGAAACCTGAGAAAAAATGGAATAGCCTTCATAGTCAACAAGAGTCTGAAAAGGAGTACTTGGATGCAATCTCAAAAAAGACAGAATGATCTCTGTTCGTTTCCCAGGCAAAAAATTCAAAATCATGGTAATCCAAGTCTATGCCCCAACCAGTAACACTGAAGAAGCTGAAGTTGAATGGTTCTATGAAGACCTACAAGACCTTCTAGAACTAATACCCAAAAAAGATGTCCTTTTCATTATAGAGGACTGCAATGCAAAAGTAGGAAGTCAGGAAACACCTGGAGTAACAGGCAAATTTGGCCTTGGAATGCGGAATGAAGCAGGCCAAAGACTAATAGAGTTCTGCCAAGAGAATGCACTGGTCACAGCAAACACCCTCTTCCAACAACACAAGAGAAGACTCTACACATGGACATCACCAGATGGTCAACACCGAAATCAGATTGATTATATTCTTTGCAGCCAAAGATGGAGAAGCTGTATACAGTCAGCAAAAACAAGTCCAGGAGCTGACTATGGCTCATATCATGAACTCTTTATTGCCAAATTCAGACTGAAATTGAAGAAAGTGAAGAAAACCACTAGACCATTCAGGTATGACCTAAATCAAATCCCTCATGACTATACAGTGGAAGTGAGAAATAGATTTAAGGGACTAGATTAACAGACAGAGTGCCTGATGAACTATGGACAGAGGTTCATGACATTGTACAGGAGACAGGAATCAAGACCATTCGCAAGAAAAAGAAATGCAAAAAAAGCAAAATGGCTGTCTGAGGAGGTCTTATCAATAGCCATGAAAAGAAGAGAAGTGAAAAGCAAAGGAGAAAAGGAAAGATATAAGCATCTGAATGCAGAGTTCCAAAGAAGAGCAAGGAGAGATAAGAAAGCCTTCCTCAGCAATCAATGCAACAATATAGAGGAAAACAATAGAATGGGAAAGACTAGAGATCTCTTCAAGAAAATTAGAGATACCAAGGGAACATTTCATGCAAAGATGGGCTCGATAAAGGACAGAAATGGTATGGACCTAACAGAAGCAGAAGATATTAAGAAGAGATGGCAAAAAAAACACAGAAGAACTGTACAAAAAAGATCTTCACGACCCAGATAATCATGATGGTGTGATGACTCACCTAGAGCCAGACATCCTGAAATGTAAAGTCAAGTGGGCCTTAGAAAGCATCACTATGAACAAAGCTAGTGGAGGTGATGGAATTCCAGTGGAGCTAGTTCAAATCCTGGAAGATGATGCTGTGACAGTGCTACACACAATATGCCAGCAAATTTGGAAAACTCAGCAGTGACCACAGGACTGGAAAAGGTCAGTTTTCATTCCAATCCCAAAGAAAGGCAATGCCAAAGAATGCTCAAACTACTGCACAATTTTACACATCTCACACGCTAGTAATGTAATGCTCAAAATTCTCCAAACCAGGCTTCAGCGATATGTGAACCATGAACATCCAGATGTTCAAGCTGGTTTTAGAAAAGGCAGAGGCCCAGAGATCAAATTGTCAACATCTACTGGATTATAAAAAAAGCAAGAGAATTCCAGAAAAACATCTATTTCTGTTTTATTGACTATGCCAATGCCTTTGACTGTGTGGATCACAATAAGCTGGAAAATTCTGAAAGAGTTGTGAATACCAGACCACCTGACCTGCCTCTCGAGAAACCTGATGCAGGTCAGGAAGCAACAGTTAGAACTGGACATGGAATAGACTGGTTCCTAATAGGAAAAGGAGTACGTCAAGACTGTATATTGTTACCCTGCTTATTTAACTTCTATGCAGTGTACATCATGAGAAACACTGGGCTGGANTTCCAATTTGCCTTGATTCATGGACCTGACATTCCAGGTTCCTATGCAATACTGCTCTTTACAGCATCGGATCTTGCTTCTATCACCAGTCACATCCATAACTGGGGATTGTTTTTGCTTTGGCTCTATCCCTTCATTCTTTCTGGAGTTATTTCTCCACTGATCTCCAGTAGCATATTGGGCACCTATTGACCTGGGGAGTTTCTCTTTTGCTATCCTATCATTTTGCCTTTTCATACTGTTCATGGGGTTCTCAAGGCAAGAATACTGAAGTGGCTTGCCATTCCCTTCTTCAGTGGACCACATTCTGTCAGACCTCTCCACCATGACCCTCCCATCTTGGGTTGCCCTGCAGGCATGGCTTGGTTTCATTGAGTCAGACAAGGGTGTGGTCCTAGTGTGATCAGATTGACTAGTTTTCTGTGAGTATGGTTTCAGTGTGTCTGCCCTCTGATTCCCTCCCGCAACACCCACCATCTTATTTGGGTTTCACTTACCTTGAGCGTGGGGTATCTCTTCACGACTGCTCCAGCAGAGCCACTGCACCTTACCTTTGACGAGGGGTATCTCCTCACCGCCACCGTTCCCGACCCTCAATGTAGGATAGCCCCACCGAAAAGGGACTTTACTATATTTTCTAGCTTGTTGCCTTATGAGCATCTTCACAAAATTTTTTTGAAATCCTTCTTTATCAATACAGAGTGAGTTTAATCAACTAGGGTATTGCTGATAGGCTAAGAGGCTTATGTTTATATATTTTGTATCCATGTATCATTTTCTCAACAGTAGTTTCATATCACCATTATGTCAATGTTCCTTTTGCTCATGTAGAGTTATTATTCTCCGCTTACACACTTTACCCTTCCTTATATGTCCTGTTGAAGCTCAGCTTCTCTGAAGAACTTGTTCCAGTTTCCATCGTGCCACTCTGATGTGTTTATGACTATGTAATTTAGCAATTATTGAAGTCTAGTGCTTTTTCACCTTATTATTTTATTTGTTGAAGTGCTGCCTTCCATCTGGTCTGTACCTGACAAATTAAACTAAAATCAGTGTGTGTAACTCAGGTATCAATATTGTTTAAAACACTCCAGTTGATATCAATATGTAGCCAAGTCTTTAAGACAACAAAAGTTGTCTCCATGTTGTGATTCTCAGACTTTAGCACATGAAAGAATCATGAGAGTGAGGAGAAGTTAATGAAACAGTTTCTATGTTCAACCTCCAGCCTTTCAGATTTAGTAGAAATCTAAATATGTGAAACCCAACAATTTGCATTAAATAATTGACTATTTGCTTGCTCCCCTGTTCACAAAACACTGTGGAAATAACAGACGCATAAACATTCAGTGACCAGTCGCATCACTCCTATCAAATCTGTCACTGGCTGGTCACAGAACAGTGGGTATCCAGTTCCCCCACGGGGAGCAAAGCAGGGTTGTGCTGCCCTCTCATCTCAGTGATAAACTCACATGACGTTTCACAAAAATGGATGATTGGAATATGAAACTGGCCAAGAAAGATGAAAGCGCAACAAAGAAATAAGAAGTAGTGATGCTGAAAGTGAAATATAATGTCAATGAGTTATGGAAAAAATATCTGACACTGGGAATGTTCACACTGACGCTATTATATATGCAGTGAGAGAGACTTGCTAAAAGGGAACTTATCAACAGAAATAAGGGCTATGATAGTGATGAAATGAACAGCAATATCCCAAAGACACAACGGTGAAAAAGCTTCATGTTATAGGAAATCAAGGCAATCTTGCATAACATTTTGTATTTAAAATAGTAGAAATTAAGGTAATTCACAAAGGCATAGAAGAGATACTTATCTCAAATTACCTTCTCAGGTAAGCAGCACTTAAGGTAAGCAGTACTTAAGTTACTTCTGATATCTTCTACAAAGAACTCAAACATTAATTCTGAATATTTGGGTATTTAAAAATATAGTATGCTAAAGTAACTTTATTTTTAAATTTTCTATATATTTATTATCTACAGTGACAGAGTTTTAAATGTTTTGACAAAATAAGTCAGAGAACAATTATAGTGTTTTCGTGATCTTTAAGACTATTTTACAAGGTTTCAGTTTGCTTGGTTATTTTATGGTCTCTCACTATTGTACAAAATCAGAATTGCTTGGCTTTCTTGCCTGGAGAATCCCACGGACAGAGGAACCTGGTGGCCTCAGTCCATAGGGTCACAAAGAGTCAGATACAACTGAAGTGACTTAGCATGTACACAAATAATGGCTATCTAAGAAAACCTTTATTGTTTGTAAAGGGAGTTGACTGTATTCTTGATAGTCATTAATCTGTATCAGTAAGAAGAGGAAAGAAGGGGTTTAATTTCTTATCAGCATCATCTTATTTTCCTTTTATGAGTAATGTTTTGAATACCTGACATAATTCCATTAGCAAAGAAGTAACTGCAACTTTGCCATTTATTAGTGGAAACAATTTTTTTTTTAAGATGGAATAGTTCAAGCCCAAAGAAACTAGAAAACAATGCAATAAAAATCCATTTTAAATGCTAACATTGTGCCTTATGTGTTTTATATCATTACACTTTAAGAAATAAAACATTGCAGACAGATCATAGTTGAAGCTTCATTTCTCCTGTTTATTTTCCTTTTATGAGTAATGTTTTGAATACCTGACATAATTCCATTAGCAAAGAAGTAACTGCAACTTTGCCATTTATTAGTGGAAACAATTTTTTTTTAAGATGGAATAGTTCAAGCCCAAAGAAACTAGAAAACAATGCAATAAAAATCCATTTTAAATGCTAACTTGTGCCTTATGTGTTTTATATCATTACACTTTAAGAAATAAAACATTGCAGACAGATCATAGTTGAAGCTTCATTTCTCCTGTGTTCTTCCCCAGAGGTAAGTAGGACTCTGAATTTGGTGTGCATCAAGGTAGCAGAAACATTTATGATAATATGATGTTTTGAAAGAAGAATTAACTTCAGAATAAGGCAGATTGTGTTTATTCCCCAGACTAGTCACTGGAGATGAGTCATTAAATTCTGAGCCTCAGTTTTCTCATGGATGCTGCTGCTAAGTCACTTCAGTCGTGTCCAACTCTGTGTGACCCCATAGACAGTAGCCCACCAGGCTCCGCCATCCCTGGGATTCTCCAGGCAAGAACACTGGAGTGGGTTGCCATTTCCTTCTCCAATGCATGAAAGTGAAAAGTGAAAGTTAAGTTGCTCAGTCGAGTCCGACTCTTAGCGACCCCATGGACTGCAGCCCACCAGGCTCCTCCATCCATGGCAGTTTCCAGGCAAGAGTACTGGGGTGGGATGCCATTGCCTTCTCCTTTCTCATGGATAGGAAAGGAATAATCCTACTTTTCTCACAAAGTTGATTAAGGATGAGGAATGATTGAATCAAAGCTTTCCACACTTAGGAAACAGTAGGTAGTAGCTCTCAGCTTTCCTACTGTTACTATTTTGCCTGCTATAGGCACAGGAGAGTTCAGTGTGGAGAGATCTGCGATGTTTCCTGATGTAGGAGTGTCCTTTCTCTTCAGCTAGTTTGCAGCTGTTCCCCCGAGCCAGTGGAGCCGTTCCTCGCTTTTGTCTCATCTTTCCGTTTCTGCAGTCTGCAGAAACTCATTGCAGTCTCCCAAGCAGCGGTGCCCTGAAGCTGACATTAGCCCTATAGCAAACGATAATATGAAGTGAAGTTCTGGGGTGGGAATCCTGCATTAAAGAGAAAACGATTCTGTGTAATCACTGGGGGTAGGAGCAGTTTTCATGTCGTGTACATGTCAGGCAATTCGCCATGTGCAGCGTCTTCCCAGCCTCAGTGGCACGGGAAATTTTGCCAAGTGTATTTGGGTAGCATCAAATAGCATTTGCTCTCTTCTTGTCACAACCTATAGAACGGCTTAGATGAAACTGAAAAGGGCACCCCAAAGCGTGGCTGGCATTGGACAATTTATTTCTGCACCAACGTAGCCAGAAGAGCATTTTAAAAAATTTCCCTTTCTGAAAGCAGGCCTCCTTGGTTTCCTCCTACAGACTTCATTGGCAGTCTGCTCCCATTCCAAGTAATCAATAAGTAAAACCCAGTTAAGCCACATTTATTTCTAGAAGCAAATAGCAATCAGCGCATTACCATGGAAGCTCAGGCCCTGTCCATCAACTGAATCAGTAAACAATGAAGGTTGGGGCTTTGAGGCTCCATCCTAAAGGGGAACTGCTGCCTTAAAGGCAGAGAAATAAGCCTGGTAACTTGGATTTATATGCTACCCTACTCCATTATCTGGAGAACAAGATCAACCCTTCATTTCACTTAACACGTACTAGTGTCACCTCCTTTGATGTACTGTCTTTTACCAACACTTTGTTGTTGTTGCTTTTATTTCTTAATGATTTTATAGCAATTAGTAACTTTAAAGAAAAATATCTGATAATTACCTGCTATTTTCAGGCAGTGCTTTATATTTTATCTCGTTTAATTCTCATACACCACAGAATTGAAAAAAAAAAGAATCCAGGTATACAGTAATAATAAGCTAGGTGTTTATTGTTTAGTTCTCAGTTTGCTAAGATAGTCTGTTTACTTTATTCTTTCAAATGAATCGTCATCTCCTTAAAGGCACAGAACAGGTCTCATTCAGCCTTGTCTGTTAGGTGCTCATATGTGTGTGCGTGCTAAGTCACTTCAGCCATGTCCGACTCTTTGCAACCCTATAGGATTGTAGGGTCCAAGATCCTCTGTTCATGGAATTATCTAGATAAGAATAGTGGATTGGGTTGCTATCCTCAGTAAATATAATAAACATGTATTTACTGAGCCTATTTAGTAGGTGCTCAGTAAACCATATTGATTAAATAAATGTACTAATGAGTTAAGATTAGCTATCCCAAGAAGTGGGCTTCCCAGGTGGCACTGGTGTAAAGAACCCACCTCCAGATACAGGAGACATGAGACTTGAGTTGGATCCATGGGTTGGGAAGATCCCCAGCATGAGGGCATACAACCCACTCCAATATTCAGTCTTTAACGTCACAGAGTCACATGTGACTGAAGTGACTTAGCACGCATGCATCCTCAGAAGTATTTATCCTATTTGCACACACTTGCTCTCTAAAAGTAATACCACATGATTTTCATTTTGATATAATAAAATCAAGGGACTTTGCTACAGAACAGCTGAGTGACCTTGGGCAAGCTGTTGCGCTTCCTTGGAATTCACTTACTTCATGAAAGGGGGAAAAGATACTTTCTGAACTTTCCAAACTTCATGGTAATTTCTCTGGGAAAGGTTTGAAATAAGTCTTGTTTTATTTTTCATAAATATTCTAAGTACCTTTTTTGTTATAGTGATATCATGAGACATATCACTTCAGAAGTAGAAAGAGAGCAGTTTTACTACAGTTGAGGAAGGTGTGGTTACATCTTCTTTCTCTGAAAGCTCAGAATCTCTGACCCCACATAGCCGTCATCACCAAATACGGTACTGGTCATGTAGTGCTTCATTCTGCAGCATTTTCATGAGAAGAGAGTACAGCTGAGAACCACAATTTAAATCAAAATCCTGCAATGCAGTTGTAATTTAATCAATCATATATATAACTGTTTGCATATACCTCCCACCTCAGGTTTCTGGAACTCTTAATCCATTTACGTGTGTGATTGTGTGCAAAGTATATATATATGTATATGTGATATGAATAAGCATTCAAGTTCTAACATCAGTGTTTATTTACTCTTTCATAGTAGAAGATATTTTCAGACTGATTCACATCTTTTAACTTATATTTTACAGAGCCACAATGCTGCTGGGTAAAATCATAAACCTTCTGCTTCAGACTCTCCAGCTATGTATCCACAAGCCAGCTGCAGCATCAGCTCCACAGTAAGTCAATTCTCCAGGCTACTGTGGAGAAAGACTGCCTATTTCTTTGAGGTACCCTCAGGGGCTTCCCAACAGTGAGTTTTGTATATCTCATGGAGCCTATTTTTCAAGTGAGAGCATCAGATTTCTTTCTGTTTTTGAAAATTGGGTGAAAATCCACCTAGTCTTTTTTTTTTTTCACTTAATAAGTACATGGATAAAATTTACCTATATAAACCTATTTCTATCTTTCAGTGTATTGCAGGAGAATGGCTGTGACATGATAGAATAGGATTTGCATTTTTAAAACAAAGTTGTCTTCAAAAAAGGAGAGTATTTTGGCAAGGGATGAGTCAGAATATTGGAGGGCCCAGAGACGAGACAAAGGCAGTAAGTGGTTCACTGGAGAGTTGACTGTTTTGTGGGTAATGGTGTCACATTACTATGAGATGGAGAAAAAAAGGTTCATTTGAGAAATGCATAAAGTGTACAATTCACTGTACTTGGTGGCTGATAGGATGTGGAACATAAGCAGTTTCAACATATTGGGCTTGAGGTTTATGAGGGAAAACTGATGATATAAATTTGATGAATTACTATAAAACTTATTAGCCTTTTCATTCACCTTCTTCATTCTTATTTAATTTTTGTGAACTTAGGACAGAAAAAGAAAAGCTTTGTTAAAGTCTCATTTTCATATTTGTTTTATGGGGAGCAATATGTCACTGTTATAGTTTTTACTTTTATTCATTATAAATAATATTTTTGATACATAGTGTATTTTCTAGCTAGTTAAAAATTAACATTGACTTTTTAATGTTTATTTCCATTTGTCTGAAAAAATATGTGATGGCTGTATCTTTGATATGTTTTAAAAATCATTTATAAAGAGAATACTTGTTGCTCAACTGAAACACTTTATAAGAATATTTTCTGTTTCAAATGATATATTTATTTTGGTTACTTATTTCTACCTTTTCCTTTTATTTTTCTACTTACTTTCTATGAAATGTATGTTTGTTTTGTCAGTTATTTTTAAACATATCAATTACTTTTAAGTTTTCCAAGATAGTGTTTAATCTGTATTCTCTGATTATTGAAATAAAATAATGAAATGGACATTTTATTTCTTTTCAAAGACTAAGTATACTCTAATTGTTTCTAAGGAGAGATAAGAAAGCCTTCTTAAATGAAAAATGCAGAGAAGTAGAGAAAAACAATTGAATGGGAAAGACTAGAAATTTCTTCAAGAAAATTAGAAATATCAAGGGAACATTTTATGCAAGGATGGGCATGAAAAAGCATAGGAATGATAAGGACCAAATAGAAACAGAAGAGATTAATAAGTGGTAAAAATACACAGACGAGCTATACAAAAAAAATCACAATAACCCAGGTAACCATTATGGTATGATCACTCACCTAGAGCCAGACATCCTGGAGTGTGAAGTCAAGTGGGTCTTAGGAAGCAAGACTACAAACAAAGCTAATGGAGGTTATGGAATTCCAGCTGAGCTATTTCAGTCCTAAAAGATGAAGCTGTTCAAGTGCTGCACTCAATATGTCAGCAAATTTGGAAAACTCAGCAATAGCCATAGGATTGGAAAAAGTCAGCTTTAATTGCAATCCCAAAGAAAGACAATGCCAAATAATGTTCAAACTACCACACAATTGACTCATTTCAGATGCTAACAAGGTAATTCTCGAAACCCTTTAAACTCGGCTTCAGCAGTACATGAACTGAGAGCTTCCAGATATAGGAGCTGGGTTTCGAAAGGAAGAGCAGCCAAGTTGCCAGCATTTGTTGGATCATGGAGAAAGCAAGGAGATTCCATAACAGCATCTGCTTCTGCTTCATTGGCTAAACTAAAAGCCTTTGAATGTGTGGATCACAGCAAATTGTGGAAAATTCTTAAAGAAATGGGAATACTAGGCCACTTTTCCTGCCTCCTGAGAAATCTGTATGAGGGCCAAGAAGCAACAGTTAGAACCAGATATGGGACAATGGACTGGTTCAAAACTGGAGTAAGGGAAGACTTAAGGAGTAGACAAAGGAGTAAGACCAGACTGAACATCGTCACCCTACTTATTTAACTTATATGAAAAGCACATCATGTGAAATACCAGGCTGGATGAATCTCAAGCTGGAATTAAGATTGCCAGGAGAAATGTCAACAGCCTCAGATATACAGATGATATGACTTTAATGGCAGAAAATGAAGAGGAATTGAGGAGCCTCTTGTTGAAGGTGAAAAAGATTGAAAAAGCTGGCTTAAAACTCAACATTCAAAAAACTAACATCATGACATTCAGCCCCATCATTTCATGGTAAATGGATGGAAACAGTGAGAGACTTTATTTTCTTGGAATCCAAAATCACTGCAAATGGTGACTGCAGCCATGAAATTAAAAGATGCTTGTTCTTTAGAAGAAAAGCTAGGGCTATCTTAGACAGTGTATTAAAAAGCAGAGACATCACTTTGCTGACAAAGGTCTCTATAATCAAAGCTATGAATTTTCTAGTAGTTGTATGGATGTGACAGCTGGACCATAAAGGAAGCTAAGCACCAAAGAACTGATGCTTTCAAATTGTGGTTCTGGAGAAGGCTCTTGAGAAATCCTTGGACAACAAGGAGATCAAACCAGTCAGTCCTAAAAGAAACCAACCCTGATTTGGAAGGACTGGTGCTGAAGCTGAAACTCCAATATTTTGGCAACCTGATGCTAAGAGTTGACTCATAGAAAAAGAAACTGATGCTGGGAAAATCGAAGGCAAAGTAAGAAAGAGGCAGCAGAGAATGAGATAGTTAGATAGGATCACCGACTGAATGGACATGAATCTGCACAAGTTCCAGAAGATAGTGGAGGAGAGACGAGCTTGGTGGGCTGCAGTCTATGAGGTCACAAAGAGTTGGACAAGACTGAGCTAGTTTACAGCAATAACATATGTATGTAAAAGTAGGCTGCTTAGTAGAAGCAGCTCTAGCACTTCTACAAGTTCTGAGTCTCAGGCCTCATATCAGAAACACTAACCAAATTAGAAAATTGAGGGTTGAACCCAAGTAGCCTATTACACAATAACAAGAACAACTATTCAAGGAGTCCTGATTTTCTACTGTGTTCCTCTTCTTTCTACCTTCTTCTCTTTTATTCTCTTTCTCTTATCCATCAGTTTGGCTTAGCTCAGTTCAGTTCATTCGTTCAGTCGTGTCTGACTCTTTGTGACCCTATGGACTGCAGCACGCCAGGCCTCCCTGTCCATCACCAACTACCAGAGCTTGCTCAGACTGATGTCCATTGAGTCCGTGATGCCAACCAACCATCTCATCCTCTGTCATCCCCTTTTCCTCCCACCTTCAATCTTTCCTAGCATTAGAATCTTTTCTAATGAGTCAGTTCTTCACATCAGGAGGACAAACTATTGGAGCTTCAGCTTCAGCATCAGTCCTTCCAATGAAAATTCAAGACTGATTTCCTTTAGGATTGACTGGTTTGATCTCCTTGCAGTCCAAGGGACTCTCAATAGTCTTCTCCAACACCACGGTTCAAAAGAGTCAATTCTTTGGTGCTCAACTTTCTGTATTGTCCAACTCTCACATCCATACTTGACTACTGGAAAAACCATGGCTTTAACTAGATGAAACTTTGTCAGCAAAGTGATGTCTCTGCCTTTTAATATGCTGATAGGTTGGTCATAGATTTTCTTCCAAGGAGCAAGCATCCTTTAATTTCATGGCTGTAGTCACCATCTGCAATGATTCTGGAGCACAAGAAAATAAAGCCTGTCACTGTTTCCACTGTTTCCCATCTATTTGCCAAGATGTGATGGCCCAGGTGCCATGATCTTATATACATACATATATATATATATATTTTTTTTTTAATTGGAGGCTAATTACTTTACAATACTGTTATGGTTTTTTGCCATATATTGATATGAATCAGTCATGGGTGTATATGTGTCTCTCATCCTGAACCCCCATCTCACCTCCCTCCCCATCCCGTCCCTCAAGGTCATCCCAGTGCACCAGCCCTGAGCACCCTGTCTCATGCATTGAACCTGGACTGGCAATCTATTTCACATATGATAANAGTCAAAGGCTTTGGCATAGTCAATAAAGCAGAAATAGATGTTTTTCTGGAACTCTCTTGCCTTTTCGATTCCACTTATAAGTGATATCTTATGATATTTCTCTTTCTCTGACTTACTTCACTCCGTTCGACAATCTCTAGGTCCATCCACGTCACTGTAAGTGGCATTATTTCGTTCTTCTTTGTGGCTGAGTAATATTGCAATGTATATATATGTATATGCTCCATCTTCGTTATCCGTTGCTCTGTTGATGGACACTTAGGTTGCTTCCAGTCCCGGCTATTGTAAACAGTACTGCAGTGAACACTGAGGTGCATGTGTCTGTTCAGTGATGCTCTTCACTGAGAAAGGGATCAAAGAGTGGAATAGGCTGGAAGCAAACAATGAATTCAGTTATAGATACACCGAGTTTCTGGTGTCCAGGACGCCTCCAGCTGGAGCCACTCAGTAGCAATAGCAACAGATAACATGTGTTGGAAGGATATCATGTTTTGGTTATTGCTCTAAGCCCTTCACCAATACTAATCCACTTAGTCTACAGCTACCCTGTGAGGAAAGTATCGTTAGTCCCATTTTACAGATGAGAAAACTGGCTTCAGAGTGGTTAAGTCACACTGCTAATATGGGATGGTATAGATTCTAGAACTCTGAACTCCCAGATTTAGCCATCACTCCGTGAAGACTCAGGCTTCCCTGGGGGCTCAGTGGTAAAGCACCCACCTGCTAATTCAAAGAGGTGCAAGAGATGTGGGTTCAATCCCTGGGTCAGGAAGATTCCCTGGAGAAGGAAATGGCAACCCACTTCAGTTCTTGTCTGGAAAATCCCATGGACAGAGGAACCTGCTGGGTTACAGTTCATGGGGTTGAAAAAGGTTGGACAGGATTGAGCATGCATGCATACATCTATGTAGACTCGTCTGTGATTTCAGAGGGAGCTGAGTCTGGACGTATAGATGTGATGAAGCCATGAAAGTGGTAATACTGCTCAGAAGGAGACTACAGTGGAGTGGATATAAGCTGGAAAACCCATTTTGCTGGCATAAGGGAACATCATTGTGGAAAATTCGGGTTCGGTATAATGTGTGACTGGGAGGAAAGATCAAGTAAGAGGATAATACTTGGTATGGACTGAATGTTTGTGTCCCTCCCCGCAACCAATTCATATTGAAGCCCTAAGCCCCAATGTGAAGATATTTGGAGTCTTTGGCAGGTGATTAGATCACGACGATGGAGTCCTCATGCTGGCATTAGTCCCTAATGAGAAGGGACGTGAGAGAAACTCTCTCCCAGCCATGTGCAGGTTCAGCAAGAAGGTGTCTGTGTCCAAGCAGAGAGAGCATCATGCGTGCACAGCCATGTCTGACTCTCTGAGACCCCACGGACTGTAGCCCACCAGGCTCTTTTGTCCAGGGAATTTCCCGGGCAATAATACTGGAGTGGGTTGCCATTTCCTTTTCCAGGGGTATTCCTGACCCAGGGGTCGAACCCAAGTCTCCCGTGTCTCCTGCATTGCAGGAGGATTCTTTACCGTTGAGCCACCAGGGAAGCCCATGGAAACAGCATCACCAGAACCCAGTAGGCTGGTACCCTGATCTGGGACTTCCAGCTTTCTAACTGTAAAAAGTAAATGCTTGCTGTTTGAGCCACCCAGTCTGTTATTTTGTTATAGCAGCTGGAGTGGACTAAGACCATACTCTTGTTACATCTCCAGGAAAAAGCAATGGGTTTGATGATACAGTGATTTGATATAACATTATGTAGTCCATTTCAGTCACTGAAATTTGTTTAAACTGCTTTTAAATTCCTTGAATTAATGCTCTTTAGAGGTAAGGAGGTGGTAAGTGTGATGATTGAGGGCACATACAAAGAAATGAATATGGGATAGAATCCTAGCTAGACATTCCCCACCAAGCATGTTATTTTACAGAGCACCCACTGAAAGAGGGTTGAGGTTGCAAAGTACTAGTTATGTCCTGGAGTTGGTCTGGTAATTTTCAATTAACTTTTAGGGTGGCACAGCCTGGTACCTAAACAAAATGAAGTGCTGCTAATGATTTATTTTGTACTGCACATGCTGCCTTAATTATACCAAGAGGTTTAATGCTCTTGGCTCTCGCTGCACAACAGAATCATGATTACCTGAGGAGCTTTAAGAAACTGCACACCTATTAGAACCCGCCCGTGCAGGTTTCAGTTCAGTAACTTAGGCAAGGGGTAGAGGAGTAGACTAGTGCTTGTTTTCCCTTTGGCTAATGCATTTTGGAAAAGACTCTGATGCTGGGGGGGATTGAGGGCAGGAGGAGAAGGGGGTGACAGAGGATGAGATGGCTAGATGGCATCACCGACTCAATGGACGTGAGTTTGAGTGAACTCCGGGAGCTGGTGATGGACAGGGAGGCCTGGCGTGCTGCGATTCATGGGGTCACAAAGAGTCAGACGCGACTGAGCGACTGAACTGAACTGAATGCATTTTTAAAACAGGTTCGCTTTTGTCAAGATGATGGAATGATATGACATTTTTTTCCCACAATCTCATTGAAATTATTTCCCCCAAATAATTGCAGAAAAAATCCATAACAGACCTGGCAGACAGGAAGGGGTATAATCATCTGATAAGAAAATTTGAGGCTTTTTGGGAAGATATGCATTTTTAAAACAGGTTCGCTTTTGTCAAGATGATGGAATGATATGACATTTTTTTCCCACAATCTCATTGAAATTATTTCCCCCAAATAATTGCAGAAAAAATCCATAACAGACCTGGCAGACAGGAAGGGGTATAATCATCTGATAAGAAAATTTGAGGCTTTTTGGGAAGATACTAGCTGATGAGATTGGATTTAAAAAGGCAGAGTAGAAAATTCAAAAGGATCCGACATGGCCTGCTGCTTGAGGTGAGTGCCATTCTTTGCCCTGGAGCTGGGAAGAAACGCCATGGCGCCATCTACTGGAAGTCTGGAGGAGGCGTTGGCGTGATTGATTATTAGGGTAATTAATTAAGACACTCTGCACCTGCTTCCTCGGTGCCCAGGAGCTGGTGGCAGTTTATGTTTTCAGACTAGAGATGCAAGAACAGTTCTATAAATAAATTTTGGGCACTGTCTTGGGGTGTGAGAGAGCATTGGCAACAGAGGCAACAGAGAGAAGCCAGAGGTAACTGAGTTTAAGGGGAGTGAGGCTTGCCTCGTGAGTCCCACTTTGGTGGACGGGTTGGTGACTTGCTGGCTGCCCCGCTCATACACGCAACAGGAAGCCTGGCTGTGGGCCTATCTGCTCACTTACAAGTCGATTCTCACAATTCTGCTGGATAGCACAGGAATTCAGAGGAGAGGCCAACACGACAAATCGACTTTCTCAGGTTAAGTGTGCTAAATAAAACATTCTGATCCAGATTTGGCACGAGTGGCCAGTTATTAGCCGTCTCCATGGCTGATTCTCTTAGATGGATTGCTCGGTAGTTCCGCTTACCTGTGTTCAGCGGGGAGATGAAGCAGTGAGAGGCATGGTAGCAGGCACTGTCGGTTTCTGTGCACAATGCACACAACTTTCACGTCTGAGCCTTTTAATAGCACTGTGAGGTTGGGTACTTTTATTCCCATTTTGCCAATAAGACAGCTGAGGGTCAGAGAAACTGAGATTTATTAAAAGTTCATATGGATAATACATGGCAGAGTCAGGATACAAAACCGGGTTTGAAGATACCAGATTACATTCTCTTTTCATTTATCACATAGGTTCTGACTTCATTTCAGCAACTCCATAAACATTCATTTCTCGAAGACAGAATGGACTCAGGGATCTTTAGGTAGCAGTTGTTCCCTGTGCCAGTGTAATAGCTGCAAAACATTGAGGAGTATTCTCAAATGATGGCTCCTATGTAAGCAAGCTGGCGGTAGCGAAAAGGATAGTTCAGTGTACTAATACAGGGTTAATTTAGGAGTTTGATTGCAAATGGATGGAGTGTATTAGTTTCCTGTGGCTACTGTAACAAATTGTCACAAACTTGGTGGCATAAACCAACAGACTTATTTTCTCATAGATCTGGAGGTCAGAAGTCCAAAGTCAAGCTGTCAGTACGGTCACCTTCCTCTGAGTCTCTAGGGGAGATTCTGTCCCTTGCTTCTTCCAGCTTCTGGTGGCTCTTGGCATTCCTTGACCTCTTGGCCTATGACTACATCATTCCAATTTCTGCCTCCATCTTCACATCACCTTTTCCTCTGTGTCTGTGGGTCTTCTTGTCTGTCTCCTAGAAGGACTCCTGTCACTGGATTTAGGGCCTACCCAGATGATGCAGGGTGATGTCATATCAACAACCTTAACTTAATTGCATTTGCAAAGATCCTTTTTCCAAGTGAGGTTGCAACTAGTGGATCCAGGAATTTGGATGTGGATATATCTTTTTGGGGGGGGCATGATTCAACCCACTACAGGATATAAATATTTTATTTTTCATGGTGAAATTTAAAAACGTGTGTGTGTACTCAGTCATGTCTGGTTCTTTATGACCTCTTGGACTGTAGCCTACCAGGCTCCTCTGTCCATAGGATTCTCCAGGCAAGAATACTGGAGTGGGTTGCCATTTCCTCCTCCAGGGGATCTTCCNGAAGACATACAGATGGCTAACAAACACATGAAAAGAAGATGTGTATAAGAGACAGCAGTTTATTGTGATCCACACAGTCAAAGGCTTTGGCATAGTCAAGAAAGCAGAAATAGATGTTTTTCTGGAACTCTCTTGCCTTTTCCATGATCCAGCGGATGTTGGCAATTTGATCTCTGGTTCCTCTGCCTTTTCTAAAACCAGCTTGAACATCTGGAAGTTCACGGTTCACGTATTGCTAAAGCCTGGCTTGGAGAATTTTGAGCATTACTTTACTAGCATGTGAGATGAGTGCTATTTTTTAATTTCATAATTATGGATTTTATTTCATAATTATGAATTTAATTTCATATTTCATAATTTAATTTCATAATTGAGTAAAAATACCCAAATCAATAGGATATCAAAATTTCTCAATTCAAATTAAGAATTTGTCATCTTTATTTCTAATTTTATTGATTAGAAAAGAACCTTTGAGTTTTTTAAGTGGCCAAATATGTATACTGTTTCATATGCTCCACAGAACGTATGTTCTCTATACAATAGTTCACTTAGAGCTATCATATTACTGCATGCATATTATTCATCTGTTTTTTTGCCTACTAAATAGCTCTTATAAATTACTATTTAACAATGCCACTATAATTTTTCTTATCAAGTTTCCATTGTCTTTTGGGAAATTTATGCTTCTACAGTTGGCTAAATGTAGGCTAAGTTTGACTACCACATTTCCTACTTAAACAGCAATTATATAAAATCCCAGTTTTTCCTGTTATTGCCTTTAATCGTCTCAACCTTCCATTTTGAAGAGATTAACTATTTCACATTTGCACACACTGAACATGATTAAAGTGGACTTTTGGAGGGAAGAAAAAACGTATAATTTTGTTCATGTAACTCCAGTGTATCATATACTGTAGGAACACCAAGAACATAATACACATTGAAATTTGTAGGCAAGCCATAGCTAGGAATTAGATACAGAGAATAAAGCGCAAGCTTAGGGATAGAGTTCTATATCAAGGTGATTTTTTTTTTTTTTAATTTTTGGTTGTTCTGGGTCTTCATTGCTATATGTTGGCTTTCTTCAGTTGCAGCAAATGGGGGTTCCTCTCTAGTTACAGCGTGCAGGCTTCTCATTGCGATGGTGTCTCTTGTTGTGGAGCACAGGTTCTAGACATACAGGCTTCAGCAGTTGCAGCACGTGGGGTCAGTAGTTGCGGAGCACAGGCTGGCATGTGGGATCTTCCCAGACTAGGGAGTAAACCTATGTCCCTGAGTTGGCAGGCCGACTTCCATCCCATCCACTGTACAACCAGGGAAATCTCGGGTGATTCTTAGATATTATCTGCATTAACACATTAGCTTCATTTTCAACATACTTCAACCTTCCCAGGTCACTCTCTAGATATACTTACATTAGTCTTAAGCTTAATGTTCTAGAAATGTCCTTACTGCTTCAAGGCATGGTTTATGAATACATCTACTGTATATAAAGTGTTTGGAGAGTGATTAAGGAAATAGCATGGTTGGTTATGTGGTCTGTAAGGCTGCTTATATTGAGGCAATTAATGCTGGGACTCCAAGTTAAACATGGTATACTGAGTGTATGATTGCATGTGATTCCTTCTGAAAACTGCTAAAATTAAGTCTTTGGGGAGAAAAAAAGAGGAAAGTGATGGAATCCCTCAAGGCAAAAAAAAAAAAAAAAGGAAGAAACAGCAGTGAAGGAAGGACACAGATTTGGGAGTTACCTAACCAGAGAAAGCCCAGAGTATGGCACTGGAAAAGCCAAGAAGAGCACAGCCTCTCAGTGTAGCACTCAGGAAACTCTCCAGCCCAGGAGACAGGGAGCAGAAGGAACATCTTGGGAGATGGATCAGAGATGCCCTTTGACACCACCTCTGCCACCAGCCGTCCAGACTGCTTCTGTGGTGGGGGTAATGGAGGCGGTGACACGTGGCTAGTGTCTGGATCTCCATTTTTGGGTTCGGTGGGTTGTCTGTGCCGTGCCATTTTATATAAAGGACTTGAGCAAATGTGGGGGGTCCTGGAATTAATTCCCCCTTGACATACTGCTTTTTAAATTTTATTTTATTGAAATACAGTTGATTTGCACTGTTGTGTTAATTCCTACCATGTATCAAAGTAATTCAGTTATACATCTATATATATATTCTTTTCATATTCTTTTCTGTTATGGTTTATCACAGGATATTGAATATAGTTCCCTATGCTATACAGTAGGACCTTTTTAATCCTTTCTATATATACCAGTTTGCATCTGCTAATCCCAAACTCCCAGTCCATCTCTCCCCCATCTCCCTTCCCCTTGGCAACAAGAAGTCTCTTTCTCTGTGTCTGTGAACATGTTTCTGTTTCCTAGGTAGGTTCATTTGTGTCATATTCTAGATTCCACATGTAAGTGATGAAGTATTGTCTTTGTCCTTCTCTGACTACCTTCACTTAGTATGATAATCTCTAGGTCTATCCATGTTGCTGCAAATAGCATTATTCCATTCTTGTTTATGGCTGAAGAGCAGTATTTCATTGTATATGTGTATCACGTCTTCTTTATCCATTCATCTGTCAGTGGACATTTAGGTTGTTTCCATGTTTTGGCTTTTGTAAAAAGTGCTGCTATGAACATGGGGGTGTATGTATCTTTTCAAATTACAATTTTCTCCAGATATGTGCCCAGAAGTGGGATTGCAGGATCATATGGTAACTCTATTTTTTGTTTTTTTTGAGGAAACTCTATACTGTTTTCCATAGTGGAAGCACCAGTTTACATTTCCACCAACCATATAAGAGGGTTGGCTTTTCTCCACACTCTCTCCAGCATTTGTTATTGCAGACTTTTAAATTTTTATTTATTTTTTTATTCAAGGATAATTGTTTCACAGAATTTTGTTGTTTTCTGTCAAACACGAATCAGCCACAGGTACATATATGTCCCCTCCCTTTTGAACCCCCCTCCCATCTCCCTCCCCACCCCATCCCTCCAGGTTGATACAGAGCCCCTGTTTGAGTTTCCTGAGCCATACAGCAAATTCCCTTTGGCTATCTAATTTACACATGGCAATGTAAATTTCCTTGTTACTGTTTCCATGCATCTCACCCTCTCCTCCCCTCCTCCCATGTCCATAAGTCTATCCTCTATGTCTGTTTCTCCCCTTTTATGGTAAAAGTGGTTATTTACAACCCTCTCTTTTTCATATAGATGACCTCATGTTTCCTTGATAACTTGTAAGTTTTGACTTTATCTCTGCTGAAAATAGCTATCTTGTAAGACAGTATAAATACCCACACAATGTTGAATAAAACACCTCTGCTCCATCAGAGCTTTAGTCCCCCTGTCTTGCTTTCTTTCCCTCTCCCTCTATCTCTTTTTCAGGCTGATCCCCTGGAGCGCAGAGGCTCTCTGAGTTCACTTTCCTGCTCAGGCTTCTAAGACCTTCTTGAGAAGGCACTTTGTACCTTCACCCCATCAAGAGGGCGCCTGAGGCCTCCGTGAACAGAGCAAGCCCCATGCCAAGGGCTTTATTGGCTTTCTGCATAAACCAAGGAATATCAGCCTCTTTCTCTCTCCTTTACTTTCTTATTGGTTGACTCCAGACCACCAGGTTCTGGTCCATTAAAGGACCTCAACAATACATATGTCTTTTTCAATTTTAGTTTCCTCAGGGTATATGCCTAGGAGTGGGATTGCTGGGTCATATGGTGGTTTTATTCCTAGTTTTTAAAGGAATCTCCACACCATCTTCCATAATGGAAGAATCAATTTACATTCCCACAAACAGTGAAAGAGCATTCCCTTTTCTCCACACCCTCTCCAGCATTTATTGTTTGTAGACTTTTTGATGATGGTAATTCTGACCAGTGTGAGGTGATGTCTCATTGTGGTTTTGATTTGCATTTCTCTAATAATGAGTGATGTTGAGTATCTTTTCCTCTGTTTGTTAGCCATCTGTATGTCTTCTTTGAAGAAATGTCTGTTAGGTCTTTTCCCCACTTTTTGATTGAGTTGTTTCTTTTTCAAGCATTGAGTTGTTTATCACCCTCTCCTCCCCTCCTCCCATGTCCATAAGTCTATCCTCTATGTCTGTTTCTCCCCTTTTATGGTAAAAGTGGTTATTTACAACCCTCTCTTTTTCATATAGATGACCTCATGTTTCCTTGATAACTTGTAAGTTTTGACTTTATCTCTGCTGAAAATAGCTATCTTGTAAGACAGTATAAATACCCACACAATGTTGAATAAAACACCTCTGCTCCATCAGAGCTTTAGTCCCCCTGTCTTGCTTTCTTTCCCTCTCCCTCTATCTCTTTTTCAGGCTGATCCCCTGGAGCGCAGAGGCTCTCTGAGTTCACTTTCCTGCTCAGGCTTCTAAGACCTTCTTGAGAAGGCACTTTGTACCTTCACCCCATCAAGAGGGCGCCTGAGGCCTCCGTGAACAGAGCAAGCCCCATGCCAAGGGCTTTATTGGCTTTCTGCATAAACCAAGGAATATCAGCCTCTTTCTCTCTCCTTTACTTTCTTATTGGTTGACTCCAGACCACCAGGTTCTGGTCCATTAAAGGACCTCAACAATACATATGTCTTTTTCAATTTTAGTTTCCTCAGGGTATATGCCTAGGGTGGGATTGCTGGGTCATATGGTGGTTTTATTCCTAGTTTTTAAAGGAATCTCCACACCATCTTCCATAATGGAAGAATCAATTTACATTCCCACAAACAGTGAAAGAGCATTCCCTTTTCTCCACACCCTCTCCAGCATTTATTGTTTGTAGACTTTTTGATGATGGTAATTCTGACCAGTGTGAGGTGATGTCTCATTGTGGTTTTGATTTGCATTTCTCTAATAATGAGTGATGTTGAGTATCTTTTCCTCTGTTTGTTAGCCATCTGTATGTCTTCTTTGAAGAAATGTCTGTTAGGTCTTTTCCCCACTTTTTGATTGAGTTGTTTCTTTTTCAAGCATTGAGTTGTTTGAGCTGTTTGTATATTTTGGAAATTAATCCTTTGTCAGTTGTTTCATTTGCTATTATTTTCCAAGCCAATTCTGAAGGTTGTCTTTTCACCTTGCTTATAGTTTCCTTTGCTGTGCAAAAGCTTTTAAGTTTAATCAGGTCCCACTTTTTTCCTTTTGTTTTTATTTCCATTACTCTAGGAGGTAGGTCAAAGAGGATCTTACTTTGATTTATATTGAGTGTTCTGCCTATGTTTTTCTCTAAGAGTTTTATAGTTTCGGGTCTCACATTTATGTCTTTAATCCATTTTGAGTTTATCTTTGTGTATGATGTTAGAAAGTGTTCTAATTTCATTCTTTTACTTGTAGCTGTCCAGTTTTTCCACCACAATTTATTGAAGAGGCTGTCTTTCCCCCATTGTATATTTTTGCCTCCTTTGTCAAAAATAAGGTACTCATAGGTGTATGGGTTTATTTCTGGGCTTTCTATCTTGTTTCATTGGTCTATATTTCTGTTTTTGTGCCAGTACCATACTGTCTTGATGACTATAGCTTTGTAGTATAATCTGAAGCCAGGAAGGTTGATTCCTCCAGCTCCATTCTTCTTTCTCAAGACTGCTTTGGCTATTTGGGGTTTTTTGTGTTTCCATATGAATTGTGAAATATTTTGTTATAGTTCTGTAAAAAAATTCATTGGTAATTTGATAGGGATTGCGCAGAATCTGTAGATTGCATTTGGTAGTATAGTCAATTTCACAATATTGATTCTTCCTACCCAGGAACATGAAATATCTCTCCATCTGTTTATGTCATCTTTGCTTTCTTCCATTAGTGTCTTATACTTTTCTGTGTATGGTTCTTTTGTCTCCTTAGGTAAGTTTATTCCTAGATATTTAATCTTTTGTTGCAATAGTGAGTGGGATTGATTCTTAATTTCTCTTTCTGATTTTTCATTGTTAGTATATAGAAATGAAAGTGATTTCTTTGTATTGATTTTGTATCCTGCAACTTTGCTAAATTCACTGATTCAGTTCAGTTCAGTCACTCAGTCATGTCTGACTCTTCTTGACCCCACGGACTGCAACACACCAGGCCTCCCTGTCCATCACCAAGTCCCAGAGTTTACTCAAACTCATGTCCATCAAGTCGGTGATGCCATCCAACCATCTCATCCTCTGTCATCCCCTTCTCCTCCCACCTTCAATCTTTCCCAGCATCAGGGTCTTTTCCAGTGAGTCAGTTCTTCATATCAGGTGGCCAAAGTATTGGAGTTTCAGCTTCAGCATCAGTCTTTCCAATGAATATTCAGGACTGATTTCCTTTAGGATTGACTGGTTTGATCTCCTTGCAGTCCAAGGAACTCTCAAGAGTCTTCTCCAACACCACAGTTCAAAAGCATCAATTCTTCAGCACTCAGCTTTCTTTATAGTCCAGCTCTCACATCCATACATGACTACTGGAATTTCACTGATTAACTGTAGTAATTTTCTGATATTATCTTTAGGGTTTTCTATATACAGTATCATGTCATCTTGTTGCAGAGTTTTTAATGGTAGCCATTCTGACTGGTGTACCTCATTGTAGTTTTGATTTGCATTTCTCTAATAATTAGCAGTACTGAGCACTTTTTCGTGTACCTGTTGGCCATCTGTATGTCTTCTTTGGAGAAATGCTTATTTAGATCTTCCATTTTTCAGTTGGGTTGTTTGTTATGAATTGTATGAGCTGTCTGTATATTTCAGATATTAAGTCCTTGTTGGTCACATCATTTGCAAATACTTTCTCCTACTCTGTAGATTGTCTTTTCATTTTGTTTATGGTTTCCTTTGCTGTACCAAAGTTTGTAAGTTTGATTACAGCCCATTTACTTTTGCTTTTATTTCTATTACCTTGAGAGACAGACCTGAGAAAACATTGGTACAACTTGTCAGAATGTTTTGCCTGTGCTATCTTCTAAGAGTTTTATGGTATCATGTCTTATATTTAGGTCTTTAAGTCATTTTGAGTATATTTTTGTGTATGATGTGGGGGTGTGTTCTAACTTCATTGATTTACATGATGCTGTCCAGCTTTCCAAACACCACTTGCTGAAGAGACTCTCTTTTCTTCATTGTATATTATTGCCTCCTTTATTGAAGATTAATTGACCGTAGATGTGTGGGTTTACTTCTGGGCTCTCTATTCTGTTCAATTGATCTATATGTCTCTTTTTGTGTCAATACCACACTTTAAAAAAAATTAATGTAGCTTTGTCATATCGTTTGAAATTCTGGGAGGGTTATGCCTCCTGCTCTGTTTTTTTCCTCAGGATTGCTTTGGCAATTGTGGGTCTTTTATGGTTCCCCATAAATTTTAGGGTTATTTATTCTAGTTCTGTGAAAAATGAGAGGATGACTATGTTGAGTTGTGTGAGTTGTCTGTATATTTTGGAAATTAAACACTTGTCAGTCAAAATAGCTCTATCTATTTTGAAAGAGAGCCAACAGGGTTTTATGATGGTTGGGACATGTAGTGTGAGGAAAGAATATGTTAGATTTTCAACTCAAGCAACAGGAAAAATTGAGTTGACATTAGTTGAAAACAACCAGACTTACAGGCTTAGGAGAGAAGATCTGTTCAGATTTAGATAGATTTGAGATGCCTATTGGACATTCCAGCTGCAATGATGAGCCATTATCTTTGCAATCCTGGTCAACAAACAAAATGTCCTCTACCCTAGAGAGGGGCATTATCTTCCTCCCAAGCTGTTTGCCACATGAACATGTGTGAAAAGATAGTCCAGGATATGAACTGTCACAAGATACATAGATATGCTATTGAAGACTACCTTCCCACAATATCCACCCTAATTTCTACATTGTCTGACCTCTGGCAAATTTTCCTATGAATATATCATTGAGTCAGCCATTATGCTTAATTAAGCCACCAGGAACTAATACCAGATCCATTTAATTTGTATTTTGTGCAGAATTAGACCTGTTGGTCACCCTATAATGCTGACCTCAGCTATGCCCCCCAGGGTTCCAGCTGACAAAGCTCAACTATCAGTGTCTACCTTAGAAAGCCAAATGACTTTCTTCCTAAGGTTCTGTATTACCCCAAAGCATTACTCCAAGTGGGGCAGGATGTATTCGCAGTTGCAGTGTCCTTGGAAAGTTTCCAGTTTGGGCCAGGGGATGGCTCTGAAGTAGGATCTACATCAGTTGGAAAGCACAGGTTGATAGTCAACTAGTATGCTCTTAAGATCCCAGTTATATCCATTTGGAGGTTATGCCTGAGGACAGTCAGTCTAGCCAGTTCCCATCACCAGCTGGGTTGTATCTGTCCACCTCACAGTGGTCAGAACCATCTGGTTGAGAATGGCAGAGTCAGCCTGTTTAAATTTCTCGCAGCAGTTTGGGAGAGAAATAGCATGGGTTTCCTCCTGTAGGAAGGCTCCAGACAGGTTTACCTCCCAGGTGCTGCGTTTGTTACCAAATAAATTGGGTGACTTGGGTTCCACTGCTTGTCACTTACAAATCAATTACATACTCACAAATGGTAGGAAAAAGGTGCCTTTAATCAGAATGCCAGCAATCTGGGGAGATGGTGGACTCAACGTCCCCACAAAACCATACCTGGAGATTCTGCTCAGACATGAGGCTTTTCAAAGAGAAATAGAGAAGTAATCTCAGTTAATCACTGAGACAGAGGTCAGGGTCATTGCCACCCCCCACTGTGTGTGGGCTTGTGCTCCTTGTGATCTTCCTCTAGTGTGATGCTACCTTGCTCATGCAGTTTGGTTACAGTTTGTTCAGGAGATTACTGAAGGGGAAGCTAGGGAAGAGATATGGTCATCTGTTAATTACTTATTCATTTGTACTTCTTTGGTCTTTGGGGAGAATCAATAAGTTAGGTAAGGAATTGTGTGTGTGTGATTAAAAGATTTGACAGGTGTGCTTGGGCCAGAGGTGAGTGGAACCTGAGGGTGCTGGTTTAAAAATTAGTTACAGTGAAGTTTTGCTAAAGTGACAAGAAACACGAGCTTCCTGCCGAGGGCAGTTTCCTACAAGGAGCTACTTACAAATCCCTACTCGTCAGAACATCATTCCATTTCTATGGGATTAGGAGTGAAAGCCTATTTTCTGTAACTTCTTCATGGTGACATGGGGTGCCATATTCTCAGAGTGGGAGATGTCAACATTGATCTATAGCATCTCTTTGCTGACAATTTTAATTGCCCATTTACTTACATGGGCAGAATAAGCTACAGATATTTTGATGCCCACAAAAATACCGATTATTATGAGCAATAATGTTAATCCCATTTCAATTCTTGGCATTGAGCAGTACTGAAATCTATGGCTAGCACAAGTTAGAGCAACTTATGTCATGGCTACAGTTTAGACATCAGGTATTTAGTATTTTCCCTCTGGTGGCAGTTATAGTATTTATAAAACAACTCAAGAATGTGCATCAGACACTGAGTCTGAGACTCTACTGTCCTAACCATTAATTGCTTGGTTTTGTACTTGGTGCAGGAGAAGGCAATGGCACCCCACTCCAGTACTTTTGCCTGGAAAATCCCATGGACAGAGGAGCCTGGTAGTCTGCAATCCATGGGGTCACTAGAGTCAGACACGACTGAGCAACTTCTCTTTCACTTTTCACATTCATGCACTGGAGAAGGACATGGCAACCCACTCCAGTGTTCTTGCCTGGAGAATCCCAGGGACGGGGAAGCCTGGTGGGCTGCCATCTATGGGGTCACACAGAGTCAAACACGACTGAAGCAACTTGCAGCAGCAGCAGTACTTGGTGCAGGAAGCGGGGGCTGTAGGGTCCTGCTTGTTTCCACTTTGCTGCTCTTCCTTCACCTCCACAAAATCTTGTGTCTTATTCCAGAAGCTATGATTTTACTTTTCATCCAATCATCTCCTACTCACATCCAGACCTTCCATCTGGGAGAGTCAGGTGAGAGACAAGGGCCTTTTTGTAAAACTAAAGAATTAACATGGGGATCCTTGGGGCCTCCCTTTCAGTATAGTCAGAATAAGCTGAGAAGTAATGTGTGAAGTAATGTCAGTGATGAACAGCCCCTACAGCCTCAGAGGGGATCGAGGGGCTGAAAGTTGATCTGCTAGCAGATGGAGGGGAAACATCCCTCAGGATGTGTCCTTACTGGCCATGGGACGAGCAGATCAACTTTTGACATAAAAAATAGATTTAGGTCAGCAGCTCAACTCCAGTTGGTCTCAGAACCACCCATCTCATCTCACCAAAAACTGAACTGTAGAGGGTCTCCAATTTTACCCTGCTTGCAAGCTGACAAGTTAGTCTGCAGACCACTGTTTTTTGGATACCAGGCAAGAAGACACGAAAGCCCTGTGTCAAAGACAGAAAGACTTATTACGTGACAGGGAGTATGAGCCCATGTTTACATGGGTTCCCTTTGCTGCTAAGTCCAAGGGGAGCAAAGTAGAACAAGCTTAGGTAGATGCTACACATGGAGCGCTCTGTCATAGCTAAGGAAATCTAGTGTTAGGAAACTCCACTCATTTAAAGTGAAAGTGAAGTCGTGTCTTTGCGACCCCATGGACTGTAGCCTACCAGGCTCCTCTGTCCATGGGATTTTCCAGGCAATAGTACTGGAGTGGATTGCCATTTCCTTCTCCAGGGGATCTCCCCGACCCAGGGATTGAACCCAGGTCTCCCGCATTGTAGACAGATGCTTTACCATCTGAGCCACCAGCTAACAAAATGTCCAATTTCAACCACTTATCAAAATGTTTCATCAGGAGTACTCAGGGAGAAACCCACTAGTTTTAGGTGACTTAGAAATTAAGAGTTCTGGCAAGATGAGTAGTCCCTGCAACATAAGGACCATTGTTTGCCAGTTCGTACTGTGCTTACCTCCTACCGCTGTGTTTTCTCAGATACCAACCCTCAGGCTGGTCTGGCTAAAGTCTAGATCCCTACTTGCTCTCAAGTAGCTTCATCGTGTGATTCTATGGACTTTCTTCTTGTGTAGAGAATTCCATTTTCTGATGGCTTGGACCTCTGGCTTGCTCAGTGCTGTAGGTGGAGCCTGTGGAAGCAAGAGGCCACAGCAAGTAGAGATGACATTTTTCTCCTTTCCTAGGAGGTGTTTTCCCTCCCTGGCTTCCAATGGGAAGAACCCAGGGACCTACCTTGTCAAGCCATGATTTTCCCCATCCCTTCCATGTGAGGGTTTCATTTGAGTTGTCTTCATGGTCCTAGTCCCCATAGGTAGAAATTTCCTCCAAATCCAGGTCTGAAGCCTTTGGAGTCTGGGGTTTGTCAGGAAAGTCTTCTGGTTTGGTGAGAGTAGAAGAAACAAGGACCCAGTATTTTGGTTCACAGAACTGAATTTGGTAATAAAAAGAGGGAGTCTCTCTGTTTTCATCATGGTCCAGACTCAGGCCTGTGTTTCACTCATCTTGTTTGAAAAGTTCTAAGATTGAGGTAATAGTAGGAAACAGGAGTTGGAAGCCAACCGGGAGGGTTAAGAGTATAAATTCCATAGCATAACTTAAGGTCTGGTGCAGTCACTCCAAGACGATTTTCCCTGAGCCGAAGGAAACTTGTGTAAGTTATTGAATGACTGAAGTTCAATTTACACCCATGGAAGAACAGACTTACTACAAAGTGGCTTCAAGTCTCCTCTCCCAGACTCAAAGCTCAGTACGTGTAAACCCTGCCCCAGAAGTGAACAAGTGAAACTTCACTGCCAGACATTAGTGTATGGTCATAGCAAATATCCTCACTAACTCTTCAAGATCTCCATTAGCTGTCTTTTTTTTTTTTTTTTTGGCCACACCTACAGCCTGAGGGATCTTAGTTTCTCAACCAATGATAGTACCTCAGTCCTTGGCAATGAAAGCACAGAGTTTTAACCACAGGACCACCATGGAATTTCTCACTCTTTTTTTTTTTTTTTTTTTTTAATGTGAGCACCTTTAAAAAAAGATGTATTTGGTTGCTCCAGGTCTTAGTTCCATCTTGCAGGATCTAATTCCGTGTTCAGTTCAGTTCAGTTGTTCAGTAGTGTCCAACTCTGCGACCCCATGAACTGCAGCACACCAGGCCTCTCTGTCCAACACCAACTCCCAGAGTACCCAAACTCATGTCTAGTGAGTCAGTGATGCCATCTAACCATATCATCCTCTGTCGTCCCCTTCTCCTCCTGCCTTCAATCTTTTCCAACATCAGGGTCTTTTCAAATGAGTCAGCTTTTCACATCAGGTGGCCAAAGTATTGGAGTTTCAGCTTCAACATCAGTCCTTCCAATGAACACCCAGGACTGATCTCCTTTAGGATGGACTGGTTGGATCTCTTTGCAGTCCAAGGGGCTCTCAAGAGTCTTCTCCCACACCACAGTTCAAAAGCATCAATTCTTCAGCGCTCAGCTTTCTTTACAATCCAATTCTCATATCCATATATGACTACTGGAAAAACCATAGCCTTGACTAGATGGATCTTTGCTGACAAAGTAATGTCTCTGCTTTAGCTGTCTAGGTTGGTCATAACTTTCCTTCCAAGGAGTAAGCGTCTTTTAATTTCATGGCTGCAGTCACATCTGCAGTGATTTTGGAGTCCAGAAAAGTAAAGTCTGACACTGTTTCCCCATCTATTTCCCATGAAGTGATGGGACCAGATGCCATGATCTTTGTTTTCTGAATGTTGAGTTTTAAGCCAACTTTTTCATGCTCCTCTTTCACTTTCATCAAGAGGCTCTTTAGTTCCTCTTCGCTTTCTGCCATAAGGGTGGTGTCATCTGCATATCTGAGGTTGATATTTCTCCCCGCAATCTTGATTCCAGCTTGTGCTTCTTCCAGCCCAGTTTTTTCATAATGTACTCTGCATATAAGTTAGATAAGCAGGGTGACAATATACAGCCTTGATGTACTCCTTTCCCTATTTGGAACCAGTCTGTTATTCTATGTCCAGTTCTATCTGTTGCTTCCTGACCTGCACACAAATTTCTCAAGAGGCAGGTGAGGTGGTCTGGTATTCTCATCTCTTTCAGAATTTTCCACAGTTCGTTGTCATCCACACAGTCAGTTTCAGAGACTACTATCAAATTCCCAGAAAGACTCCTATTTGCTATGTATTTCAGCTATTATCTTCTCACTCCTGGAATATTTTTCTTATGTGGAACCATTACTTATTTATGTCTTCCCACTAACTGGACAGAAACAGGCACCCTGGTATATCTGGCCCCAGATATTTCTATTACTCCTAACAATCAGACCCTTCCTATCCCACTAACTCCTAACTGACTCAGACAGGCAATTCAATTCATTCCTCTATTAATCAGTTTAGGAATAGCCGCTGGGATTGGGACAGGGATTGCAGGACTCACCACTTCTTTAAATTACTGTCGAAGCCTTTCTAAAGACCTCACTGACAGCCCAGCCTTATCACTATCCAAAACCAGCTAGATTCCCTGGCATCTGTGGTCCTCCAAAACAGAAGAGGATTAGAGCTCCTTGCAGCAGATAAAAGGGGCCTATGCCTATTTTTGGAGGAGGCCTACTGTTTCTATGCCAATAAATGAGGCTCTGTAAAGGAAGCAGGAAGAAATCTGACCAAGAGGGCCTTGAGAATATCCAACACTCAGTAGTTCGTGGGAAAACTGGTTAAGCAATTGTGACTGGATGCCCTGGATCCTGCCTTCTGCTTACCCTCTTCTTCTGCTTAGCCTTATTCTAACTTTTGGTCCATGTTTAATGCATCTTTTTCAAAATTTCTTCAGGACTCCTTACAAGCCTTCACCAACCAATCTATCCACGAGCTACTTCTAACTCACTCAGATTATCAACAACTTGGACCCCACACAAATCTCCTTCATCCACATTCCAGCTTTTCTTATCTTATCCCCAGGACGCCCCGTCCCACAGGAAGCAGTTACAGAAGATAGACCTCGGCCCTTATGCTAAATCAAAAGGCTGGAATGATAGGGCCCACATGGGGTCTCATTATAAGATGGCTCTTTATGTCACCTCACAAACAAAGAATAAAATCACTAATCCGTGAGACTGATCAAATTGCCCAAATGCCATCCTGTTATCTCACTGGCACCTGTCTTCTCAAAGCTGTGAGACCACCAGATTCTAGGCTTCTGGCTACGTGACCATCCCTTCAGAGAATTTGTCATTGGTGGGGTATAAGAAGGACTCTGTCAGAAAGGGAGAATGCTGTTTCTCTTTAAGGGCCAGTCACCCTCTCTTCTCTCTCTAATAAATTTCCCTTTTCTTGCCTGACTGCCCGGCTTGCTCTCTTTTTCTCTGCACTCGCCTTACACTTATCACTTCCAGTTTGGGAGTCTCCCTTTTGGGTTAATGCTCAGTGGCTTCAGAATTTCTCCCTTGTTTGTTTCCCACTCCCTGGCTGGATTCCTAGAGGGTTTTAGTGTTGTCCTGGCTTTGGGGAGGAGGCACCTGGGTGCCCCCCATCAGCGTCCACTTTCAGTGACATCCTGCCCGCTCTGGTTGTGGTTCATCTGCACCCATCCTGTTTGTTTTACTTGCTGAACACTGTCAGCCCCCCTCCTCTCCCCCTTCCCTGGTCTCTATTCAATCTCCCTTCCTAACAATGGGACCATCCATGCATGTCTGTTTTTTTCACCATCACTCTGCCATCCTGGAGCAGTGAGGAAGACTCTCCTGCAACACTCAGGAGCCCTGAGACTCTGCAGGGTGTGGTGGGGGTAGGGAGATGGAGCCACATCAGGCTTTTCTCCTAGTCTTCATGAGCCCTGCCTTCCCCGGCTCTGCTACGTGCCCTAGCTGGTGAGGCTCTTTCCTAGCCTAGGATCATACACAGAAGCTACATACAAGTTCACGTTTAGAAGCTTGTCTGGTGCTTTCTTTTTTTTTTGGCCATGTGTGCAGCAGGTAGGATCTTAGTTCCCACACAAAGAGGAACCTAGGCCTCACCCTGCAGTAGAAGCATGAAGTCCTGTTCACTGGACTACTGGGAAAGTCCCCTGGGGCTTCTACTGTGACTGCACTCCTCAGCAAGGGGAGCAGTGCAGAAAGGGGGCACAGGCAAGGATGGGATGAACTGGGAGATTAGGAGTGACATATATACACTACTGTATGTAAAATAGATAACTAATGAGAATCTCCTGATAGTACAGGGAACTCAACTCAATGCTCTGTGGTGACCTAAATGGGAAGGGAATCCAAAAAAGAGGGGATATATGGATATGCATAGCTGACCCACTTTGCTGTACAGTAGAAACTAGCATGACATTGTAAAGCAACAATAATCCAATGATAATTAGCTTAATTTAAAAAAATCAGGAAATAGCTCAGGCTCACTCAGGAACACTCACCAACAGAATTCTCTTAATATTTTCTTCTGTGGTGGGAAACATCTTTCTTCCAGGCCCTTTGTTATTAGTTAGGGAGTGCCTTCTAGACAGGGGCACCTATGAGTACAGCATCCAAGCCAAGGGGCCCTGCTTTGGGCTCCGCTTGTGGTATCCATAATTGGAGGCCCTGATGGAAGAAGAAGCCTCTTAGGCATTAAGTGATGTTGTGGTGTTAAGTAGAGGAAGGAGGAGGTCACAATGGCAGAGGGAAAGCCTGGTCATTGCTGCAGCTGACTGACCATTGAGGGGAAGCCAGCTGCTGCTGGGGTTCTGGGCTGACCCCTGAGAGCTATTGCTATGAACCCCGCCAAAGCTTCCTGCTTTTCTAAGAAAAGCCAGGAAGCTGGAGATGTATGTGAAATGTCCTGGTTTTAAGAAACACCAAGGTTGTGTGGACCAAGGGAGACCGGTCTGTGTGCCTGTGGGCTTCAGGTTGGTTTGCAGCTGCCCCCTCCATCCAGCACCATGACTGACAGGGCCTGATACGTGCAGAGAGAGGCAGCAGGGCTGCCAGGGTGCCAGCATGGCGTTACCCACCCACAGTCTCTCTCGCAGCCAGGAATCCCACTGCCAGTGGCCTGGAGTCCACACTCATTATTCCTTGAGCTGCTAAGGCCAGGAGTTCTGATGTCCTGGCATGGTAGGGCTCCTGTGCTTAAATACTTTCCTCCTCTGACCAGCTCTCAGTTGGAGTGCAGGCTGGGCTTCGGACTGTAGGTGAGTCAAATGACCCCTTCCATTTCTACTCGAAGCAGAAGCAGCAGCTTCTAATCTGTAGACTGAAAGGGCTGACTGGTTCTGGAGGCTTTAAGGAGCCAACCTTTGAGGGAAGGTGATTTTGTTGTTGCTCAATTGCCAGGTCCTATCGGACTCTGCAACCCATGGACTGCAGCACCCCAGGTCTCCCTTCCTTCACGATCTCCTGGAGTTTGCTCAAACCCATGTCCTTTGAGCCATCTCACCCTCTGCTGCCCCATTCTCCTTTTGCCCTCAATTTTTCCCAACATCAGGGTCTCTTCCAATGATCTTTGCATCAGGTGGCCAAAGTATTGGAGCTTCGGCTTCAACATCAGTTCTTCCAATGAATATTCAGGGTTGATTTCCTTTAGGATCGACTGGTTTGATCTCCTTGTAGTGCAAGGGACTCTCGAGATGATTCTCTTGAAAGTACTGGTGCACCTGGAACTAATTGTTAAATACCTTGGACTTGAAAAACTGGTTTTTGTCCTTCTCCTTGCCCCATGAGTATGGTAAGCCTTTTGCTACATATACATGTCTTCTTGAAAAATACATAGCTTAACTGGCATGAATTGAAATTCCATATCAGTAGCATCATACCGTACGCTTCCTTCTCCAGCTGCTTTTTCCCACTCAGATCCTGATTGTAAGATTTAGATAAACGGAAATGGGTAAAATCAGAATTATAATGAAAATGTTTTCAAGTTGTGGTAAAATACACAAAAAATTAATGTAAAATAAAATAACAAAATTTACCATCTTAAGCACTTTAAAACATACAGTGTAGTGGTATTAAATACATTTATAATGTTGTTAACACTCACCACATCCGTCTCCAAAATTCTTTTCATCTTATAAAACCCAAAATCTATACCTACCATCTTGGACTATATTAACCTAGAAAATGACAGATCAAATAAATAAAAAATAAGAGTTGAGAATTTTAAAGTAATCATTATTAATAACACAAATATAGTACATAAATATATAGAGAAGATTGTGAAAAGGACATATATTCACTATTTGGAGGGTACAAATACCTTTGGTCATTTTTTAGACTATAAGGAAATTCTTCATTAATTCTGTGGATATAGAGAATATAAAACTAAAACCATGATTTAATCTTTTAAAAAAGCTTTTTTAGACTATAGGTGTTAAATCACACTAGTGTTAAATGGGAAGCCTTGAAAAACTGCATCCTTGTTCAAACAAGTACTTTGAGAATTAAGAGTTCAAGTGAAACTTCCTGGTGCTAACCATGCCCTATATAACTCATGCTTTGCGATGATCACCCTCAAATAATCAGGGTTTCAGAGGGAGGTGTTGAAAGCCTGCCTGTGCAAATGCCTGTAAGCTAAAACCAACCTAAAATTTCCTGCTTATCATGGGATATGTCCTTTTTGTTTATAAGTGAAATTGTTTAAAGGGATTCAGTGCATTCAGTTGAATTAATCAAGCATCAGCCAAAGAACATATGAATGACTAGATAGGAAGTCTAATGGAAAAACAAAATGTGAAAAAATCCAGTTATATGAACCAAGTGCATGTGGAAATTTCACATAAATTAAGATGCCATAGTTGACACACGACACTGTGTAAGGTGTACAGCATCACGACTGACATCGTGAAATGATGACCACAGTGAGTTTAGTGAACACCCATCATCTCATATGGGTGTAAAATTAAACCAAAGAGAAAAGGATTGCTTCCATATGATGAGGACACTTAGAAGTTACTCTTTTAACGACTTTCATTTATAACATACAGCAGTGTTAATTATATTAATAATGTTATACATTATATTCCTAGTACATATTTAACTTATTTAATTGGAACTTGTACTTTTTTACCACCTTCATCCAATTCTCCCTTCCCCTATACCTCCAGGGTAGACTTTTAATAAGCGGTGTTGTCACAACTAATTAGAAAAAGATAACACTAGTATCTTCAGCTAGATTAGAGAGCTGTATGTAAAGGAAAAAAATAGAAAATCTGGGTGGATTTCTTTACAGTTAGCAATAAGGAAAACTTTCCTAATTATTTCTTTACACTTGGCAATAAGGAAAACTTTCCTAATTTTTCAAAATATAGCCATGAAAGAATATATTGATAAAATTGACTGCACAATAACCAGAAGATTTTTGCATGCAAAAAATACTATGTGGAAAATCAAAGGATAAATGACAAACTGAGAAACAATTTACTACCATGTCACAAAGGGTTATTGTCACGAATATAAAAAGCTTTTAAAAATGTTTTAATTGAAGTTTAGTTGATTTACATTATTGTGTTAATTTAAGGTGTAAAACACAGTGATTCAGTTATATGTATATTTTCAGATAGTCTTCCTTTATAGATTATTATAAGATATTATAATAATAAGATAATATTAGAAGAACATTGGAGAAGGCAATGGCACCCCACTCCAGTACTCTTGCCTGGAAAATCCCATGGACGGAGGAGCCTGGTAGGCTGCAGTCCACGGGGTCGCTAAGAGTCAGACATGACTAAGCAACCTCACTTTCTCTATTCACCTTCATGTATTGGAGAAGGAAATGGCAACCCACTCCAGTGTTCTTGCCTGGAGAATCCCAGGGATGGGGAGCCTGGTGGGCTGCCGTCTATGGGGTCGCACAGAGTCGGACACGACTGAAGCGACTTAGCAGCAACAGCATAAGGTATTATATATAAATTTTTGTCCTGTGTAGTAAATCCTTGTTTCTTATCTATTTTATGTATAGCGGTTTGTATTTGATAATCCCATACTCCTAATTTATCCCTCTTGTTTTCCTTTGGTAATTGTAAGTTTATTTTCTATGTCTGTGAGTCTGTTTCTGTTTTATACATAGATTTATTGATTATTTTTTAGATCCCAATAAACTGTTTTTAACAGTTGCTTAAGAGCACCAAAAGGAATGATGATTGTGATGGATTGAACATATGAATATAAGAAATCCACAAGTGAGGTATCTAACATCATGCTGTACCTCTTGTCTACATGTTTTTGCCATTTAAAGATGATTTACCGAGCACCGCATCAAGATGACAAAGTGAGCCCCATGTCCATTAAAGTAGGGGGTGTTTTAAAGCCCTAAGTAAGAGTGTTTGTCAATGAGCATATTTTTCAAGCAACTCCACTTTGTAGGCTTCCCCAGTGGCTCAGACAGTAAAGAATCTGCTTGCAATGCTGGAGACCCAGGTTCAATCCCCTGAAGAAGGGAATGGCTACCCACTCCAGGATTCTTGCCTGGAGAATTCCACGGAGGAATTCCATGGAGGAGCCTGGTGAACTACAGTCCAAGGGGTGGCAAAGAGTCAGACACGACTGAGGGACTAACATACACAGCCCTTTGTAATTGCAAACACAAACCATACTTTACAATGGTGACATCTAGTGGCCACCGTCTTAACCAAATGACTAGAGCATCACCAGGAGTGAGACCATAGAGGAACCGGGGCTCTCTGTGAGTTACAAGATGAAACATGTTGCATCACCTATGACCAATTCTTGCCCCAAATGTTTAACTCGAAGTTAATCAAGCCTTTAGTTCTAGTCTCTGCTGCTGCTGCTGCTGCTAAGTCGCTTCAGTCGTGTCCGACTCTGTGCGACCCCATAGACGGCAGCCCACCAGGCTCCGCCGTCCCTGGGATTCTCCAGGCAAGAACACTGGAGTGGGTTGCCATTTCCTTCTCCAATGCATGAAGGTGAAAAGAGAAAGTGAAGTCGCTTAGTCATGTCTGACTCTTAGCGACCCCGTGGACTGCAGCCTACCAGGCTCCTCCGTCCATGGGATTTTCCAGGCAAGAGTACTGGAGTGGGGTGCCATTGCCTTCTCCAAGTTCTAGTGTCTACTTTACAGGAAACCCAGGGGATACAAGGCAAGTTAAACAGCACTATGAAAAAAAGACAAATCCAGAAGGTAGGGCATTAAAAAAAAAAAAGCACTGGTTTATTCTTTTCAAAAAGTCCATACCATGGCAGTAATGGTACATCAAAAAGCAATGATGTAGAGAAAAGTGGGAGATCTGTTACTCTCACTTTGATCTGTTACTTGAGGTTTCTAATAAATGTTCACTGTGATTAATTGGATTTTGATAGCTGAAGTAAAGAACTATGTCATGCCTTTTCTTTCATTGCTTCCCCTAGTTATGCCAGCTAGAAAGAAGCCTCTCCAAGGTTTAAAAAAGTCAGGTTCTATTTGACTTAGTATCTTCATCACATTAGTCCCATAGTTTGGAAAAGATTGCAAAGAGCCAAGGGTAACAGTAGCAGAGTGCTCGTGATAGTAGAGCACTGAACGGTTACTCTCCCCTCCCTTCACCCCCGTCAACCTCCAAGGCCCCAGTGAGCCCCAGAAGCATGAAATCAGGTCTAGCTCCAGTGTCCATCACCTCACAAGCTCCAAACAGTTTTTTCCTTTCCCGTTCTAAGATCATCACACTCTTTCTTTTAAGCCCAGAGTCAGACTGTTATCCCCTTTTGCCAGACAATGAGGCTACTCACCTGCCTCTGTCATAAGGGAAGCTACAATTAGGAACTCCAGGCAAACCCATCTCTACCCTCCTAAGGAATACTTCTAAGGAAACTACTTCAAAGTTCTGGGGAGCTACCTTTAATGAATCCAAGGGGTGGAATTGTTGGTCCCTTTTTATAACTGAAAGTTGATTAGGGAGGGGAATCCACAAATTTGATCTTGGTAACAACCTAGATAATGTATTCAAAAGCAGAGACATTACTTTGCCAACTAAGGTCCGTCTAGTCGAGGCTATGGTTTTTCCTGTGGTCAGGTATGGATGTGAGAGTTGGACTGTGAAGAAGGCAGAGTGCCGAAGAATTGATACTTTTGAACTGTGGTGTTGGAGAAGACTCTTGAGAGTCCCTTGGACTGCAAGGAGATCCAACCAGTCCATTCTGAAGGAGATCAACCCTGGGATTTCTTTGGAAGGAATGATGTTAAAACTGAAGCTCCAGTACTTTGGCCACCTCATGCGAAGAGTTGACTCATTGGAAAAGACCCTGATGCTGGGAGGGATTGGGGGCAGGAAGAGAAGGGAACGACCGAGGATGAGATGGCTGGATAGCATCACGGACTCGATGGACATGAGTCTGAGTGAACTCCGGGAGTTGGTAATGGACAGGGAGGCCTGGCGTGCTGTGATTCATGGGGTCGCAAACAGTCATGGGGACTGTTCCATGTCCAGTTCTAACTGTTGCTTCCTGACCTGCATACAGATTTCTCAAGAGGCGGGTCAGTTGGTCTGGTATTCCCATCTCTTGAAGAATTTTCCACAGTTTATTGTGATCCACATAGTCAAAGGCTTTGGCATAGTCAAGAAAGCAGAAATAGATGTTTTTCTGAATCTCTCTTGCCTTTTCGATGATCCAGCGGATGTTGGCAATTTGATCTCTGGTTCCTCTGCCTTTTCTAAAACCAGCTTGAACATCTGGAAGTTCACAGTTCACGTATTGCTGAAGCCTAGCTTGGAGAATTTTGAGCATTACTTTACTAGCATGCAAGATGAGTGCAATTGTGTGGTAGTTTGAGCATTCTTTGGCATTGCCTTCCTTTGGGATTGGAATGAAAACTGACCTTTTCCAGTCCTGTGGCCACTGCTGAGTTTTCCAAATTTGCTGGCATATTGAGTGCAGCACTTTCACAGCATCATCTTTCAGGATTTGAAANGCATGCAAGATGAGTGCAATTGTGTGGTAGTTTGAGCATTCTTTGGCATTGCCTTCCTTTGGGATTGGAATGAAAACTGACCTTTTCCAGTCCTGTGGCCACTGCTGAGTTTTCCAAATTTGCTGGCAAATTGAGTGCAGCACTTTCACAGCATCATCTTCCAGGATTTGAAATAGCTCAGTTGGAATTCCATCACCTCTACTAGCTTTGTTCATAGTGATGCTTTCTAAGGCCCACTTGACTTCACATTCCAGGATCTCTGGCTCTAGGTGAGTGATCACGCCATCATGATTATCTTGGACGTGAAGATCTTTCTGTGTATTCTTGCCACCTCTTCTTAAAATCTTCTGCTTCTGTTAGGTCCACACCATTTCTGTCCTTTATCGAGCCCATCTTTGCATGAAATATTCCCTTGGTATCTCTGATTTTCTTGAAGAGATCTCTAGTCTTTCCCATTCTGTTGTTTTCCTCTATTTCTTTGCATTGATCGCTGAGGAAGGCTCTCTTATCTCTTCTTGCTATTCTTTGGAACGCTGCATTCAGATGCTTATCTTTCCTTTTCTCCTTTGCTTTTCGCTTCTCTTCTTTTCACAGCTATTTGTAAGCCCTCTCCAGACAGCCATTTTGCTTTTTTTGCATTTCTTTTCCATGAGAATGGTCTTGATCCCTGTCTCCTGTACAATGTCATGAACCTCATTCCATAGTTCATCAGGCACTCTGTCTATCAGATCTAGGCCCTTAAATCTACTTCTCACTTCCACTGTATAATCATAAGGGATTTGATTCAGGTCATTATTGAAGTATAGTTGATTTGTAATGTTATGTTAATTTAGGCTGCATAACAAGGTGATTCAGTTATATATATGTATGCTGCTGCTGCTGCTGCTAAGTCACTTCAGTCGTGTCCGACTCTGTGCGACCCCATAGACGGCAGCCCAGCAGGCTCCCCCGTCCCTGGGATTCTCCAGGCAAGAACACTGGAGTGGGTTGCCATGTCCTTCTCCACTGCACGAAAGTGAAAAGTGAAAGTGAAGTCTCTCAGTCGTGTCCGACTCTTCGCGACCCCATGGACTGCAGCCTCCCAGGCTCTTCCATCCATGGGATTTCCCAGGTAAGAGTACTGGAGTGGGGTGCCATCGCCTTCTCCACGGATGGAATAGGAGGTTTGGGTTAGCAGGGGTAAGCTTCTATATCTAAATGTATAGAATGGAAGGTCCTACTGTATAGCACAGAGAATTATATTCAATATCCTACAAGAAACCATACTGGAAACGAATATCTATCTATATATATATCTAAAAGAATTCTTTTTTTAGATATATATATTCGATTCCAGTATGGAAACGAATATCTATCTATATATATATCTAAAAGAATTCTTTTTTTAGATATATATATTCGATTCCAGTATGGTTTCTTGTAGGATATTGAATATAATTCTCTGTGCTATGCAGTAGGACCTTCCATTCTATACATTTAGATATAGAAGCTTACCCCTGCTAACCCAAACCTCCCTTCCCACCCCTCCCCCTGGAAACCACAAGTCTGTTCCCTGTGTCCATGATTCCGTTTGCCTCACAGTTTCGTTTGTGTCGTATTTTAGATTCCATACGTTGTGATATCATGTGGTTTTTGTCTTTCTTACTTCCTTCACTTAGTATGGTAATCTCTAGCTGCATCCACGTTGCTGTACATGGCATTATTTCTCTTTTCATGGCTGAATCGTGTTCCATTGTATATACGCATTTTCTTTATCCATTCATCAGTCAATGGACATTTAGGTTGCTTCCATGTCTTGACTATTGTGAGCGGTGCCACTGTGAACATAGGCGTCCTTGTATCTGTCTGAATTATACTTTTGTCTGGATATATGCCCAGGAGTGGGGTTGCTAGAGAAGATTTAAAAATTTAAGAAACCATGCCAGAGAACTTCTACCCAGGGAAAACTGTCCACACATACACTAAGATGACAATAACTCCTTCGTTCAATACAGTCTTCCTTTGAAAAATACACAATAGGGACTTCCCTGGTGGTCCAGGTGTTAAGAATCCACCGTGTAATGCAGGATCCATGGGTTCAATCCCTGGTCTGGGAGCTAAGAACTCACATGCCACAGGGCAACTAAGCCCGTGGGCCACAACCAAGACCCACTGCAGCCAAATAAATAAATTTTACAAAAGAAAAATACACCATAGATGGGTATGAAAAGTCCTTTTATATCAGGTTGGGGTATAAGAAGTGATTTCCTACAAAGGTGACTCAGGACCAACATTCAAACCTTCCACCTTCAGATTATCAAGCATTACAGCCTTTCCTCCCTGCAGTCCATCTTCTCTGCAGTCCATCACTAGGGTGGCTGCTAGTCACAGAGTCCATAGACTTACTCCCAAGTCAGTTTTACCTTTAAAAAAAAAAAAAAGCTGATATACCTACACAATTCTCCTAAAGCCTTGCTTTCTCCAATTTCCCACAAATTTAATATGGAGTCTCAAGGGCACAATGAAACCATCTGAACAGGGCTTCCAGGGCTCCTCTTCCCTAGGAATCACTGTGGATAGAGGTTGAGTGGTGTGACAGCAAGATTGAAAGCAAAAGATTCATTTCTCAATAATACCTAACAAGAAAATCTGCGGAATAATGCAGACCAATTATAAGTGTATCATGAACAGGTTATTACTTAATGAGCCAATGAATAAGAAAGAATGAATTATAGGAACATACAGGAAAAAAGATTTTAATGTCTTGATGACTTGACATGCAATCGTGACGTCAATAAAGCAGCATAGTATCTAATATAGTAAGAACATCGTCCATAAATAGGTTCATGTGCCATTAATTTAAAGATTATGTAATATTAGTTACTGCCCAATAAAAAATGAATTGTCCTGAAATCTCACAGCTCATATTTGAAAGAACTTGTTAAAGTCTCCATATGTGACAAAAATCCCAGAAAGTTGTATTACCAATAAGGTGAAAAGTTGAAAGAAACAAGAAACTTCTCTAAACTATCGACTAAAAAATTATTGCCATGTCAAAAGGTGATCAAAGAGTATGAAAAAGACCTGAAGGGGGAAAAGAGTATTACAGAAAGGTGCCAGACAGCTAATTAGTAGGAATATTAAGTCAAATTCAGAAAAATAATTCTGAATTTTGTGATATTTGAGTTATATTTTAGCTTTGTGGATTTGTGTTTTGTTGTGATTTATTTTCTCATTCCCTTTCTTCAATGTTTAGTTTTATTTGGGTAATTTAGAATTTGATTAAGGAGGTTTCCCAAATTACATAAGCTTAAGGCCCCACAGAACTTTGATTTCAGGAAATTCCCTGGCGGTCCAGTGGTTAGAATTCTGGCACTTTCACTTCCGGGGCCTGAGTTCCATCTCTGATTGGGGAACTAAGATCCCACAAGACGTGCGGCATGGCCAAAAAAAGGAAAAAGTGATTTCAATGTGATGTCCAATAAGTTGCTTTCTCTCTGAGCTGAGAAACTAAAGAGGGTCTGTGGGGAAGTGGCAGTGATGAAGTTGGAAAAGGGAATCGAAGCTGAACCACAAAGGGTCTTGATGCTAAGGGACTTGAGGGCTTCTCTCCTGCAGAAAGCAGGGATAAAGGAAGAGTTTTAGGCAAGGGAGTACTGTGATCAGAACTTCTATGAACACTGTTGGTGAGGCTATGGAGTCAAGGAGGCCATCAGCAATCCAATGCCAGAGTCCAGGTGAGAAAGCAAAAGGATCAGCTTACGCCTTTCAACAGCGATGATCCAGCCGTGAACTTACCCAAACTTTGGGAGACCTGGGGCAAGAAGACTGTGCTGCCCTTTTAAAGTGTTTATTTAACTATATACTTGCATTTTATACTCCCTTTAGATATCTCTGTAGAAACAGTACATAATTCTACAGCTGAATCAGATTGCTCACAGTTTTTCGATTGAGTGTTCACACAGGGAGTTTACTTCGTTTCACTTAAAAGCTATTATAAAGGTGCTGCAGCTCAAGCATCAGACTGCCCTTCAGCACAACAGTAGCATAAAGCTGTTTAAAAAATTTCACAGTATCGCTTGTCTAAATCAGATTAGATCCCAAGATGCAAATATGCTTCACACGAAGGACAGGTGTTGCTACTGCCACAGTCAACCTGGGCCAACTTTCTATTTTATAAAACAATCTAGCTGTGTTGACCTGGAATGCCTCTTTGTTTGGAGACCTTCCCAAGTGGCCATTTAGTCATTTAGTAGTTTCTTAAAGAGAATCAGATACATTCAACAGTCATCTTTCCAAATACCAAATGTATCTGCCCTGGCAGAAACAGTCTGAAGGTAAGTTCAGTTCAGTTCAGTTCAGTCGCTCAGTCGTGTCCAGCTCTTTGCGACCCCATGAATCGCAGTACGCCAGGCCTCCCTATCCATCACCAACTCCCAGAGTTCACTCAGACTCACGTCCATTGAGTCCGTGATGCCATCCAGCCATCTCATCCTTGGTCGTCCCCTTCTCCTCCTGCCCCCAATCCCTCCCAGCATCAGGGTCTTTTCCAATGAGTCAAGTCTTCGCATGAGGTGGCCAAAGTACTGGAGTTTCAGCTTTAGCATCATTCCTTCCAAAGAAATCCCATGGCTGATCTTCAGAATGGACTGGTTGGATCTCCTTGCAGGCGGTTTATCTAACTGCTTTGAGTGGCCTGGACAGTTGTCCCCCTAGAGACCATTGCCCCATCGCCAGTGGGGACAGCTGTCTTGCGGGAAACTCTGGTTTAATAGACTTAGCTGAAGAGCCTGGAAGGCAGAGGAATCTAATTCTTTACTTGGAAGGGCAAAGGCCTTGGAGTTTTCTCCTCAGTCTTGGCCATTTGGGTTCTGGCTTCCAGAAGAGCCTTTCTGGTCAATGGGATGCTTCAGTCCAAGGGTTACTTTGCATTAAGAAAACCTGTTACAGGATGATGAGAACACATGAATGGGCAACATTCTTGCTACTTTGTCAAGGTTGTTTTTTTGTTCTTTTTTTATCAGTTGTGAAAACTCTGATGATCAATGTTCATCTGTGACAAAATGTGCTGTCCCCACACAAGCGACTGCTGAATGGGGCACGCTTTCCTACAGCCTGTGATGTCTTGGTCTTTGGTATCCTCCCTTGATCTTTCCTCACACATGTAGAAAGAAAGCAGAGCCTGGAACTGGAGGAGAGGAACTGTAAAGTGGCAGCTTGAAACAATAGAAATTTATTGTCTCACAGTTCTTGAGACCAAAAGTCCAAAACTAAAGTGTTGACAGGACCATGCTTCCTCTGAAACTTCTGGAGAAACACACTCCCTTTCCTCTTCCTAGCTTCTGGTGGCTCCTAGCAATCCCTGGCATTCCTTGACTTGCCTCCATCCTCACATGGCCATGTTCCCTCCTGTCTCTTATACACATCTCCAAGGAGTAAGCGCCTTTTAATTTCATGGCTGCAGTCACCATCTGCAGTGATTTTGGAGCCCAAAAAAACAAAGTCTGACACTGTTTCTACTGTTTCCCCATCTATTTCCCATGAAGTGATGGGGCCAGATGCCATGATCTTCATTTTCTGAATGTTGAGCTTTAAGCCAACTTTTTTACTCTCCTCTTTCACTTTCAACAAGAGTCTTTTTATCTCCTCTTCACTTTCTGCCATAAGGGTGGTGTCATCTGCATATCTGAGGTTATTGATATTTCTCCCAGCAATCTTGATTCCAGCTTGTGTTTCTTCCAGTCCAGCGTTTCTCATGATGTACTCTGCATAGAAGTTAAATAAGCAAGGTGACAATATACAGCCCTGACGTACTCCTTTTCCTATTTGGAACCAGTCTGTTGTTCCATGTCCAGTTCTAACTGTTGCTTTCTGACCTGCATACAGATTTCTCAAGAGGCAGGTAAGGCAGATTGTAAAATAGTGGCCTTAAGAGGATTATTCATTACACAGAAGTGTTACACTTTAATTTGATTCAATAGCAAACTAATATATCTCTGGCCTTTATTTATCAAGTAATAATCCAGAATCCATAAAGCCAGAATCCATAAAGATTTTGATTAGGTGTAAGCAAATAAGAAAGATAAGAAACTCATACAGATGCTGAACGTGAGTACTTTCTATTGAGTCTCAGATCCTGTTTTTAAACTAAAAACCTTTTATACTAATTAACCTGTCAAAGCATGAATACAAAAATCATTCTTTACAAATAATTGGAAAATGAGTGCTTATAGTTAACAGAATTTGTGATGGATAGTAGTGACACACCCTGAGATGCTCAATTATATGCCATTTTAACTATTAATATGTAGACAGCATCTAGACTCATCAAAACACCAAGAAATTTTTCTATGACCTTGTATGGGTAGAGCTTAAATGATAGGTAACAAACATGTTATTTTCTACTTTAAGTACATATTCCTCCCAAATAAAGTAGGCTTTTGGGAAACGGGCTGAGCTGGAAACAGGTAAGGCTTGTGGGGTACTCATGGCTGATCAGGATAAGCCCTCTGCTCTAAGATCTCAAAAACATGTGAGGGGCAGGGGAGGCCACAGGTCAGGGAGAATGAGGTCAACCTGTTGCCACCAGAAGGAGAATGAGAACAATCTCTCTGCCTCTTCTGCCTGTACAGTGTCCTCATCAATAGAGGGTCATCTAATCAGGCACCCCTTTATATGCCAGGGGTTCCTTCAAGTTACAGAGTCTTAATACTGCAATTAGAATGCCCACTTCAAAATATTTATCGACATTTCTATGTTTATTTCAAAGATAGGCCTTCTCCCTTCTCCAGGGCCAAGTCCACTGCAGGCTACAAGAGAATGTGTCCTGCTTTCCCCCTCTTCTCCTCTCTCAGATTCCTCAGGGCAGTTTCTGGCTCTCTGAGGAGCACGGGGAGGGGCAAGGAACAGGCAGGAGTGGAAGAGTTCACACTTGGCTGGTACTATCCTGAGGTGACTTTGTGCTCTCTCGACTTGACGTCTGTTTAAAGCAGATCCTTTCTCAT
>SJXQ01010915.1:18425-62492 GCA_006408695.1 Aepyceros melampus | reverse complement strand
CACCGAGTGTCCACTGATTACCATCCACATGCTGGGAGCAATGTTCCTTTGATTGGTTTCTTCCTATCTATACTTCACACCCCCACTTAGCATCTTCCTGTAGCATATCACAGAATCTCCCCTGGAAGGTCATCCACTTGGGCAGGATTCTTACAGTCCTGGCCAACACTTTCTGTAACCATTTCTGAGAATGTGTGGCTTTGCCCTGCCATTTGGAGAGAAGGTGGTTATTTTCCAAATGCTGACTGTTCCAAGGCAGCTTTGGCTTTCTTAGCCCAAACTGGCTTCTGCATCCCTCTGGATCTCCAACAGCAGAGAGCAGGTGTTCAGACCCATCGGAAGATGTACTGGATCTCTGAAGGAGGCCAAACTGAGATGATTGAGCAACCACAGATAGAGAAGCCTGGCAGAACAGACCAGGTGAGAGCAACAAGCTTAGAGTTTGGAATGAGCAGTCATTTCAAGCACAGAACATGATTTTCAGGGTTTGACCATGAAAAGGAGCAAGCTCAAGTACAAAATGAACCAGAGACCCAACTGACAGATGTTCTATAAGAAAAACCTCTCCTCTAATTTCCTTTCTCAGGATTCCAAGAGGATAAGTGATTCTAATATAAGTGGGCTATATTTGCAAGAATCCCTGAAAATGTCTGGGACTATATAGGGAGCTGTTTCTAGGAAAATAATGTGCTTCAGACTAATAAACCAGTAGGGGCTTTGGAGCATGCAACTGTGGGCAGTCTTCTAAATGTGATCATGGAATCCAGGAGGGTAGAGACTTGTTTTTTGTTTGTTTCTGTTTTTTATAAATTGGAGTATAAATGCTTAATAATCTTGTGTTGGTTTCTGCTGTACAACAACATGAATGAGTCATAATTCTATACATATATCCCTCTGGAGCATCCCTCCTGCTTCCCATCCCACCCCTCCAGGCTAGGCTTCCTCTGTTACACAGCGGCTGCCCACTAGCCATCTGTGTTATACATGGTAGAGTATATATGTCAATGCTACTCTCTCTGTCTGACCCACCCTCTCCTTCCCCCGCTGCACCCACAAGTCCTTCCTCTACTTCTGCATCTCCATCCCTACCCCTGAAACAAGTTCATCGGTACCATTTTTCTAGATTCCATATGTGTGCATTAATATACAATATGTTTTTCTCTTTCTGACTTACTTCACTCTGTGTAACAGGCTCTAGGTTCAGCCACCTCAAGGACCATTACTCTGTTTTCATTGCTGCTATATCCTCAGAGCCCAGAACACTCTTGTGTTAGTAAAGAATTAACCTTGCCCAGAGAGAATTCTGGCCTTTGCCCTTAGTGACTGGAAGGTGATCTCCAGGTGATCTCGTTTATAATATCCTACCAGAGAAGAGTGTCTTTGTTTACTGTGAGGTGAGTGCAGAGAAAAAGAAAGCGAGCCGGGCAGTCAGGCAAGAGAAGGGAAATTTATTAGAGCAAAAAGAGAGAGTGACTGGCCCTTAAGGAGAACCAGCATTCTCCCTTTCTGACAGAGTTCTTCTTATACCCCACCGATGACAAATTCTCTGACGGCATGGTCACGTAGCCGGAGGTCTGGAATCTGGTGGTCTCGCAGCTTTGAAAAGACAGGTGCCAGTGAGATAACAGGATGCCACTGGGCAATTTGATCCGTCTCACAGATCACTGTGATTTATTCTTTGTTTTCGAGGTCGACATAAAGAACCATCTTATCAGTGAGACCCCATGTGGGCCCATCATTCACCTAGGGGCTTTGGGCCACCCAAGGTCGTTTGACAGTGTGGTGTATGATGAGGGTTTTGGGCTATGCAGTATTAGCCTTCAGAGGGGCTAGAAATTATAGGTCAGCCACCTGTGCTGTCAACCATGTCTGCATGGTTGCTCCAATAAAATCTCTGGATACCAAGTCCCAGATGAGCCTCTGCAGCTGGCCCTAGTCCAAGCACGCTGTCACACATTTTTGCCAGGAGAGCAGTCTAGCCATGACTCCACTGGGAGAGGACTGCTGCAGGTTCTACTCTTGGAGACTTCCTGGACTCTGCCCTGTGCATCTCTTCTTTGGGCTAATTTTAGTTTGTGTTCTTTCGCTGTAACAAAGCATAATTGTGAGTGTTACAGCTTTCAGTGAATTCTGCAAGTCTTTGAGTGAATTATCAAACCCAAGGGTGGACTTGAGAACTCCCACCCCCGAACTTTCTGTTGCTGTCAAAAGCGAGGATGGTCTGGCAGTCTCCCTAGCACTCAAGTGCCTTGCACAAGCAGATGTTCAATAAGTGTTCACTGAAGGAAGGAAAGGATGAAAGTATTTGTATATACCAACCGAGGAAGCCATGCCAGTTACCTAAGGGTAGTGTCTTCTTAAATATAGCATCATCATAAAGTTTTCTGTTTACACAATTTACATGACAAAATTAGACTTTTTAAACCTGTGGTGTTCTTCCCAAGTATTCTTGGATTTTGCTCATTTCGTAAACATATTTCAATTACCACATTATTTCAAAAACCAAACACCAAGCAGATTTCTGCTTGAAGAGTGAGAATAACAGCAGTGTCATAAACATCTTTACAGAGCATAGGTGGGGTGGAGGCTCGCCTGGAAGGAAGATGCCACTGCAGGTCTTCCTCTGGAGTTACTCCAACGTGAATACGTGGAGGGCAGCTGGCCATGGGAGAGACGCATCTTCCATCCATGGTTGGCTGAAGCTTCACACGAGAGCGCCTCACAGGCATAGCACACTCTCTAGAGTGCTATGGACATGGTGGGGTCTCTCCTCAGTGTGTGAGACCATGTTATTCATGACCCCAGAGGAGGAGAAAGCCTGAATATGTAACCTGAGGGCTTCTCCCTGCTCTCCCTTCTTTGGTGAACCAGAAAAGTTCTCTGTCAGCTTCAACTTCAGAGTCCAATACATCCCCATTAGCAGGTTACTCTCCAGGGACTTTTCAGAGGGGTGATTTCCCCCCATGAGGTTTTCAGCAGTGAATAGCTGGAAGGCAGTTGCTCTCAAATCGGTAGCAGAGAACAGAGTGTCTGTATGATAAAGAGGCATAGCCATGGGGGGGAAAGAACTTCTTATTCCTGATTCCTATCAGCTCTTTGATGGTTTGGTATTTGAGTTTTCTCCCAGGATGTAATTCTGGCCTCGGAAATCACCAAAGAAATATTGGCTTCCTTACCCAGCTCTGGGCTCACGGACCTTTCAGTCTTTAGATCCCCAGTTTTGATCTGATATCCTCAGGTGACGCAAAATTTTTCCCTAGATACCATCAGCCTCTTTCTAAGAATTCCTACTTCAATTCCAGAAACATATTAAGAAATCCAACTTCTATTTTTAAACTTCACTAGTGGGTCAGTTCCGCTTGAATGTAACCCAGATCTTATTAGGTGGTGCTTCTAGGCCTTTAAGTTCTAGAGAACATAGGCTTGAACCCCCCTCTTCTAGAGTCTAGGGTGAGTGTGCGCCAAGCCGCTTCAGTGATGTCCAACTCTTAGCAATCCTGTGAAGTGTAGCCCATCAGGCTCCTCTGTCCATGGGATTCTCCAGGCAAAAATGCTAAAGTGGGTTGTCATTTCCTTCTCCAGATCTTCACACCCAGGGATTGAACCTGAGTCTCTTACGTCTCCTGCATTGGCAGGCAAGTTCTTTACTGCTAGTGTCACCTGGGAAGTCCATGGAGTCCATGGAGTCTAAAGCTTTTCAATGTTTCCTACAGGTTCCCAGAGGGTACATTCTCACGGTCACTCAGCTTCCATGCTCCAGCCTCCTCATGGGCTACCTTTCTCTGTTCAACTCCTTCTACAGTTACCACATAATTCTCATTTATATAAACAGTTTAAGTGTTTTCTATTTTCTTCAAAATTTGGACTAAGTCACTAATGGAAGCAACCTCACTTGACATCTCAGTTGAACTTGAGATCTCTCTCCCTTCTTAAAAATATCCTTTAACTACCAACTACATAGAACTCCCCATCTGATCATATACCTCTCTCTATCCCTTCTTTTCCAAACTCTCCAAACAAATTTCATTCTTTATTGCAGCAGAGCAATTTATTTATTTATTTTTTAGCATTGTTATTGAGCTGCCTCGGGTCTTGGCTGTGGCACGCGGATCTTCGCTGCCGTGCACGGATTCTCTAATTGTGGTGCACAGGCTCGGTAGTTGCAGGGCTCAGGATTAGCTGCTCTGGGGCATGTGGGGTCTAGGTTCCCTAACCAAGAATCAAACCCATGTTCCCTGCATTGCAAGGCGAATTCTTAACGACTGGACCACTTGGGAAGCCTCTGTGCAGAGCAGTTCAATCATTCCACTTTGTGGCCGTGGTTCTTGCTGTTGACTTCCACTCTCTACCAATCAGTTTATCAAAATATTTTCCTAAACCGAAGACAGTTCTCTGCCTGGAGAGAATCCTGGTGTAATCAATTCAAGTGTTTTTCTTCGTTTCATAAAGAAGTACAGTTTACACTTGAACAGCACGGAGGTGAGGGATGCCACCCTCTGTGCAATGGAGACCCTGTGCAGTTGGCTCTATATCTACCCTTCCCCTGTATACTTGTTCCTCCGTTAACGTGGCTCCACACGCATGGATTCAACCAACCCCGGATTGTGTAGTACTGTAGTATATACTACTGAAAAAATCCTGGTATGAATGAACCCATGCAGTTCGAATCCATGTTATTCAAGGGTCAGCTGTATTTTGGCTCTATTGGGTTCAATCAATCAATGATCACTCCTTATCATTGCTCATTCGTGGAGATGGGCTCTGTTTTATATTGGATTCCCTGGAGAAAGACTCTGACACAGAGAACTGCTTGCAGAAGGTTTATCGAGGAGTGTTCTTGGAAGTATCCTTGTAAGGAAATCAGGAAGGCGGGGCAGGGCATAGGGAGCTGCTAACCTGCAGTGAGGCTGCAGTCGACACCAGCTCTGTGAAGCTTGAACAATTCTGATAAGGACTTTTGGAGTTGTCCCAAACTGAAGCAAAGGAATTGGATCTTTGTGTCCTTTCAGTTGCCAGTTGTTCGTTGAGGGGATGATCCCTGGGAACAGTGTAGAAGCTTGGGCAAAGCAGCCCATTGTGTGAGTGGAAGTACCAGTGAGGGACGCAGCTGTGGGTGGGCAGTATTCGATACTCAGCTGGGGATTAGGTGCGTTGGCTCTGAAGAGGGGATTTGGGTAAACACTACAATATTTGCTGCAGCTCACCTCTCACGTCTCTTAGATCCAGCTGGGAATGACTTTTCCACAGTTCTGGCTGACCTAGTTTAGTAGGAAACTGACAAGAGATGGGTTAGTGTGACAAACTACAGTCCCATGGCCACAGCTAAACTGAGGCCATGAATGATACTCTCTCCTCCTCCTCCCTTTATGTACTCCTCTCACCACCCCTGCTGTTCTAAGCGGCTGGTGAGGAGACCCGGATCATTGTCCCTAAGCTGTTTGTGCCTAAATCTACTGTCTTACTCAGTCTGGCCACTGCACTTGTCCTTCTGCTATCATTAACATGGGGCATGGGAACTCTGAGAGACACCCCATGGAACTCCTGAGCACCAAATATTCTTTCCTGTGTCATTGAGTAGCTTCAGCCCTAATTACCTCTACCTTTCCTTTTTTGCCTGCTGTTCGCTTGTCACATGGGCCTGAGCAACAGCCATAGCTTAAAGTTTGATGGGATTCTGTGTCTCCTGATGGTACTGGCCCCTTCTAGACCTGCAGAGCTAAAGCTGCAGGGTTGGGAAACACAAATTCCCCAAGAGGGTCACTAGAAGTGACGGTAAGAGGTGTCACACTTACTCCCACCTTTTAGTTTTTAGACCTATGACTGTGTGGATCACAATAAACTGTGGAAAATTCTGAAAGAGATGGGAATACCAGACCACCTAACCTGCCTCTTGAGAAATCTGTATGCAGGTCAGGAAGCAACAGTTAGAACTGGACATAGAACAGACTGGTTCAAATAGGAAAAGGCTGTATATTGTCACCCTGCTTATTTAACTTCTATGCAGAGTACATCATGAGAAACGCTGGACTGGAAGAAACACAAGCTGGAATCAAGATTACCGGGAGAAATATCAATAACCTCAGATATGCAGATGACACCACCCTTATGGCAGAACGTGAAGAGGAACTAAAAAGCCTCTTGTTGAAAGTGAAAGAGGAGAGTGAAAAAGTTGGCTTAAAGCTCAACATTCAGAAAACGAAGATCATGGCATCTGGTCCCATCACTTCATGGGAAATAGATGGGGAAACAGTAGAAACAGTGTCAGACTTTATTTTCTGAATGTTGAGCTTTAAGCCAACTTTTTCACTCTCCTCTTTCACTTTCAACAAGAGGCTTTTTAGCTCCTCTTCACTTTCTGCCATAAGGGTGGTGTCATCTGCATATCTGAGGTTANGAGAGTGAAAAAGTTGGCTTAAAGCTCAACATTCAGAAAACGAAGATCATGGCATCTGGTCCCATCACTTCATGGGAAATAGATGGGGAAACAGTAGAAACAGTGTCAGACTTTATTTTGGGGGGCTCCAAAATCACTGCAGATGGTGGCTGCAGCCATGAAATTAAAAGACGCTTACTCCTTGGAAGAAAAGTTATGACCAACCAAGATAGTATATTCAAAAGCAGAGACATTACTTTGCCGACTAAGGTCCATCTAGTCAAGGCTATGGTTTTTCCTGTGGTCATGTATGGATGTGAGAGTTGGACTGTGAAGAAGGCTGAGCACCAAAGAATTGATGCTTTTGAACGGTGGTGTTGGAGAAGACTCTTGAGAGTCCCTTGGACTGCAAGGAGATCCAACCAGTCCATTCTGAAGGAGATCAGTCCTGGGATCTCTTTGGAAGGAATGATGCTAAAGCTGAAGCTCCAGTACTTTGGCCACCTCATGCGAAGAGTTGACTCATTGGAAAAGACCCTGATGCTGGGAGGGATTGGGGGCAGGAGGAGGAGACGACCGAGGATGAGATGGCTAGATGGCATCACAGACTCAATGTGCGTGAGTCTGAGTGAACTCCGGGAATTGGTGATGGACAGGGAGGCCTGGCATGCTGCAATTCATGGGGTCACAAAGAGCTGGACACGACTGAGCAACTGAACTGAACGAACTGATGTCCACATTTTAAGGGTCAGAGAACAGCGTCATGGGCCTCCTAGGTGGCGCTAGTGTTAAAGAATCTGCCTGCCATTGCAGGAGATGTAAGATACACTGGTTCCCTTCCTGCGTCAGGAAGATCCCCTGGAGGAGAACATGGCAACCCACTCCAGTATTCTTGCCTGGAGAATGCCATGGAGAGAGGAGCCTGGCGGGTGACAGTCCATGGGGCAGTGGAGAGCTGGACACAAGTGGGTGACTTGGCAGCAAGCAGCCTCAGACAGCATTGTGTAATGGTCATTGATTTAGAATAACCTGGATGATAACAGCTCATCCTTAAAGGGTGTTACCTCTAACCTAAGATCCTGGTTGGTCTTTAGATGATTTATTTATGGATGTATTTATTTTTGGCTGCACTGGGTCATTGTCATGGCTCATTGGCTCTTCCTTGCTGCACAGGATGAGCGGGGGCTACTCTCTAGTTGCGGCGCGCAGGCTTCTCGTTGCAGCAGCTTCTCTTGTTGCAGAGTAACAGCGGTGTGCAGACTCTCTAGTTGTGGTGTGGGCTCTAGAGCGCAGGCTCAGCAACTGTGGTGCACGGGTTTAGTTGCCCTGTGGCACGTGGAATCGTCGTTCCTTGACCAGGGATCGAGCCTGTGTCTCCTGGATTGGCAGGCAGATTCTTATCCACTGTGCCACCAGGGAAGTCCCTTGGTTGGTCTTACAAAGACCATTGTACTGCTCTACCGTGCTGGTGGCTTCCAAGTGATGAAGTATGTATTCCAAGAACCCATGGATCCCATGGCCATGTCCCAACTACTGTACCTCTTCTCGTCTAAAGTAGGACCCTTAGCTTTGATCTCTTGCTGATAACCAAATGCTCTATATGGTCTCGGATAGCGGTGCTGGCTGAGGCCCCACATCAGGAAAAGTAGACCTGTGTACAGAATATGTATCGAACCTGGTCAAGATGATAGCTGCCCATCCTCGTGTGCTAGGGATACAAGGTAGTCAAGCTGCTGCCAAGTGACTGTGAGTCTCCTTAGGGCACGATGCTATATTCGGGCTCAGTGGCAGTCTCTGCTGCTGACAAGTGGGACTTTCAACAGAAGCAACATTCATACCTTGCAGGACTTATAGAACTAGGTATGCTTCCCAGAAGCTTTCCCATTGGGGGGATTTCCTCGCTGCTCTCTTTCAGTACCACACCTGAGTGGGGTTCTGAGGCAGCAGCAGTCCTTTGGCTTGTTAAGTTCACTAACGTATTCAGTTGGTATTGACTATTTGTGAACCAAGCTCAATCTTTCTCCCTATTCCTTAGCTGTCATAAGAGATTCCTCAGCTGGTGTTGAGGGAGGGCACCGGAGGACATGGGATCTGGGCCACCTGTTCATGCCCCTTGTTTGCACCCTCTGGCCCTGCCCCAGTGTAAAAGCTCAAAATTGTCCAGAAAGTGAGATATGCTCCTGTATGGTGTCTTCTACACACACATTATCTCATCTATACCTGGCCCATCTTATCTTCCTCCCTGTGATCTTCTCCAGCTCAAGAGAGATTAGCCCGTCCATCCTTCCTTTCACTATAAGATTGTGATCCATTTCTTATTCCTGCTCCAAGCTAACTCTTCCACCAGTTTCTTTTCACTGGCTCTTTCCCATTAGTCTACAATCCTTCTCAATAACCACACTTTGGATAGGGACACTGTGTTGCACAGCTCCACAAGGCACCATTGACATCATCATCCATGTAATTGGAGCCCCCTGGCATTGAGCACAGCACGGAATAAAATGAATGAACAATGATGAGTGGGAAACAGAGCTCACTAAGCGGTGCTCTGACGATCCCTGGAGGAGGGCATGGTAACGCACAAATATTCTTGTCCGGTGAGTCCCATGGACAGAAGACCCCAGCAGGCTGCAGTGCATAGAGTCACACAGTAAGGCACGACTGAGGCGACTTAGCATGCGTACACACACAGGTGGCACTCTACCAATTTTCAACTACCCATGGTGGCAGTGGTTGAGCAGTTCCATCCAGTGAGCTCACTGCCATTTCTTAGCAGTGTAAATCTTTTAAACACAAGGGTCCTGGGATTAGAGTCAGATTCTAAAAGAAACTTTTGAGTTTTGCATCACCTCAGCTTTAAAAAAACCTTCTGATGGAAGGAGTACAATTCCCACTTAGCTTAGCCAGCTGTTCAGTCATTTCTTTGTCCAGTCAGTCAAGAAGCCTTGATGAGCACCTGCTATCTCTCAGGCACTGTGCTCCATGCTAAAGATTCAGGTGAGGATAAAAAGAAAAAAGCCTGGACCTTTCCAATATTAATAAAAAAAATCATACAAGCATCATTAAATTACAACAGTGGATACAATTATAGATTAAAAGCACATGATGTTATGAGGACATCTAATAGACCAAAACAAGAAGTTCAAGGAAGACTTCCTTGAAAATGGGATGGCTGAGTTAACCTTTGAAGGAAGAGTAAGTGTTGTTGATTAGATAAAATGGAATTGAAATATCCTAATCAGAGAAAAAAGCATAGGGGCCCTGCAGGGGATTCAAAGAAGGGAATGATGAAAACCAATGTGGCTGGACCGCTGTAGGCAAGGAAGAGGGTCAAGTGAAATGAGACTGGAGGGGTAGGGAGGACCAGGCCTCATAAACAAGTTGGGAGATTATTGAAATAGATCACAGGAGAGAAACCAGTGGCTTGTATGGAGGTGGCTTTGAAAAGCTCTATTAGAAATTCATTCCTTACATCAAACATGCGTAGTGGCCCCCAGATCTTTCTCTGGAACCACAAAGAACAAGTCACATCAATATGGCAGACTTTTAAGTAAACTGAGGAATGCATTGTGCTACACATAGTACATTTCTTGGACTCTGCCCCTTCTTGCCCTTACCACTTAGTCTCCTTTCTTCTTGTTTTTTGTTTTTTTGGTTGCACCAAGTCTCATTGCTATGCACAGACTTTCTCTAGTTGTGCGGCTTGGGAGTTCCTCTCTGTTGGTGGTGGGCAGGCTTCTTACTGCAGTGGCTTCTCCTGCTGCGGAGCTCAGGTTCCAGGTGCACAGGCTCAGCAGCTGCTGCACACAGCTCAGTGGTTGCTGCACAGGCTCAGTGGTTGCTGCACACAGGCTTAGTTGCCCTGCAGCACGTGGAATCTTCCCAGACCAGGGATCAAACTTGAATCTCCTGCCTTGCTGGGTGGGTTCTGATCCACTGGACCACCAAGAAAGTCCTCCTTTCTTCTTGTTTAAAAAGCATGATTCTTTTAACAGGTCATCAAATGGCCTGAAAATGAATTCCCTTTGCCATCCTCACTGCCCTTCCCAAAACAGTCTCAGTTGGTTAATAAAGACTAAATCTCATGATGAGACAAAGCTTCTAGAGATTAAGATTAATATAAAAGATAGGCTTGATATGTTAAACTTTAATTACAGTATGAAAATAAACAAGGAAGTGTTAAACCTCAGCCTGACAGCTATAAAAGTCATAAATTAACTTCTGACTTCTCCATCAGGCTATTACTAATAAAGTCAACATTTATTGAGACTTTAAAAAATATACTATGTACATTGACTCATTTAGTCCTCAAAACAACCTTTGAGGTAGGTCCTAATATTATTCCCATTTTACAGATGGGAAAAATAAGGTACGAAAGACTAAGGTTATGTAATCAGTCATCATGAAAGCCTAGATTCAAGCACTAATCTGATTTCAGGGATTGTACTCTTACCACTACACTACACTGCCTTCCAAGGCGAGAAAAACTATCTTCAAACTTTCAGAAGGGATAAATATAAACATGATTAAAAGGAATTAAAGCCCAAAGTTAAAGAAGATAATCAGAGCGTTTATAATTATTTGACTTTAATGTAAAGCCCAGATGAAGAATATTTTAAGACACTGAAAGAACAGTCAGATATAAACCCAAAATAATAATTGGTTATCTTTTAGAGGTCTTCCTTGGTGGCTCAGTGGTAAAGAATCCACCTGCAATGTAGGAGACACAAGAGACGCAGATTCGATCCCTGGATCAGGAAGATCTCTGGGTTGGGAAGATCCCCTGGAGAAGGAAATGGCAACCTACTCCAGATTCTTGCCTAGGAAATCTCATGGACAGAGAAGCCTGACCAGCTACAGTCCATGGGGTCACAAAGAGTTGGACACAACTTAGCTACTAAAAAACAACAAATATTGGAAGATGATTAGAGATGTCCAGTATATTGTCAGGCCACTCAAAATGGCTGTTTTCTCGCTCTTTGTACATCCCCTGACCCTCAGCCCCTAGTTTGCCTGCCCCTACTCACGTGAGGGCTGTCCCGATGGCTCAGCAGGTAAAGAATCCATCAGCAATGCAGGAGACATAAGAAACGCAGGTTCTGTCTCTGGGCCAGGAAGATCCCCCTGGAGGAGGAAACGGCAACCCACTCCAGTATTCTTGCCCGAAAAAACCCACAGAGAAGCCTGGCAGGCCACAGCACAGAAGGTGGCAGAGAGTCTTGGGCGCTTGTTCACATGAAGGCGCTTTGCCACTTACCCAGCGAGTGCTTCTTCGAGTCCTTAAGCCAGAATGGCTCCACATGCTAGTATACTGAGGGAAAGTTCTTTGCTTGGGATGATTGTTAATCCAAGGGGCTATGAGGGACCTGCCCTGACTGCTGGTTTCCCTAGTAACTGACGAGCCATCCCAATGTTAAATCCCCTATAAATAGTAGCCACGCCCCGAGTAGCGAAGTTTGCTGCCATTGCCTTCCTGCCTGCCTCGTCTGCGTGTTGCTCCTGGACCTTTCCCTTCAGGCATATGAGATCCCCCTGTCCAACAAACCACTGGTGTCTCTGTCATTATCTCTGGGTTCTTTCCTTGGTCTTGAGGCTGGGCAGCTACGAGGCTAGCAGGCCTTTGGGGTGCAACCCAACAACTGGCAAACCAGCTGGGAGGCCAAGGAAACTCTGATGAGTGCCAAGATGTTGGGAAATAAGAATGCGGAAGGGAAAGTGCTGGGGGTAACCCGCCCACTAGCACGTGGGACCCTGTGGCAGCTGACCACCACGAGAGGTGTCTTTCTCTTATATTGATGGTGAATTGTTAACCTCAGTCTCTTTCAAGTTTAAAATAGCAGCCCTGTGCTCATGGCTCATCTGATTGCACTGGGGTGGCTGGTGAATATACACAAAAGATAAGTACCTGGAATATCTACAAAATACATGCATATCGCCTACTCACCACACCTAAACAACTACAGGCATGGGTGTTGGGAATATTAACTCAGGGACAGGCTTATGAATTGGACATGGCCAATTACCTGGAAGGGTTTGGAGGAGACCTGTGGCAACAGCAAAATGATAAAAGTACCCTTGGGCTTTTGTCCTAGCTATGGGAAGGGACAGAGCAAAGATGTATGTGATGGAAAATAGCAACGTGCTGAATACGTTGTGTTACAACAGGTGGAAGACATCATGAAAGGCCTACCTGAGTTGCCGAGCAATGCAGGAAAACATTATTTGGGGTCTAGAATGGCTGTGTGTAATAATACTGGACCCCCGTGAACATGGATCGCAACCACTTCACTGGCCAGCTATTGGTCAGGACAATAACTTTTGCCTTTGCCACAGGATCTACCCCCAGGGAACACATTATAAAATGGCCCTGGGACTGGCAGATAAGTCCCAGAGGTCTGGGTTTGCTGCCCCGTGGGAAATAGGGCTGGAAAGGGGTTTAAAGAGCTCACCAGCCCCACCTGAGACTACTAAAGTTTATATGGGGCCCCTCATGGATTGGAGAAGGAAATGGCAACCCACTCCAGTGTGCTTGCCTGCAGTGTGGTCCTGCAGGCCAGGACAAAAATCGCAGGCAGGGGTGGTGCTCTCTCAGAATGCTGTTACTTCTTGCATTTGGCTTAATGGTCATGATCTGCCCTGTAATATGCTTGTTAAACATCTTTCCACTCTAGTCTGAGCGGAGGAAATCTGTTTGCAAACTGGGTGACAGTGTTGGCCTTACTATGAACTGAGTCTGGTTGCTGGGTCTACAGTGAGATGCGGTTGTTATCCTGCTCTGGCCATGAAAAACTGACCCGATAAGCACCTGGTTTCTCTCGCTACTTGTTAGCTGCTGGTAATCTGTATTGTATTTGTGTATTCAGTTGCAATGTGTCTCTACCGACTGACCCCAAGGATTTAGCAGAAGAGGGTTGGACCAAGGGTCCACCATTGCAAGGGTCATGCAGAGTATGTAGGGACAGAGTGGACGATCAGGCCATTCAAGATGGCTGTTCTCTTGCTCTTTGGACATCCCCTCCTTGACCAGTCCCCACTTTGCCTGCCCACTATTCACATGAAAGTGCTCTGCCTGCTTCCCCAGCCAGTGATTGTTGGAATCCTTAGGCCAGACTGGCTCTACCTGCTAGCTTATTGAAGGGAAGCAATAAGTTAAACAATTAACTAAACGAGAGCAGAAATATCTGCTCTCCTGGTGGTCCTTCTGTAAGGTCTGCGAGGGACTTTCCCTTCCTGGTGGTTTCCTTGGTAATTGATGAGTCAACCTGACATCAATTACCCCTATAAATGGTAGCCACACCCCCGAGTAGTGAAGTTTGCTTCCACTGCCTGCCTGCCTCATCTGGGTGTTGCTTCAGACCTATAAGATCCCCCAGTGCAATAAACTACAGATGTCTCCGTCACTGTCTGCAGGCTCTTTCTTTGGTCTTGAGGCTGGGCAGCTACAAGGCTTGCAGGCCTGCAGGGTGCAGACCAACACCCAGCAAATGAAAAAGAACATGCTTTCAAAACATAGGGTCAATTTTAGAAAACTGACTTTGTCTTCATCATTCACCTTTCCTTTCATCTGTATTAGTATCTTTTATTATTGACCAGGAAGTGCTAAATGGCTTTAGAAAAAACTTTGGAATTGTAACTCTTAACTAATCATCCACTGATTTATTCACAAATACTGAATATCTGCTGAATGTCAGAGATTGCTAGGATCTGGAGAGTTAAAACAGGGTTTTTCCTCATGGAAATCTCTCATGAGGAATATCATTATTGCTATAACAATAACATAAATGTGGGCATAATGACGTACTAAATCATATGCTCCAATTTAAAATTGTGTCCAGAGCAATTTTTAATTTTAAGTGGCAAGCAAGAATGTAAATGACTCTATGCATTTTTAATGAAATGTATACAATGAAAAAAATCTTTATAATCATTCGATGATTTAAAAGTTTGGTCATACACAAAGAGTAACACAGTGTCTAAAATTAGAATAATAGTAGTGAGATTCCACGGGATCGCAAAGAATCAGACACAACTGAGTGACTGAGCCGACTGAACTAATGGGCATCCTTGTCTTCCTGATTTTAGAGAAAATGCTTTCAGTTTTTTGCTATTGAGGATAATGTTTGCTGTGGGTATGTCATATATGGCCTTTATTATGTTATGTTACCTCTATGCTTACTTTCTGGAGAGTTTTTATCATAAATGGGTGTTGAATTTTGTCAAAAGTTTTTTCTGCACCTGTTGAAATGATCATATGGTTTTTATCTTTCAATTTGTTAATATGGTGTATCACATTGATTGATTTGCATACAGTGAAGAATCCTTGTATCCTGGGATAAAGCCCACTGGATAATGATGTATGATCTTCTTAATGTGTTGTTGGATTCTGTTCACTTGGATTTTGTTGAGGATTTTTGCATCTATATTTATCAGTGATACTGGCTTGTAATTTTCTAAATGAAATTAAAGAATCTGTTTAGAGTCCACCTTAAAAATTGAGATAATTTATATATCATAAAATTTATCCTTTTAAAGTATATGATGTACATGTGGTATATTTAGCAATGGAATATTACTCATCCATTCAAAAAAATGAAATAATGCCATTTACAGCAACATGAATGAGCCAATGGATAATCATACCAAGTGAAGCAACAGAGACAAGAGACAAATATCATATTGCTTACATGTGGAATCGAAAAAAGATACAAATGAACTTATATTCAAGACAAAAATAGACTCACGGATATAGAAAACAGACTTAGGGTCCCAAGGGAAAATGCAAGGGGAAGGATAAATTAGAAGTTTGGGATTAACATATACACACTGCTATATATAAAATGAATAACCAATAAGGACCTACTGTATAGCACAGGTAACCACACTCAATATTGTGTAATAACTATAAGGGAAAGGAATAAGAAAAAAATAGATGTGTATAACTCTCTGCTGTATACCTGAAACTAACACAATATGTAAATCAACCATACTTCAATAAAGGTTTACAATGCAGTGGTTTTTAAATATTAACAAGGTTGTATAACCATCACCACCATATAATTCCAGAACACTCATCACCCCAAAAGAAATCTACTACCCATTAACGGGCTTTCCATTTCCCTCCTTGCAGTCCTCGGCAACCACCAGTCTTATTTTCTCCCCTTGTGGATTTGCCTAATCTGCATATAAGTGGTATCATAGAATACAGGGCCTTTTGTGCCTGATCTTCACTTAGAATATTTTCAAGATTTATCCATGTTGTAGTGTGAATCAGTACTTCATTCCTTTTTATGATAAAGCATTCCATTGTAAGGATATAACACATTTTTAAATCTGGTCATCAGTTGATGGATATTTGGGTTGCTTCCATTTTTTGTCTATTATGAATGCTACTATGAACAATCATGTTCAAGTTATTGTAGGGGCATATGTTTTCAATATTCTTATATAAACAACTAAGACTCAAATTGCTGGAACATATAGTAACTCTGCGTGTAACCTTTTGAGGAAATGCTGGAATGTTTTCCAAAGTGGACGCACAACTTTACATTTGACCACCAAGCTAGAGATCTTGTCAAGAAAATTAGAGATACCAAGGGAACATTTCATGCAAAGATGGGCTCGATAAAGGACAGAAATGGTATGGACCTATCAGAAGCAGAAGATATTAAGAAGAGATGGCAAGAATACACAGAAGAACTGTACGAAAAAGATCTTCACAACCAAGATAATCATGATAGTGTGATCACTCACCTACAGTCAGACATCCTGGAATGTGAAGTCAAGTGGGCCTTAGAAAGCATCACTATAAACAGAGCTAATGGAGGTTATGGAATTCCAGTTGAACTATTTCAAATCCTGGAAGATGATGCTGTGAACGTGCTGCACTCAGTATGCCAGCAAATTTGGAAAACTCAGCAGTGGCCACAGGACTGGAAAAGGTCAGTTTTCATTCCAATCCCAAAGAAAGGCAATGCCAAAGAATGCTCAAACTACCACACAATTGCACTCATCTCACATGCTAATAAATTAATGCTCAAAATTCTCTAAGCCAGGCTTCAGCAATATGTGAACTGTGAACTTCTAGATGTTCAAGCTGGTTTCAGAAAAGGCAGAGGAACCAGAGATCAAATTGCCAACACCCGCTGGATCATGGAAAAAGCAAGAGAGTTGCAGAGAAACATCTATTTCTGCTTTATTGACTATGCCAAAGCCTTTGACTGTGTGGATCACAGTAAACTGTGGAAAATCCTGAAAGAGATGGGAATACCAGACCAACTGACCTGCCTCTTGAGAAATCTGTATGCAGGTCAAGAAGCAACAGTTAGAACTGGACATGGAGCAACAGACTGGTTCCAAATAGGAAAAGGAGTACGTCAAGGCTGTATATTGTCACCCTGCTTATTTAACTTCTATGCAGAGTACATCATGAGAAACGCTGGACTGGAAGAAACACAAGCTGGAATCAAGATTGCTGGGAGAAATATCAATAACCTCAGATATGCAGATGACACCACCCTTATGGCAGAAAGTGAACAACAGACTGGTTCCAAATAGGAAAAGGAGTACGTCAAGGCTGTATATTGTCACCCTGCTTATTTAACTTATATGCAGAGTATATCAGAAACGCTAGGCTGGAAGAAGCACAAGCTGGAATCATGATTGCTGGGAGAAATATCAATAAGCTCAGATATGCAGATGACACCACCCTTATGGCAGAAAGTGAAGAGGAACTAAAAAGCCTCTTGATGAAAGAGAAAGAGGAGAGTGAAAAAGTTGGCTTAAAGCTCAACATTCAGAAAACGAAGATCATGGCATCTGGCCCCATCACTTCATGGCAAATAGATGAGGAAACAGTGGCAGACTTTATTTTTTGGGGCTCCAAAATCACTGCAGATGGTGGCTGCAGCCATGAAATTAAAAGATGCTTACTCCTTGGAAGGAAAGTTATGACCAACATAGACAGCATATTGAAAAGCAGAGACATTACTTTGCCAACAAAGGTCTGTCTAGTCAAGGCTATAGTTTTTCCTGTGGTCATGTATGGATGTGAGAGTTGGACTGTGAAGAAAGCTGAGTGCCAAAGAATTGAAGATTTTGAACTGTGGTGTTGGAGAAGACTCTCGAGAGTCCCTTGGACTGCAAGGAGATCCAACCAGTCCATTCTAAAGAAGATCAGTCCTGGGTGTTCATTGGAATGACTGATACTAAAGCTGAAGCTCCAGTAGTTTGGCCACCTCATGCAAAGAGTTGACTCATTGGAAAAGACTCTGATGCTGGGAGGGGTCGGGGCAGGAGGAGAAGAGGACAACAGAGGATGAGATGGCTGGATGCCATCACTGACTTGATAGACATGAGTTTGGGTAAACTCCAGGAGATGGTGGTGGACAGGGAGGCCTGGCGTGCTGCAATTCATGGGGTTGCAAAGAGTCGAGAAGATCAGTCCTGGGTGTTCATTGGAATGACTGATACTAAAGCTGAAGCTCCAGTAGTTTGGCCACCTCATGCAAAGAGTTGACTCATTGGAAAAGACTCTGATGCTGGGAGGGGTCGGGGCAGGAGGAGAAGAGGACAACAGAGGATGAGATGGCTGGATGCCATCACTGACTTGATAGACATGAGTTTGGGTAAACTCCAGGAGATGGTGGTGGACAGGGAGGCCTGGCGTGCTGCAATTCATGGGGTTGCAAAGAGTCGGATACGACTGAGCAACTGAACTGAACCAACTGAAGTGAAGTGGTAGCTGCACAATCGTGTCCAACTCTTTGCGACCCCCTGGACTGCAGCCTGCCAGGCTCCTTTGTCCATGGGATTCTCCAGGCAAGAATACTGGAGTGGGTTGCCATTTCCTTCTCCAGGGTCTTCCCAACCCAGGGATTGAACTTGGGTCTCCCACATTGCAGGCAGATTCTTTACCACTGATCCACCAGGGAAGTACTGTATCTAGTTTTTTAAGTTACCTTCGTACTGTTCTCCATAATAGTTGTACCAATTTACATTCCCACCAACAGTGTAGTAGGGTTTCCTTTTCTCCACACCCTCACTAGCATTTATTGCTTGCAGAGTTTTTGATGGTGACCAATCTGAGCTGTGTGAGGTGATACCTCATTGTAGGTTTCATTTGCATTTCTCTAATAATTAGTGATGCTGAGCATCTTTGCATATCTATTTTAGTCCATCTGTATGTCTTCTTTGGAGAAAAGTGTATTTAGATCTTCCACCTATTTGTTGATTGGGTTGGTTTTGTTGTTGTTGTTGTTATTGAGCTGCATGAGTCTCTATATTTTGGAGATTAAATCCCTTGTAGGTCATTTCATTTCTCCGATTCTGTGGGTTGTTTTTTCATTTTGTTTATGGTTTCCTTTGCTGTACAAATGCTTTTAAGTTTAATTAAGTTCCACTTGTTTACTTTTGTTATTATTTCCATCACTATAGGAGGTAGATAAAAAATGATACTCCTGAGATTTATGTCAGAGTGTTTTGCCTACGTTTTCCTCTAAGAGTTTTATAGTATCCAACCTTATATGTATGTCTTTGATCCATTTTGAGTTTATATTTGGGTATGGTGTTAGTGTTTTAATTTTGTTCTTTTACATGTAACAGTCCAGTTTTCCCAGCGTTGAAGAAACTGTCTTTTCTCCATCATATATTTTTGCCCCCTTTGTCACAGATTGGCTAACCACAAGTGCATGGGTTTATCTCTGGACTTCTAGCCTGTTCCACTGATTCACATTTTTGTGCCAGTACTATACTGCTTTGATAACCATAGCTTTGTAGTATAGTCTGAAGTCAGAGAGCCTGATTCCTCCAGCTCCAGCTTAAGATTGTTTAGGCTAGTTGAGGTCTTTTTTGTTTCCATACAAATTGTAGAATACTTTGTTTTAGTTCTATGAAAAATGCCATTGGTAATTTCATAGCATTGCATTGTATCTGTAGATTATTTGGGGTTGTATAATCATTTTCATGATATTGGTTCTTCCAATCCAAGGATGTGGTATATCTCTTCTTCTGTTTGTGCCATCTTTGATTTCTTTCATCAGCATTTTGCAGTTTTCTAAGTAGAGGTTTTTGCCTCCTTAGGTTTATTCCTAGGTATTTTATTCCTTTTGATGTGATGGTAAATGGGATTGTTTCCTTGATTTCTCTTTTAAATCTTTTGTTAGTGTATAGAAATATAAGAGGTTTCTTGTATTTTATATCCTGCAAAATTCCAAATTTTTTGATGAGTTCTAGTAGTTTTATGGTAGCATCTCAGGATTTTCTATGTATAGTATCACATCATCTGCAGACAGTGACAGTTTTCCTTTTCCAATTTGGATTCTTTTTCTTCTCTGATTGCTACGGCTAAAACAAGGGAATCTCATAAAGCTATCAGCCGACTTCAGCAGAAACTTCAGGGCAGAAGGGAATGGCATGATGTACTGATATATTTAAAGTGATAAAAGGGGAAAAAAAACTACAACCAAGAGTACTCTACCCAGCAAGGCTCCCAGTCAGATTTGACTGAGAGATCAAAAGATTTATAAACAAGCAAAAGCTAAAAGAGTTTGGTAGCACCAAACCAGCTTTACAGCACATGTTAAGGGAACTTGCCTAAGTGAAAAAGGAAAGGCCACAACTAGAAACAAGACAATTATGAAGTAGCTCAATAGTAAGGCAAACATACAGTAAGGTTGGAAATCATCCACACACACAGTTAGCAGGGGATTAAAAGACAAAAGTACTACATCAACTATATCCACAATAAGCAGTTAGTTCAGTTCAGTTCAGTTGCTCAGTCGTGTCTGACTCTTTGTGATCCCATGAATCGCAGCGCGCCAGACCTCCCTGTCTATCACCAACTCCCGGAGTTCACTCAGACTCGCGTCCATCGAGTCCGTGATGCCATCCAGCCATCTCATCCTCGGTCGTCCCCTTCTCCTCCTGCCCCCAATCCCTCCCAGCATCAGTCTTTTCCAGTGAGTCAACTCTTTACATGAGGTGGCCAAAGGACTGGAGTTTCAGCTTTAGCATCATTCCTTCAAAAGAAATCCCAGGGCTGATCTCCTTCAGAATGGACTGGTTGGATCTCCTTGCAGTCCAAGGGACTCTCAAGAGTCTTCTCCAACACCACAGTTCAAAAGCATCAATTCTTCAGTGCTCAGCCTTCTTCACAGTCCAACTCTCACATCCATACATGACTACTGGAAAAACCATAGCCTTGACTAGACGAACCTTAGTTGGCAAAGTAATGTCTCTGCTTTTGCATATGCTGTCTAGGTTGGTCATAACTTTCCTTCCAAGGAGTAAGCATCTTTTAATTTCATGGCTGCAGCCACCATCTGCAGTGATTTTGGAGCCCCCCAAAATAAAGTCTGCCACTGTTTCCCCATCTATTTCCCATGAAGTGATGGGACCAGATGCCATGATCTTCGTTTTCTGAATGTTGAGCTTTAAGCCAACTTTTTCACTCTCCTCTTTCTCTTTCATCAAGAGGCTTTTTAGTTCCTCTTCACTTTCTGCCATAAGGGTGGTGTCATCTGCATATCTGAGGTTATTGGNCTCAGCCTTCTTCACAGTCCAACTCTCACATCCATACATGACTACTGGAAAAACCATAGCCTTGAGTAGACGGACCTTAGTTGGCAAAGTAATGTCTCTGCTTTTCAATATGCCATCTAGGTTGGTCATAACTTTTCTTCCAAGGAGTAAGCGTCTTTTAATTTCATGGCTGCAGTCACCATCTGCAGTGATTTTGGAGCCCCCCAAAAATAAAGTCTGACACTGTTTCCACTGTTTCCCCATCTATTTCCCATGGAGTGATGGGACCGGATGCTATGATCTTCGTTTTCTGAATGTTGAGCTTTAAGCCAACCTTTTAACTCTTCTCTTTCACTTTCATCAAGAGGCTTTTTAGTTCCTCTTCACTTTCTGCCATAAGGGTGGTGTCATCTACATATCTGAGGTTATTGATATTTCTCCTGGCAAGCTTGATTCCAGCTTTTGCTTCTTCCAGTCCAGTGTTTCTCATGATGTACTCTGCATAGAAGTTAAATAAGCAGGGTGACAATATACAGCCTTGACGTACTCCTTTTCCTATTTGGAACCAGTCTGTTGTTCCATGTCTAGTTCTAACTGTTGCTTCCTGACCTGCATACAGATTTCTCAAGCGGCAGGTCAGGTGTTAGTAAATATAAATATGCCACTTACTTATACTGAGAATTGGTGACCTGAGAAATACCAACCAACCTATAGGATGTTCTTAGATAGGAAAACTCAGCATGGAATAATACCAATTGTCCTTGAATTAACCTATAAATAAAGTATAATTCAAATGAAAATTTCAATAAAATCATGATTCTAAATTTTATCTGAATTAAATTAATCAGTGTATGAAAAGAAATGGGCATATTCATATATGCTTTGGAGATGGCAATGGCAACCCCACTCTAGTACTCCTGCCTGGAAAATCCCATGGGTGGAGGAACCTGGTGGGCCACAGTCCATGGGGTCGCAAAGAGTTGGACATGACTGAGCAACTTCACTTTCAGTTTTCACTGTCATGCATTGGAGAAGGAAATGGCACCCACTCCATTGTTCTTGCCTGGAGAATCCCAGGAATGAGGGAGCCTGTTGGGCTGCCGTCTATGGGGTCACACAGAGGCAGACACAACTGAAGCAACTTAGCAGCAGCAGCAACATATATGCTTTGTGGGAGTGTTATTTGTTACAATATTTTGGGGGCTTTACATGACATTACATGTCTAGATGAGGAATATGCATATTTTTTGATCTAGCAATGATGTGGATATTGGTTGATGAAGATGTGAGTAAGGGAAGAAAGAAAGTTGACAAACCATGTTTAATATTATCTTATTTCACTGAAAATCCATATTTATACATTTCAATATATTTGAGTATATAGAGGAAAACTCAAATATATTTAAATGTATGAATATGGATTTTACCTGTCTCCTTAAAAACTTGTATGCAGGTCAAGAAGAAACAGTTAGAACTGAACATGGAACAACTATCTGGTTCCAGACTGGGAAAGGAATGTGACAAGGCTGTTTATTGCTCTGCTTATTTAACTTACATGCAGAGTACATCATGAGAAATGCCAGCTGAATGAATCACAAGCTGGAATCAAAATTTCCAGGAGAAATATCAACAGCCTCAGAGATGATACCACTCTAATGACGTAAGTGAAGAGGATCTAAAAGAGCCTCTTGATGAAGGAGAAAGAGGAGAGTGAAAAACTTGGCTTAAAATTCAACATTACTACTTAGCTTTCATATGCATTTGGGTTTGGGTGTGTGTATGTGTGCTTGAATAAGGCATTATTTTTTACTTTTATTTGGCAAGGAAAGATTGTCTTCTCAACCTTTCTTTGGACCTGCTGTGCTTCCTGGTAGGATTTATATATAAAAGAAAGCAAAATGTGTGCATAAGCTCTTTTCTGAGATTCTGTGCATTTTTGAAAGCTGAATTTCAGAGAAACCATTTCAGTGTCTTATTAAATTAGTCACTGGAAGAAATTGATGCAGCTTTTACAAGAAATGAAAGTTCCCAGACAGTGCTGAGGCTCTACAAGAATGAGCATCAGAGGCAGGTAAATCAGTCATACAAAATGAAATTATGCATGCACTTATTAAGGGTTACCCTCTTACTAAGTAAATGAGAATTTTTTATGAGAAATATTGCTTTTAACTGAAAGCGCTTGGTTGTGGGAATATACTGACAACATTGTATCATAAAGAATGCTGAGCGCCGAAGAATTAATGCTTTTAAATTGTGGTACTGGAGAAGACTCTTGAGAGTACTTTGGCCTGCAAGGAAATCAAAAGAGTCAATCCTAAAGGAAATCAACCCTGAATATTCACTGGAAGGACTGATGCTGAAGCTGAAGATACTTTGGCCACCAGGAGAAGTGGTGGCCAAAGCTGACTCATTGGAAAAGACCCTGATGCTGGGAAAGATTGAAGGCTGGAGGAGAAGAGGGCCACAGAGGATGACATGGTTCGATGGCATCACTGTCTCAGTGGACATGAGTTTGAGCAGACTCTGGGAGACAGTGAAGGTCAAGAAAGCCTGGCATGCTGGAGTACATTGGATCATAAAGAGTCAGACATGACAGCAACTGAACAATAGCAATGGAGAGCTCAAAACTGTTTTCTGGCACAGTTTTCAATGTTGTTTACTGCAGGTAGACTCTGCTCTGAAAAGCCAGGTGAAAAGCTCTTGCATCTCTTTCCATCTTCCCTGCCCCACCTCCTAATTTTATTTTTCTTTATGTGTTGTAATCATAATTTCCTAGGGGCCCCTTGTTTGCTTTTTGTTACTCTTCCCTGTAAATTGTTCATATCAGTAAATGTTTATTAAGAATCATTTATGTGAAACATAAAGGTATTTTTTTTCTTGATAAAGGTGAAGGGGATCTGCAAGTAAAATCAGAGGATACAGAAGAAAAATAAAAAGGAAAATCCACTTTGAGCAAAATTTGGGGACTCCAGGAGGATTTGGATTTTGAATGACTAGTAGGAACTGTTTGCTGATGGAGCTTGCATTTGGAAATCTCAAGGTCCCAGCTGTGAGGCTCTCCCCAAGCCAAAGATTTTCTTTTCCGGGCTCATTAGAGCAAAGCAAGAAAGTGAGTCCATATCTAAGAACCAAATGTATGGCAAAAGTTATGGGTGATGGGTCAGCAATCATTGTTAAGAGCAGAAGTTCTACTATCCTTTTAAGTTCTACCTCCCATATTAAATCAGTTACTTCATCACCACTTTCAGTTTCCTTCTTATTCTTTATTTCCCACATCATTCTGTACTGTTCCTTGCTGAGTCCATACGAATGAAAGGAGGTAGCAGTGCTGTTCTCAGCACAAACTTTGCCTAGTCAACTCTTACATCTTTGTGGCACCTGAAACTAAAAAAAAAAAAAAGCATTAAATGTCTAATTTTTGTTTAGCTCTGTGCCGGTGTCAAGCTAGCTCCAGTCAAGAATCTTTGTAAATAATGGCAATAAAACTTAATAGGAAAGAACTGCAGGAGTTTCCTACATACTGTGTTTCTTCTTCAGGAAGAACTCCCCTCTGCTGCTGCTGCTGCTGCTACTAAGTCACTTCAGTCGTGTCCGACTCTGTGCGACCCCATAGATGGCAGCCCACCAGGTTCCCCCATCCCTGGGATTCTCCAGGAAAGAACACTGGAGTGGGTTGCCATTTCCTTCTCCATTGCATGAAAGTGAAAAGTCAAAGTGAAGTCATTCAGTCGTGTCCGACTCTCCCCTCTACATTTACAGGTTTCCTGTCCCAGCATGTCTTCTTTTTCCCAGAGCCTCTCTTGTTGAAGTGACATTGAATTCAAAGGACACAGTAAGTCACTTTTCTCTTCTTATTTCATCACAAGTGACAGGTGTTTAAGCTGAACTGTTTTCCCTTTCCTGAAGAACTGGTAACTTTGAGTTTGTTGAAGGTGAGTCTTTCTATGCAAAAACTAGTGAGAAAGTAATTGCCTCAAGACTTCCTTACTAAATACTTCACACAAGTCTAATGTTGTGGTTTATATATAATTTGTCATCTACAGTCCAATGTGGAGTTAATGTTTAGGGGTTGTTTTTTCCCTTGGTTAATTTTCTCTTTGCTTATTCAGGCAAGTTTTGTGCCTTTTTATTCTTTTCTAATTTGTACATTTGCTGTGAATGAAAGGAAGTTTATGTAGGAGACATTGTGTTGTGGTTCCAAAGATTTTCTTTAAGCGTTTTAGTAATATCTTAAATAATAATGATTTTTGTGTCAACAGCCAAAAAAGGCAAGTAAATTGGGTATTTTGACTATTTTTATAATGCATGCTACTGATTCTTTCCCTGTTTTTGGAACTATGTAGTTTTACATGAGTTTGGTTTCTGAAGGCCAACACTAGGGGTCACCCTTCCTTATTTTAAAGTTTTAGTCATTGCCCAGATCCCACTGACAGACCATTAATCTCAGAAGGAAGTAAGCAATTTTGTAAAGAAAAGCAAAAGACTTTTGGCACAAAGTGCTAGTAATTTCGTTTCTCATCCTTACCCTGTTGTAAAGATCNTCTGGAACTCTCTTGCTTTTTCCATGATCCAGCGGCTGTTGGCAATTTGATCTCTGGTTCCTCTGCCTTTTCTAAAACCAACTTGAACATCTGGATTAAACCTTCTGGCTAATTCTGTTATCTTAAAATGTAAATGATGGGAGTAGGTCTGGTGAGGTCCTTACAATCTCCAGACATTCTTTGGATTTAGTGGAGAGTATATAAACTCATTGCTAACACTAACAAGGGGGTACTCTTTCTGCCCCCTTCTGATGCCTATGTCAGAAGCTTTCTCTATCTACTTTATACTTAATAAAACTTTATTACACAAAAGTTCTGAGCAATCAAGCCTCGTCTCTGCCCCCAGATTGAATTCTTCTCCTCCGGGGGCCAAGAATCCCGGCGTCGTGATTCAACAACAACCTTTGGGGCCATTCTGAGTTCTGAGAAACCTCACATTTCTCTGCTGCATGGTCTACTCCATGGGCAGTCCACCACATGGATATTTGATTCTCCAAGGTCAACAAGAGAATTTATTGCTGAAGTCTACTAAAATGTAGACTCATATAATGGGAGGCATCCCACAATATTTGCCATACTGTATTGATTAAGTGCAAGCCATAGGATCTGGCACACTCAAAAGGAGGGTATTATTTAAGGGCATGATTATTTAGGGATCAACTTAGCATATGTCCACTACAATGAGCCTCTGCTACATGCATTCAAGTGTGGCTATGGAACATGTTACCACAAATTCTTTGTGAATGGCTGCAGATAAAAGGACACACACATTCTCTCTTTTTTATTTACTTTCTATCAACATTTGTCCCCTCTTTGACAAAATATAAGAAATTATTTTTTTCATTAATTTCTCTTCTAGTGGAAAGCTCATTGGCAATAACTATAGGTCTGAACCTCGAGAAGTTGGTTAAGCTAGCTGAGGAAGTATGCACTGTGTTTAATTAACCATTATTCATTGATTTTGTTCTTTTTAAATCAGGTCTCAGATACTACATTACTACTTAATCAGTTGAATATAAGCTCGAGAATCACCAATGTATAACCTCACCTTTATCCCTGACCCGATTTTATCAAACATATAAATTAGAGAAGGAATGCTTGAGCAAATATGAAGCCATCATGAACAATTAAATGGTTTTATAATCTAAAATACAAACAGCTGTTTTATAGAAACAAATTTTATTGGTTTTTCTAAATGAAGTATTTCTCTTCATTAATATAGATCAAATAAAAGATGCAGTAACTAGTTGCAAACCTGTATTTTACTTTTAGGAAAGTAACAACTATTCACTAGAAAATGAATGTTGTTGCTGTTTTGTTCAGTCTCTCAGTCATGTCTGACTCTTGCCACCCTATGGACTATAGCCTACCAGGCTCCTCTGTCCATGAAATTTTCCAGGCAAGAATACTAGAGTGAGTTGCCATTTCCTTCTCCAGGGGAGAGAATGAATAGGAAGGCTAAATTATGAAAAATGAATATTTTAGCATACTTCCTCAAATGACAGATTTCATTACACTTCAAAGTTCAACTGGAATGCAATCTCCAAGACTGAAGCAATTAATAAAATATTCATCTTGTATAAAATTGCAGTACTATTAGGAAAAGGAGGAAGATGACTTGTAGATATCAAACTAATGAAACCTACTTATTTATATATCTATTCATAGAAAAGAGACTCATAAAGCCAAAAATTATATCTATTTACTTTGATAGATCAATTTTCCTCATCTAAAAAACTCAGATAACAGTTTAAAAATGTTTCTTTCTGCAAGAAAATATTTTATGTAACCTTAAATGTAAGTACTTCTACACATGCACTATCCTAAAAAGTTTGTGGCTACCTCTTTGAAAATACTAAATCAAAATTAGGCTGACAGTGAATTTCTATGTAATATGCACCCTGCTTGATGCATCCTGAAGAAAGGGCACAGACAAGGAAGGATACAGTCCTTGTTCCTAAGTAGTATGCAATAAAAAATGTCATCATCCACAAAGAAAATGGAATTAATGATGTGATGATTAAATAGTGACTTAAAAACACAACATAAGAGAGGTAACAAGGTAGAAGATGACTGTAGGATTTCAGATGAAGGAAAAGTCATTGGGAGGAATGAATGGTAGTCAGAAGAAATTTTCTGTTTCTAGTTTTGTTGCCAGTTAGTTGTATGACCTACAAATCCATTTTCTTTTCTTGGTTTTAATTGCTTCATTTATAAAATGAAATCTGTGGCTCTCATGCATAGAATGTATAGTTCATTCCAACTCTAAAAGTATATGTTCTGATCATGGCTATGGAAAGCTTAATAAAGGAAGATTCTAAGGTAGTTGAGCTGGTCCTATATGAATGTGATTTGACCAGACAAGAAGTAGAGTGAGGATATTTCCTGGAAGAAAAAGTGCTTAAGCCAAGATATAGAAGTAGGTACTACAAGATTTAATTAAATAGAACTCATCAATAGAGAGTCAGTATTTTTTCCTAATTTTCCTGATTGTGAAAAAATATTTTAGGTTATCTTTTTCTCTGACTATAATAAAAACTCTTTGTGAGATGCCCAGACTTCATTTCCCCAACAATAAACAAGATTAGGGCATTGGAACGTGACTGAATAGACTTCCAGTATATCTACTAAATGAACCACGGATTTCTGGTTCAACCATGTAAGACATACAAAATTTAAGAACCTGTCTTCACAGTGGACCTCAGATCTCAGGTCAGATCTATTAATTTTCAGTTTTTCTATTTGAAATTTAAAATGAGGAAAGAAATTGAAAAACCTAGACTGATCAGATTCTTTCTCTATTCAGGAGAGGTGCCAGGTCCTAGTCTTTATTAAATTTTTTGTCATTTGATGAATTAAATATAATTATAATGAACTCACTTGGGATTTGATTAAAATCTATAGAGTTTTTCTTTCCAATTATATAGCTTCATATTAACTCTTAAATGTAAATGTGTAACATTTCACTCAAACATTAGAGAGCCACATTCTTCTGAGCATTTTGCAGAAGGATTATCTGAAATGATCTTGAATACTGCACAAGATTTGCATTAAATCTGACAACTGCCTCAGAAGCAGGTAAATGGCTCCAATTAATATTCTTTTTTCATAGATTGGCAGTTCTAGACACAGACCCATCCTAAAGGACTCAAGGGACAGTTAAATTATCTCCTGGCTTTTGCCTCTTCTTTGTGCTCCTATTGGTCAAGTGAAAACTTCCCATTCACTAGAAGTTCACTGTTAGCTATTAAGTGAGACAAGTGGCCAATGAAGACTGTAGGGACAATCTAGCTCTGACATTTTACCAAAGGATGTCTTAAACTTAGGCAGTGAAAAAAAAAAAACCAGAATGTTTCTGAATGGTTTAATGGATACATGAACAAAGAGGTGATACCAATTTCTCAATGTCACAGAATAACTAAGGGAGACTTTTTGTTGATTCATTCATTAGTTTATCCACACATCTTAATTTTGGCTTATTCCTTCAAGTGTTTGTATATATATGACAATCTGTGAAAAGATTCTGTAATTTTATTTTCCAAAAGCTTACAAAATGCATTTTACTTTTTTGAAACATCTTTTAATGAATCTATGTCTATTTGAGGTAAGCATCCATCACTATCTGAATTTGAAGTTAAAGATTCATTCTGTACATTTATTCATGCCATAACAATATGTCAAGAATTATGCTAGGTAGTATAAAAAATAAAGTGTTCATATACATATATATATGTGTGTGTGTGTATGTATATATGTGTGTATATATATATATATATATATATATAATATTCATTGTTATCGTTCAGCCACTCAGTCATGTCTGACTCTTTGCAACCCCATAGACTGCAGCACACCAGGCTTCCCTGTCCATCACCAACTCCTGGAGCTTGCTCAAACTCATGTCCATTGAGCTGGTGATGCCATCCAACCACCTCAACCTCTGTTGTTGCCTTCTCCTCCTGCCTTCATTCTCTCTCAGCATCAGGGTCTTTTTCAATCAGTCAGCTCTCTGCATCAGGTGGTCAAAGTCTTGGAGCTTCACATTCAGCATCAGTCCTTCCCATGAATATTCAGGATTGGTTTCCTCTAGATTGACTGGTTTGATCTCCTTGCAATCCAAGGCACTCTCAAGAGTCTTCTCCAATACCACAGTTATTTTTCACATCAATTCTTCAGCACTCAGCATTCTTTATGGTTGGCAATAGAAAGAATGAAATAATTCCATTTGCAGCTACATGGATTGACCTAGAGATTATCATACTAACCAAAGTAAGTCGGAAAAAGAAATACAAATACCATATGATATCAGTCATGTGGAATTTAAAATATGACACAAACGAACATATCTAGGAAACAGAAACAGAGTCACAGACATAGAGAACAGACGTGGTTACCAAGGGGAAAGCAGTAGGGGAGGAATGGATTGGGAGTTTGGGATTAGCAGATGCAAACTAGTATATAGAGAATTGATAAACACTAGTGTATAGCACAAGGGACTATATTCAATATCCTGTGACAATCATAATGAGAAAATATAAAAAACTATATATATATAATAACTGAATTACTTTGCTATACAACAGATATTAACATAACATTGTAAAACAACTATGCTTCAATAAAATAAAAAAGGAATGTTACACCTCAGTGCCTACTTCAAAAAGCTCAATGTACAGTGGAAAGCAGACCAATTTTCAAACAAGTAGTCACATAGTAAGGCGAAAAAAAAGGAAAAAAAAACACAACTAAAGAAACTATGTCCAAATTGCTATGCGAACCCAGAGGATGGAGTATTCTTATGTCAGTAGAGAAGGTCAGCAAGGATATGCTTCTCTGTATTAGTTCTGGATGCACAATTTACATTGTAATCTATGTGTTATGGAATACTACAAATTGGAGATATTCAAAGGAAATGCTTAGAAGGAATTTCATGAGAAGTTTGTATATAAGTTGATTCTTAAAAAATAGTAGATATTTGTCACCCAGAGAATTAGAGAAGGGGCATTCCTGGCAAAGAATATACTGAGTTCAAAGACATTCATGCGTGAAAGAACACATCACATCTGTTGAATGAACACAGTTGTTTGGGGTTGTCCGTAGAAATGAGAGGATTCCCTGGTGGCTCAGATGGTAAAGCGTCTGTCTACAATGTGAGAGATCTGGGTTCAATCCCTGGTTGGGAAGATTCCCTGGAGAAGGAAATGGCAACCCATTTCAGTACTCTTGCCTTGAAAATCCCATGGATGGAGGAGCTTGGTGCAGGCTACTATCCATGGGGTTGCAAAGACTCAGGCATGACTGAGCAACTTCACTTTCACCTTAGAAATGAGAATGGTGAATTTCCAGGAAGAAGGAACAGCAAAGTTGCAGCATGTTGAGAGAGAACACAGCATATCAGAAAATGGCAAGAAGTTTGTGTGGCTGTAACCTTATCTGTATGAGATGTGACATACCAGTCTCTCATTTCAGTCTTCAAAGGCTTAATGAGAGGAGGAAGGGTAAGAACTTGGCTTTAAAATTCAATAGGAAACCATTCAAGGATTTTTAATTTTGTTTTTTGGAGTACGCTGAGTGGCATCCAGATCTTAGTTCCTTAACCAGGGAATCAAACCTATGCCTTCAGCAGTGAAAACACTGAGTCCTAATCACTAGAACGCCAGGGAATTTCTTGAGGACTTCAAGAACAAAAGTGATTTGGTCCAGTTAGTGTGTTAAAGCAAACTACTCTTGTTTAGAGAATGAATGAGGTGAAGTGAAGTCACTCAGTCATGTCCAACTCTTCGTGACCCTGTGGACTGTAGCCTACCAGACTCCTCCGTCCATGGGATTTTCCAAGCAAGAATACTGGAGTGGGTTGCCATTTCCTTCTCCAGGGGATCTTCCCAACCCAAGGATTTAGAGAATGAATAGATAGGACAAATAAGAAAGATGATTGTGGGGCTGTATGGAGATCAAATGAAGAAGGGAATGGAGAAGAGAAGTCAAATGGAGAAGAGAATTCTCCACTCCAATATTCTTGCCTGGAGAATCCCATGAACAGAGGAGCTTGGCAGGCTACAGTCCATGGAGTCACAAGAGTCGGACATGACTGAGTGACTAAACCACCAACATGGAGATCAAAGGTATAGATGAAACTAGAGTCAAATCTCAACCAAAATCTCAGCCTCTCCCCACTCTATGACCTTGTGCAAATCTCTTATTCTGAAACCTCTGTTTCTTCATGTATAAGATAAATTATATATTAATAATTATCTTTTATATAATTTAGTGAAAATTTATTAGCACTGACAATCTAGGAAAATGGATGGATTGCATGGGTAGCTATAATAAGAGGGATACATACATATAATGAATTCAATAATGTTTCATAACAAAAGTGAGAGATGTCTATGTGAGGTAATCATGGAAGAGTGTAAAGAAAATATATTAATCTCATGTAAGTACAGATATTGTAAACCTCAAAATATTGTGGAAACTGGCATTTGTATCAACTTTTTGGTCTATTTAAGTTTATTCTTACTAGATTAGGTTTTAACAGCATCTTATTTATTGCTATTCTAATAATGTTAAGATGGATGTCTGTAAAACGTTACTATCCTACAGAAAAATTGTTATACCAATCATTCCACTGGCCCTTTTTGCCTTTGGCCTAGAATCTACCTTTGAGGTTTCAGAAATTTTATAATCCTTTGATGGAATCCATGGTCTTCAAGGCTTGCAGAGGATCAGGAAGCAGATCCTACACCATTTGAGAATCAATCAGAGAGAATGTTGTGGAACAATCCCTTGTAGTCTGCAGATACCCCTGGTTATGCATACTGCTGACCTCATTCCTAACTTGCAACATCCGCAGGCTGGGAAAATAAATATTTAAAGCAAAGATCCAAAATCACAGAGCTAAGTTCTCCATCACCAAGTCCACATTTAAATTTTGATTTGACAGGATATAAGTTTTCATACCATCGTGATTATCTGGGTCATGAAGATCTTGTTTGTACAGTTCTTCTGTGTATTCTTACCACCTCTTTTTAATATTTTCTGCTTCTGTTAAGTCCATACCATTTCTGTCCTTTATCGAGCCCATCTTTGCATGAAATATTCCCTTGGTATCTCTAATTTTCTTGCAGAGATCTCTAGTCTTTCCATTCTGTTGTTTCCTCTATTTCTTTTCATTGATCACTGAGAAAGGCTTTCTTATCTCTCCTTGCTATTCTTTGGAACTCTGCATTCAGATGCTTATATCTTTCCTTTTCTCCTTTGCTTTTCGCTTCTCTTCTTTTTGGGCTCCAAAATCACTGCAGATGGTGATTGCAGCCATGAAGTTAAAAGATGCTTACTCCTTGGAAGGAAAGTTATGACCAACTTAGATAGCATATTCAAAAGCAGAGACATTAATTTGCCAACAAAGATCATCTAGTCAAGGCTATGGTTTTTCCAGTGGTCATGTATGGATGTGAGAAGTTGGACTGTAAAGAAAGCTGAGCGCCAAAGTATTGATGCTTTTGAACTGTGGTGTTGGAGAAGACTCTTGAGAGTCCCATGGACTGTAAGGAGATCCAAGCAGTCCATTCTAAAGATCAATCTTGGGTGTTCATTGGGGGACTGATGCTGAAGCTGAAACTCCAATACTTTGGCCACCTCATGAGAAGAGTTGACTCACTGGAAAAGACCCTGATGTTGAGAGAGATTGGGGGCCAGAGGAGAAGGGGACGACAGAGGATGAGATGGCTGGATGGCATCACCTACTCGATGGACATGAGTTTAAGTAAACTCCAGGAGTTGGTGATGGACAGGGATATATGTGTAGATGTATTCCGTTGCATAATTTTCTACATTTATCTTCTCCTTGTCTTATCTCCTTACTCAGTTGACAGTCCATAGGTAGTGAAGTTAAATTATTTAGAACATCTCTTATAGGCAGTATTGGACACCTATAATACTCTATACCAATGATTCTTCTGTCTATTCCATTATAAAATCACTTTCTCATTTGTAAAAGAAACAATATCTCACTTTGGCATTCATCCTAATCTTCAGAGCAAAGGATAAAGGCTCTTATATCTTTTATGACCAATGATGAAAATCTAGAGTAATATCAACTTTTTCACACTTACTAAGTGGCTTTTGGGGATCGTTATATACCTACTAATTCCTGCTAAGGGGAATTTGCATGAGTCGTCATCTGAGATGATAAAGTTATGATAAATGTATATTGGCTGATCCATGGCCCAGTGGGTAAATGAAGTGACTATCAAGCTAAATAAGGAAAAAAATGGGACAATGTTCTAAAAAGAGAATGCATTAAACTGAGAAAAGACTGATGAGCAATCTGGTTATGTCAATGTTCAACACTGCAGCACCTTTACACTTTTTGGCCAGACATTTTATTCTTGTCAATCTAATTCCACATGATGCCCTTTTATACTTTTTATGCACTCAACCACTCAATATTCACTTCCTTGTGCTTCACTTCTCACAGTGCTCAGCACAGTGTGTATGAGATATCCAACAAATATCTATTGAATAGGAGAAAGCATATGCCTTCTTCTTTAGGTGTATCTTTCACAAATGTTCTAAAATATTACTCCTAATACTTTACATAACACTTCGTCACATGGACCAGCCAACCTCTGGCTGATAGATGTAATAAGAGACATATTGTAGAAAGGTCCACGGCCTCCATTAACTTGTTTGAAACTCTTCATCTGGAAAAGTCCCAGATGCTGGGAAAGATTGAAGGCAGGAGAAGAAAGAAGCAACAGAGGATGAGATGGTTGGATGGCATCACCAACTCAATTAAAATGAGTCTGAGCAAAATCTGGGAGATAGTGAAGGACAGGGAAGCCTGATGTACTGCAGTCCATGGGATCACAAAGAGTCGGACATGACTGTGTGACTGAACAAAACAATAACAACATTTGTCAAGATAATGTGTCCCTCCTGGGTCAAATTTCTCAAAGTCGTGCTTCCTGCTGTGTAAAAGAGACATTCAATATGAGTTCATTTTATAGATGCTAAAACTACTTACTTTCATATTCTCGCCACTGCCAGTTTTAAAGATTAATCAAAACCCATCATTTTCTTCTTGATTTTCTTGACCACCTAGTGCCATTAAGGTGGCAATGGAAAAAAAAAAAAAAGCTACTTAAATATGCAAAACTTGACTCTTCAGTGAGTAACCACCATATTCACTGATACAAGGGAAGTTCGGATTTTACAAAACAACGAGTAACAGCTTGAATTAAATAGAAATAGAAGACAAGGAAATTTCTTTCAACTCTCACTTAATCTAGTATGTACTGATAAAAATAGAGCTGCTATTAATATTTGCTCGTTTGCATTCCAGTCCCCTATAATGAAAAGGACATCTTTTGAGGGTGTTAGTTCTAGAAGGTCTTGTAGGTCTTCATAGAACCATTCAACTTCAGTTTCTTCAGCACTACTGGTTAGGGCATAGACTTGGATTTTTATGATGTTGAATGGTTTGCCTTGGAAACTAACAGAGATCATTCTGTCATTTTTGAGACTGTATCCAAGTACTGTATTTTGGACGCTTTTGTTGACTATGATGATTACTCTATTTCTTCTAAGGGAATCTTGCCCACAGTAATAGATATAATGGTCATCTGAGTTAAATTCACCCATTCCAGTCCATTTTAGTTTGCTGATTCCTAAAATGGTGACGTTCACTCTTGCCATCCCCTGTTTGACCACTTCTAATTTGCCTTTACTCATGGACCTAAGATTCCAAGTTCTTATACAATATTGCTCTTTACAATATCAGACTTTACTTCCACCACCAGTCACATCCTCAACTGGGTGTTCTTGTTGCTTTGGCTCCATCTCTTCATTCTTTTTGGATTCATTTCTCCACTGATCTCCAGTAGCATACTGGGCACCTACCGACCTGGGGAGTTCCTCTTTCAGTGTCCTATCTTTCTGCCTTTCATACTGTTCATGGGGTCCTCAAGGCAAGAATACTGAAGTGGCTTGCCATTCCCTTCTCCAGTGGACCATGTTTTGTCAGAATTCTCCACCATGACTTGTCTATCTTGGGTGGCCCTACACAGCATGGCTCATAGTTTCACTGAGTTAGACAAGGCTGTGGTCCATGTAATCAGTTTGATTAGTTTTCTGTGATTGTGGTTTTCATTCTGTCTGGCCTCTGATGGAGAAGGATAAGAGGCTTCTGGAAGCTTTTTGATGGGAAGGACTAACTGAGGGGGAACTTGGTCTTGTTCTGATGGGCAGGGCAATGCTCAGTAAATGTTTAATCTAATTTTCTGTTGATGGGTGGGGCTGTGTTCCCTTCCTGCTATTTACCTGGGGCCAAATTATGGTAGAGGTTCAGGACAAATTGGAAGTGGTCAAACAAGAGATGTCAGGAGTGAACTTCAAATTCAAATTGAAGAAAGCAGGGAAAAGCGCTAGACCATTCAGGTATGACTTAAATCAAAGCCCTTATGATTATACAGTGGAAGTGAGAAATAGATTTAAGGGACTAGATCTGATAGATAGAGTGCCTGATGAACTATGGAATGAGGTTCATGACATTGTACAGGAGACAGGGATCAAGACCATTCCCATGGAAAAGAAATGCAAAAAAAGCAAAATGGCTGTCTGGGTAGGCCTTACAAATAGCTGTGAAAAGAAGAGAGGAGGAAAACAAAGGAGAAAAGGAAAGATATAAGCATCTGAATGCAGAGTTCCAAAGAATAGGAAGAAGAGATAAGAAAGCCTTTCTCGGCGATCAATGCAAAGAAATACAGGAAAAGAATAGAATGGGAAAGACTAGAGATCTCGTCAAGAAAATTAGAGATACCAAGGGAATATTTGATGCAAAGATGGGCTCAATAAAGGACAGAAATTGTATGGACCTAACAGAAGTAGAAGATATTAAGAAGAGGTGGCAAGAATACACGGAAGAACTGTACAAAAAAGACCTTCATGACCCAGATAATCATGATAGTTTGATCACTCACCTAGAGCCAGACATCCTGGAATGTGAAGTCAAGTGGGCCTTAGAAAACATCACTATGAACAAAGCTAGTGGAGATGATGGAATTCCAGTTGAGCTATTTGAAATCCTGAAAGATGATGCTGTGAAAGTTGATCAATGCAAAGAAATAGAGGAAAAGAACAGAATGGGAAAGACTAGAGATCTCTTCAAGAAAATTAGAGACACCAAGTGAACATTTCATGCAAAGATGGGCTCGATAAAGGACAGAAATGGTATAGATCTAACAGAAGCAGAAGATATTAAAAAGAGGTGGCAAGAATACACAGAAGAACTATACAAAAAATACCTTCACAACCAAGATAATCACGATGGTGTGATCATTCATCTAGAGCCAGACATCCAGGAATGTGAAGTCAAGTGGGCCTTAAAAAGCATCACTACAAACAAAGCTAGTGAAGGTGACGGAATTCCAGTTGAGCAATTTCAAATCCTGAAAGATGATGCTGTGAAAGTGCTGCACTCAATATGTCAGCAAATTTGGGAAACTCAGCAGTGGCCACAGGACTGGAAAAGGTCAGTTTTCATTCCAATCCCAAAGAAAGGCAATGCCAAAGAATGCTCCAACTTCTGCACAATTGCACTCATCTCACACGCTAGTAAAGTAATGCTCAAAATTCTCCAAGCCAGGCTTCAGCAATATGTGAACCGTAAACTTCCTGATGTTCAAGCTGGTTTTAAAAAAGGCAGAGGAAAAAGAGATCAAATTGCCAACATCTGCTGGATCATGGAAAAAGCAAGAGAGTTCCAGAAAAACATCTATTTCTGCTTTATTGACTATGCCAAAGCTTTTGACTGTGTGGATCACAATAAACTGTGGAAATAAAGGCAGAGGAACCAGAGATCAAATTGCCAACATCTGCTGGACCATGGAAAAAGCAAGAGAGTTCCAGAAAAACATCTATTTCTGCTTTATTGACTATGCCAAAGCCTTTGCCTGTGTGGATCACAATAAACTGTGGAAAATTCTGAAAGAGCTGGGAATACCAGATCACCTGACCTGCCTCTTGAGAAATTTGTATGCAAGTCAGGAAGCAACAGTTAGAACTGGACATGGAGCAACAGACTGGTTCCAAATAGGAAAAGGAGTACGTCAAGGCTGTATATCGTCACCCTGTTTATTTAACTTATATGCAGAGTACATCATGAGAAACACTGGACTGGAAGAAACACAAGCTGGAATCAAGATTGCTGGGAGAAATATCAATAACCTCAGATATGCAGATGACACCACCCTTATGGCAGAAAGTGAAGAGGAACTAAAAAGCCTCTTGATGAAAGTGAAAGAGGAGAGTGAAAAAGTTGGCTTGAAGCTCAACATTCAGAAGACGAAGATCATGGCATCTGGTCCCATCACTTCTTGGGAAATAGATGGGGAAACAGGGGAAACAGTGTCAGACTTTAGATGCAGCCAGTCCATCCTGAAGGAGATCAGCCCTGGGATTGGAATGATGCTAAAGCTGAAGCTCCAGTACTTTGGCCACTTCATGTGAAGAGTTCACTCATTGGAAAAGACTCTGAGGCTGGGAGGGATTGGGGGCAGGAGGAGAAGGGGACGACTGAGGATGAGATTGCTGGATGGCATCACAGACTCAATGGACGTGAGTCTGGGTGAACTCTAGGAGTTGGTGATGGACAGGGAGGCCTGTCGTGATGCAATTCATGGGGTCACAAAGAGTCGGACACGACTGAGCGGCTAAGCTAACTGAACTCAGTGAAGATAATGACAACTTCCTTCAAAAGTTCCCATGCATGCACTGCTACACTCAATACCCCCAACCCTGCAGCAGGCCACCATCAACTCATGCTTCTGCTGTAGACTACTGGACACTTATGGGCAAGTCTGGGTTATTCTCTTTTGGGGTCACTGCTCCTTTCTCCTTGGTCCTGCTGCGACAACATTCTGTTTATGCCCTGAAAGAGTCTGTTTCCCAGTCCTGTGTAAGTTCTGGCAGCTCTATGGTGGGATTAATGGAGACCTCCTCCAAGAGTCCTTATGCAATACTGAGGTCTACTAGACCCAGAGCACATGTCCCTGTGACAGTCCACAGCTGACCTGTACCTCCACAGAAGACATTCAAACATAGCTGTGCCTCAGTCTCTGTGGGGGTCTCTGGGTCCTGATTTCGCCCCTCCTACCATTTTGCTGGGACTTCTCTTTCCATGGACATGGGCTATCTCCTCACAGTCGCTCCAGTGCCATGCAAACCAGAAAAGATATCCTTTTCATTGTAGGGTACTGGAAAGCAAAAGTAGAAAGCCAAGAAATACCTCAATTAACAGGCAAATTTGGCCTTGGAGTACAGAATGAAGCTGGGAAAAAAAGCTAACAGAGTTTTGCCAAAAGATTGCACTGGTCATTGCAAACACCCTCTTCCAAGAACACAAGAGAACACTACACAAGGACATCACCAGATGGTCAATACCAAAATCAGAGTGATTATATTCTTTGCAGCCAAAGAAAAAGAAGATCTGTATGGTCACCAAAAACAAGACTGGAAGCTGCCTGTGGCTCAGACCATGAACTCCTTATTGCCAAATTCAGACTTAAATTGAAGAAAGTAGGGAAAACTACTAGACCATTCAGGTATGACCTAAATCAAATCCCTCATCATTATACAGTGGAAGTGACAAATAGATTCAAAGGATTAGATCTTATAGACAGAGTGTCTCAAGAACTATGGACAGAGGTTCATGACATTTTACAGAAGGCAGGGATCAAAAATCCCCAAGAAAAAGAAATGTAAAATGGCAAAATGGTTGTCTGAGGAGGCCTTACAAATAGCTTGGAAAAGAAGAGAAGCTAAAGGCAAAGGAGAAAATGAAAGATAAATCTATTTGAATGCAGAGATCAGATGGCTGGATGGCATCACCAACTTGATGGACGTGAGTTTAAGTGAACTCTGGGGATTGGTGTGGACAGGGAGGCCCGGCGTGCTGAGATTCATAGCTTGGCAAAGGGTTGAACATGACTGAGCGACAGAACTAAACTGAACTGAAAGAATAGCAAGGAGAGATAAGAAAGCTGTCCTCAGAAATGGCAACCCACTCCAGTATTCTTACCTGGAGAATGTCATGGACAGAGGAGCCTGGTGTGCTACAGCCCACAGGGTCGCAAAGAGTCAGACATGACTGAGTGACTTCACTTTCAGTTTCATAGAATGGTAAAGACTAGAGATCTCTTCAAGAAAATTAGAGATAACAAGGGAACATTTCATGAAAATATGGGCACAAAAAAGGACACAGATGGTATAGACCTAAGAGAAGCAGAAGAGGTGGCAAGAATACACAGAAGAACTATACAAAAAAGATCTTCATGACCCAGATAACAATGATAGTGCGATCATTCACCTAGAGTCAGACATCCTGGAATACAAAATCAAGTGGGCCTCAGGAAGCATCACGACAAAGCTAGTGGAAGTGATGGAATTCCAGTTGAGCTATTTCAAATTCTAAAAGATGATGCTGTGAAAGTGCTGCACTCAATATGCCAGCAAAACTTGGAAAACTCAGCAGTGGCCACAGGACTGGAAAGGTCAGTTTTCATTCCAATCCCAAAGAAAGGCAATGCCAAAGAATGCTCAAGTTATTGCACAATTACACTCATCTCACACGCTAGCAAAGTAATGCTCAAAATTCCTCAAGCTAGGCTTTAATAGTACATGAACAATGAACTTCCAGATGTATAAGCTGGATTTAGAAAAGGCAGAAGAACCAGAGATGCAATGGCCAACATCTGTTGGATCATCAAAAAAGCAAGAGAGTTACAGAAAAACATCTATTTTTGTTTTATTGACTATTCCAAAGTATTTGACTGTTTGGACCACAACAAACTGGAAAATTCAAGAGATGGGAATACCAGACCACCTGACCTGCCTCTTGAGAAATCTGTATGCAGGTCAAGAAGCAACAGTTAGAACTGGACATGGAAAAACAGATGGTTGAAAATAGGAAAAGGAGTACTTCAAGGCTGTATATTGTCACCTTGTTTACTAACTTATAGGCAGAGTACATCATAAGCAACACTGGGCGGGATGAAGCACAACCTGGAATCAAGATTGCTGGGAGAAATATCAATAACCTCAGATATGCAGGTGACACCACCCTTATGGCAGAAAGCAAAGAAGAACTAAAGAGCCTCTTCATGAAAGTGAAAGAAGAGAATGAAAAAGTTGGCTTAAAACTCAACATTCATAAAACTAAGATGATGCAATCTGGTCCCATCACTTCATGGCAAATAGATGGGGAAGCAATGGAAACGGTGACTAACTTTATTTTGGGGGGCTCCAAAATCAATGCAGATGGTTGACTGCAGCCATGAAATTAAAAGACACTCGATTCTTGGAACAAAATTTATGACCAACCTAGAGAGCATATTAAAAAGCAGAGACATTACTTTGTCAATAAAGGTTTGTCTAGTCAAAGCTATCATTTTTCCAGTAGTCATGGATGGATGTGAGAGTTGGACTATAAAGAAAGCTGAGCATCAAAGAATTGATGCTTTTGAATTGTGGTGTTGGAGAAGACTCTTGAGAGTCCCTTGGACTGCAAGGAGATCCAACCAGTCCCTCCTAAAGGAAATCAGTCCTGAATATTCTTTGGAAGGACTGATGCTCAAGCTGAAACTCCAATACTTTGGCCACCTGATAGGAAGAACTGACTCACTTGAAAAGACCTTGATGCTGAGGAAGATTGAAGGCAGGAGAAGGCGATGAAAGAGGAAGAGATGGTTGCGTGACATCACAGACTCAATATATATGAGTTTGAGTAAAGTAAAGGAGTTGGTGATGGACAGGGAGGCCTGGTGTGTGGCAGTTCATGGAATCACAAAGAGTTGGACATGACTGGGCTACCTAATTGAACTGAACTGAATATTTGCTCTAACTAAAAAAGAAATACATGAAACCAAACATAAAATATCCCTTTGTTCAATATTTTGTTATAAACTCTAATGGAAAAGATCTTTAAAATATTATATAACTGCCCCCTTTTGTATATACCAGAAATGAATACCACATTGTAAACCACCTATATGTCAATAATTTTTAAAAAATGAGACCTTTCTCTACAAGATGGAAAATTGCTTACATAAGTGAAAATATCCAGTTGTTTGGTATCATTTGACAGTTCTATATACTGGATATCCAAACTTCCTATATATATATATATATTTGGCATAGTACAGACATAGATAAAATACATCTACCTCAAATGGAAAGGCAAAACTGCAAAATGTTATAGTAGTAATAAACTTTATATAAATTGACCCAAAGCATCTTTGAACATGATTGTTGCTTTCAGAAATACTTGAGTAATCACTAAAGAGTAGCAGTCCATCAGTCTTAGCAGCCAGGCTGATTAAGATCCTCAAGCTCCAATGTTTAATGAAAGTTAGCCCAGGTGTGAGAAAATAAAACACAATCAAGCTTTGGACTCTTTTGCCAAATCATTATAAAATAATTATACTGTCTAAATAGGTATGAAGTGATTTTCTGTAATGTAAAGGTGACAATGGCAGTGATTACCAATAGAAATCCTATGTGGAAAAAAAAAAAAAAAACAAACAGCTTTCAGAACACCTTGGAAATGATCTGAAGAGATGTCAATACTGGCAGAAACCAATGTATATCTACTTTATGACTCTTAAAAAGAGTTTTTTGGAGTGGTTTGAAAAGAATGTTATAAACAGATTCACATTTAAAGATTTGAAAATGGGTATAAATTAAAATTTTTCTTCTGAATTTGTTTCTGAAGGTGTTCATGGTAAAGTCACATTTTGATCTTCAACAATATTGCAAAATTGTAACACAACAATCAAAATTTCATCTGGTAAATAATATGCAAGTACCTTTAGACAGGTTGAATCATGCTCATGCACTTAGGAAATGACAATGCAGACCATTAAAAAATAATTTGTACTAAAAATCCCCCACCTTTACTGCCTGGCCTTTCTAGATCCTCACTGTAAAGGCGCCTTGCTGGCAATGACTGGACACTAATTCTTATGATCTGGTGAAGTTCTTCATACAACAGATCATCTATACTGCAAATGATATGTGCGTGACAAAACTTAAATTTCATGACAGAGGCTGTTGCTTCATGCCATCATGAATTTGTGGGAGTCATTTGCCTGTGCTCTGAAACCTCACTAATGCCATCAGCACAACTTGTATCTCAATGAAATGCTCTTGAGTGGGCATCGGTAGTGCAGAGACCACAATGGAAAAGTTTAGCTGTATTGTTCTTTCTCATTCAATGAATATCATTAAAGAGAATTACACAATAGAAACCAAAAATAAAATTTTGTTCAGTTACGAGAACACTTCACCTTTTTCTTAGCATATTGCTCAGTATGAACAGTGCCCAAGGAAAAGCCAATTCACCCAGACTTCAGAACATTCTTCCTTATTTTTTAATTCTTTCTCTTTTTTTTCCTTTTGTTATGACTCTTTGATGTTTCAAAACCTAAATACCTGATAGAGGTGGAGATGGAGGTTTTGTTTTGGCTCAAAGAAATATAAAATTCATAGAAGAAAAACATAGTACACTCTTTGATATTGGTCTTAGCAACATATTTTTGGATCTGTCTCTTTGAGCAAGTGAAACAAAATAAAAATAAACAAATGGGACTACATCAAATTAAAAAGATTTTGCACTGTGAAGGAAACTATCCACAAAATGTAAAGGCAGGTTCTTGTTGGAGAAGATATTTACAAATTATGTATACAATAAGGAGTTAATATCCAGGAGATGCAAATAACTCATGCAACTCAGCATCAAAAACCAAACCACTTGATTGAAAAATGGGCTCACGACATGAATAGATATTTTTTTCAAAGACACACAGATGGCCAACAGGCATGTGAAAAGATGCTCAATATTCCTGATCATCAGGGGAATGCAAATTAAACCTACAATGGATTACCAACTTATACCTGTCAGAATGGCTATTATCAAAAGACAGCAAACAAGGTTGGTGAGCAGGGGAAAAGAGGAAACTCTTGGTACTGTGGTGGCATTGTAAAGTTGCAGCCTCTATACAAAATATTTTAAAGTTTCCTCAAAAAATTAAAAATAGAACTGTTATATGAGCCAGTAATTTCTTTTCTGGGTATTTAACTGAAGAATACAAAAACACTACTTCAAAAGATATATACAGTGGTCCTAAGATGGTGGAGGAATAGGATGGGAAGACCACTTTCTCCCCCACAAATTCATTGAAACACCATTTGAGAAACTGTCAGAAAAAAAAAAAAAAAAAACTTCTGAACCCTGGTGGAGGACACTGGGAACCCAGAAAGGCAGCCCATTCTCTTCAAAAGGGAGTAGGACAAAATATAAAAGATAAAAAGAGACACAAAAGAGTTAGGGACAGTGACCCATTCTGGGGAGGGAGTCGTGAAGGAGAAGTTTCCAAACACCAGGAAACTCTTTAACTGGCAGGTCTGTGAGGAGATTTTGGAATCTCAAAGGGCAACATAACCAGGAAGGAAAAAAAAAAAAAAACCCACAGATTACTTAACTGCAATTCCCAGCAGAGAAGTAGCCCAGACATTTGCATCCACCAGCAGCAAGCAGAGGCTCAACAGGGAAGCACAGGGTGCATGCCTAGGGTAAGA
>SJXQ01010915.1:0-18372 GCA_006408695.1 Aepyceros melampus | reverse complement strand
AAAAAAAAAAAAAAAAACACAGAATATGTGCCTAACTACAACTCCCAGTAGAGAACTAGCCCAGATGCTTATGTCCACCACCAGCAAGTAGGGGCTGAAGAAGGAGGCACAGGGTGCATGCTTAGGGTAAGGACCAGGCCTGAATGCCCAGAGAACAATCTGAGGGAGCTAACATGAGATAGCAACCCAAACTGTGGGATAGCTAGAGAAAGAAAAAAAAAAGAAAGAAAGTAAAAAGGAAAGAGAGAGACACAGAGAGAGATAACTTTCCTGTGAAAAATTTTAAGGCACAGCCTGTCCCCCTCACAGATAAAAGGATTGAATGAGTATCAGAGGAGACCTAGTCAGCTGCAGACCAACCTGTCCCCCCGCTGGAGGCAGAGAGGCAGGCAGGCGACAGCTAGAGCCAGAACACAAGGGTCAATCTCAGCCCCAGAGATGGAATCCTCCACCAAACTGTGAGCAGGCTCCCAGTGGCTAACCAAGTCTTCCTGGGACCCTGGACGGTTGACATCCACCGGGAGGGTCACAGTCAGAGATCAGCTCCCCAGAGGAGACACATGGCACACCTGAGACAGCATTCTTGCTGCATACCCAGGAAACCAAGGAGCTGGGAGTGGGGAAGTGATAAGATGCACTGCCCACATGGGAGAGTGCATTCGCCAAGCACCTGGTCTCCTGAGCTGGGAAGGGCACAAAAGGTAGGCCCAAATGAGTCTGTGCCTTTGTGGAGTACCTGAGAACCTGAACCTGAGTGGCTTAGACCTGGGAAATGCATATAACCCAGGGCCCACTTTAGACAGTTCCCCTGCAGAGCAACCTGGAATCTGAGCAGTGTAGACTGGGAAAGCACACATGCTGTGAGTGGGGACAAACTCAGTGTGGCAAAGACACTGTGAGCACTCCCTACACATGCCAGTGATATTTGATTGCAGTGTTCCTCCCTCCCCACAGTACAACTGAATGCACGAGCCTAAATAAGTGACCACCTTTGCCCCCCTGTGTCAGGGCGGAAATCAGACACTGAAGAGACTTGCAAACAGAGGAAGCCAAAATAAACAAAGAAGAGGGAACCACTTTGGAAATGACAAGTGCAACAGATTAAAACCCTGTAGTTAGCACTGACTGCATGAAAGGGGCCTATAGAACTTGAAAAGCAGTATAAGCTGGAACAAGGAACTATCTGAAACTGAACTGACCCTACACTGCCCTCAACAGCTCCAGAGAAATTCCTAGATATATGTTACCATTATCATTTTTAAATTTTTAAAATTGTTAAGTTCTTTGTTACTCCCTTAATTTTCATTTTTATAACGTACTATTATCTTGCAAAAAACACCCTATTTTTAAAGCAAATTTCATATACATATATATACACACACATAATTTTTGTGATTGTTTTGTTTTCTAATATTGTATTTTTCAGAGTTCAACCTCTACTCTAGATTTTTTATCTTTGCTTTTTAGTATTTGTTATCAATTTTGTACCTTTAAGAATCCAATCTTCAGTACCCATTTTTGCTTAGGAGTGTGATTACCGGCTTGATTGCTCTCTCCCCCTTTTCGACTCTACTTTTTATCCCCCAGGTCACCTCTATCTCCTCCCTCCCCTTCTCTTCCCTTCCCAACTCTGTGAATCTGGAGTATGGAGAACACTTCAGGAAATGATTACTGGCTAGACTGGTCTCTCCCCTTTTGACTCCCACTCTTCTCCTCTTGGTCACTTCTCTTTCCTTCCTCCCTCTTCTCTTCTCTATGTAACTCTGTGAACCTCTCTGAGTGTTCCAGACTGTGGAGAGCACATAAGGAATTGATTACTGGCTAGATTGCTCTCTCCTCTTTTGATCCCCCCTCTTCTCCTTTTGGTCACCTCTATTACCCTCCTTCCTCTTTTCTTTTCCATGTAACTCTGTGAACCTCTCTGACTGTGCATCCATGTGGAGAATCTTTTCACCATTAACCTAGATGTTTAATCATCAGTGCAGTATGGATGGAGAAGTCTTGAGGCTACTGTAAGAATAAGACTGAAAGCCAGAGGCAGGAGGCTTAAATCCAAAACTTGAGAACACCAGAAAACCCCTGACTCCAGGGAATATTAAATTACAAAAGCTCATCCAAAAGCCTCCATATCTACACTGAAACCAAGCTCCACCAAAAGCCAACAAGTTCTAGAGCAAGACATACCAAACTAATTATCCAACAACACAGGAAAATAACCTTGAGCATTAAAATACAGGTGGCCAAAAGTCACACCAAACTCATAGACATTTCAAAACTGATGACTGGACACTTCATTGCACTCCAGAGAGAAGAGATACAGCTCTACCCACCAGAACATGGGTCAAGCTTCCCTAACCAGGAAACCTTGACAAGCCACCCATCCAACCCCACCCATAGGGAGCAATCTCCACAATAAAGAGGAACCACAAACTTCCAGCTTACAGAAAGGCCACCCCAAACACAGCAATATAAACAAAATGAAAAGGCAGAGAAATACTCAGCAGGTAAAGGAACATGATAAATGCCCACCAAACCAAACATAGAGTAGGAGATAGGGAGTCTACCTGAAAAATAATTCAGAATAATGACAGTAAAAATGATCCAAAATCTTGAAAACAAAGTGGAGTTAGAGATAAATAGACTAGATACAAGGATTGAGAAGACACAAAGACCTAGAAGAAATAAAAAAAGATTCAATCAATAGTGAATAATGTAATAACTGAGATCAAAAACACTCTGGAAGGGAACCAACAGTAGAATAACTGAGGCAAAAATAGGATAAGTGAGGTGGAAGATAGAATTGTTGTAATAAATGAAGCAGAAATGAAAAAAAATGATAAAGAATTAAAAGAAATGAGGACAACCTCAGAGATCTCTGAGACAATGTCAAATGCCCCAACACTTGAATCATAGGAGTCCCAAAAGAAAAAGACCAAAAGAAAGGACATGAAAAAATACTTGAGGAGATAATAGTTGAAAACTTCCCTAAAATGGGGATGGAAATAACCACCGAAGTCCAAGAAACCCAGAGTCTCAAACAGGATATACCCAAGGCAAAACACCCCAAGACACATATTAATCAAATTAACAAAGATCAAACACAAAGAGCAAATATTGAAAGCACTAAGGAAAAAGAAACACATGGGATTCCCATAGGATAATGGCTGATCTTTCATAGAAGCTCTTTGGGCCAGAAGGGAATGGCAGGACATACTTAAAGTGATAAAAGAGAAAAACCTACAACCAAGATTACTGTACCCAGCAAGGATCTCATTCACATATGAAGGAGAAATCAAAAGCTTTACAGACAAACAAAAGCTGAGAGAATTCAGCAGCACCAAACTAGCTCTTCAACAAATGTTAAACAATTTCTGTAGACAGGAAACACAGAAAAGGTTTATGAACTCGAACCCAAAACAACAAAGTAAATGGCAATGGGATCATACCTCTCAATAATTACCTTGAATGTAAATGGGCTGAATGACCTAACCAAAAGACAAAGACTGGTTGAATGGAAACAACAAGATCATATATGTTGTCTACAAGAGACCTACCTCAAAATAAAGGACACATACAGACTGAAAGTGAAGGGCTGGAAAAAGATACTTCACACAAATGGAGACCAAAAGAAAGCAGGAATAGAAATACTCATATAAGATAAAAAAGACTTTGAAATAAAGGCTGTGGAAAGAGGCAAAAAGACACTACATAATGACCAAAGAATCAGTCCAAGAAGAAGATATAACAATTATAAATATATATGCACCCAACATAAGAGCATAGCAATACAGTAATACAATAATACTGGGATACTTTAATAACCCATTCACCCCTATGGATAGACCAAGCAAACAGAAAATTACCAAGGAAACACAAATTTGAAATGATGCATTGGAGCAGTTACACCTAATTGATATCTATAGGATATTTCACCCCAAAACAATGAATTTCACCTTTTTTTCAAGTGCACTCAGAACTGTCTCCAGAGTAGATCACTTCCTGGGCCATAAATCTAGTCTTGGTAAATAAAATAAAAAAAAAAAACTGAAATCATTTCAAGCATCTTTTCTGATCACAATGTAGTAAAATTAGATGTCAACTACAGGAAAAAAATATTAAAAATACAAATATATGGGGGCTAAAGAACATACTTCTGAATAACCAACAAATCACAGAAGAAATAAAAAAATGCATAGAACGAGTGACAACGAAAACACAACCCAAAAACTATGGGACTCCGTAAAACAGTGCTAAGATGAAGGCTCATAGCAATATAGGCATACCTCAAGAAACAAAAAAAGAAGAAAAAAAAAAAAACCTAACTCTATACTTAAAGAAACTAGAAAAGGAAGAAATGAAGAACCCAAGGGTTAGTAGAAGGAAAGAAATCATAAAAAATAGAGCAGAAATGAGTGAAAAACAAACAAAGGAGACCATAGCTTAAATCAACAAAGCTAAAAGCTGGTTCTTTGAGAAGATAAATAAAACAGACAAATCATTAGCCAGACTCATCAAGAAAAAAAAAGGAGAAGAATCATATCAACAAAATTAGAAATGAAAATGGAGAAATCACAACAACACAGAAATACAAAGGATCATAAGAGACTACCATCAGCAATTAAATGCCAATAAAATGAACAACTTTAAAGAAATGGACAAATTCTTAGAAAATTATAGCTTCCCAAACTGAACCAGGAAGAAATAGAAAATCTTAACAGGCCCACCACAAGCACAGAAATCAAAATGGTAGTCAGAAATCTTCCAGCAAACAAAAGCCCAGAACTAAATAGCTTCACAGCTGAATTCTACTAAAAATTTAGAGAAGAACTAACACCTATCCTACTCAAACTCTTCCAGAAAATTGCAGAGGAAGGTAAACTTCCAAACTCATTCTATGAGGCCACCATCACCCTCATACCAAAACCTGACAAAGATGCCACACAAAAAGAAAAATACAGGCCAATATCACTGATGAACATAAATACAGGCCAATATAACTGATGCATAAATCCTTAACAAAGTTCTCGCAAACAGAATCCAACAACATATTAAAAATATCATACATCATGACCAAGTGGGCTTGATCCTAGGGATGCAAGGATTCTTCAATATTCACAAATCGATATGATACACCACATGAAAAAATTGAAATAAAAACCCATAAGATTATCTAAATTGATGCAGAGAAAGCCTTTGACAAAATTCAATATCCATTTATATGAAACCCCTCCAGAAAGAAAGCACAGAAGGAACATACCTCAACATAATAAAAGCCATATATGATAAACCCACAGCAAACATTATCCTCAGTGGTAAAAAACTGACAGCATTTCCCCTAAAGTAAGGGACAAGACAAGGATGCCCACTTTCACCACTACTATTCAACATAGTTTTGGAAGTGTTAGCCACAGCAATCAGAGAAGAAAAAGGAATAAAAGGAATCCAGATTGGAAAAGAAGTAAAACTCTCACTGTTTGCAAATGACATGATCCTCTACATAGAAAATCCTAAAGGCTCCACCAGAAAATTACTAGAGCTAATCAATGAATATAGTAAATTTGTACGATATAAAATTAACCCACAGAAATCCCTTGCATTCCTATACACTAACAATGAGAAAACAGAAAGAGAAATTAAGGAAACAATTCCGTTCACAATTGCAATGAAAAGAATAAAATACTTAAGAACAAATCTACCTAAAGAAGCAAAATACCTATATATAGAAAACTATAAAACCCTGGTGAAAGAAATCAAAGATGACACAAATAGATGGAGAAATATACCATGTTCATTAATCAGAAGAATCAATATAATGAAAATAAGTATACTACCCAAAGCAATCTATAGATTCAATGCAATCCCTATCAAGCTACCAATGGTATTTTTCAGAGAACTAGAACAAATAATTTCACAATTTGTATGGAAATACAAAAAACCTCAAATAGCCAAAGCAAGCTTGAAAAAGAAGAATGGAACTGAAGGCATCAACCTCCATGACTTCAGACTATACTACAAAACTAAAGCCATCAAGACAGAATGGTACTGGCACAAAGACAGAAACATAGATCAATGGAACAAAATAGAAAGCCCAGAGATAAATCCTCGGACCTATGAACACTTTAACTTTGACAAAGGAGGCAAGAATATACAATAGATAAAAGACAATCTCTTTAACAAGTGGTGCTGGGAAAACTGGTCAACCACTTGTAAAAGAATGAAACTAGAACACTTTCTAACACCTACAAAAAATAAACTCAAAATGGATTAAAGATCTTAATGTAAGGCTATAAACTATAAAACTACTAGAGGAAAACATAGGCAAAACACTCTTCGACATAAATCACAGCAGGATCCTCTATGACCCACCTCCCAGAGTAATGGAAATAAAAGCAAAAATAAACAAATGGGACCTAATTAAACTTAAAAGCTTTTGCACTACAAAGGAAACTACAAGCAAGGTGAAAAGACAGCCTTCAGAATCAGAAACTAATAGCAAATGAAGCAGCTGACAATTAATCTCAAAAATATACAATCAGCTCCTGAAGCTTGATTCCAGGAAAGTAAATGACCCAATGAAATAAATGGGCCAAATAACTAAGCAGACATTTCTCTAAATAAGACATACAAATGGCTTAGAAACACATGAAAAGATGCTCAACATCACTAATTGTCAGAGAAATGCAAATCAAAACCATAATGAGGTACAATCTCAAGCCAGTGAGAATAGCTGCTATTCAAAAGTCTACAAACAATAAATGCTGGAGAGGGTGTGGAGAAAAGGGAACCCTCTTACACTGTTGGTGGGAATGCAAACAAGTACAGCCACTATGGAGAACAGTGTGGAGATTCCTTAACAAACTGGAAAGAGAACTGCCATATGACCCAGCAATCCCACTGCTGGGCATACACAATAAAGAAACCAGAATTGAAAGAGACACATGTATCCCGATGTTCATTGCAACAGTGTTTACAGTTGTTAGGACACGGAAGCAACCTAGATGTTCATCGGCAGACAAGTGAATGGGAAATCGGTGGTACTTATACACAATGAAATATTACTCGGGTATTAAAAGAATGCATTTGAATCAGTTCTAATGAGGTAGATGAAACTGGAGCCTATTATACAGAGTAAAGTAAGTCAGAAAGAAAAACACCAATACAGTATATTAATACATATATGTGGAATTTAGAAAAATGGTAGTGATGATCCTGTATGTGAGATAGCAAAAGAGACACAGATGTAAAGAACAGACTGTTGGACTTGTGGGAGAAGTCGAGGGTGGGATGATTTGAGAGAATAGCATTGAAGAATGTATATTATCATATGTGAAATCGATTGCCAGTCCAGGTTCGATGCATGAGACAGGGAGCTCAGGGCTGGTGCACTGAGATGACCCTGAGGGATGGGATAGGGCTGGAGGTGTGAGGGGGGTTCAGGGTGGGGAACACATGTACACCCATGGCTGATTCATGTCAATGTATGGCAAAAACCACTACACTATTGTAAAGTAATTAGCTTCCAATTGAAATAAATAAATAATTTTTTTAAATTAAAAAAAATAAATGCACATAAATGTTCATTGCTTCATTGTTTACAATAGCCTTAATATGGAAACAAGTAATGTGACCTTCAGTGAAAGAATGTATAAAGAAGCTGTGATATATATATATATAATACAATGGATTGTTATCCAGCCATTAAAAAACAATGAAATTTTGCCATTTGTGAAAAACATGGATTGATCTAGAGGGTTCATGTGATATCACTTATATGTAGACTTCTAAAATTAAAACAAAGAAAACAGACCAATTTGAGATTGCCAGAGGGGAGGGAGGTGGGGGTGTGAAATAGATGAAGAGGATGAACAGGTACAAACTTCCAATTATAAAAGAAATAAACCATTGGATGTAATATACTGTATAAACAATATTATTATAATATTGTAATAACTTTCTATGGGCATAGATAGATACTAGATTTATTATGATGATTATTTCATAATATATACAAATGTCAAACCACTATATAATACACCTGAAACTAATATAACATTGTATTTCCATTATGTTTCAATCTTTAATACAAATAATATCTATAAATAAATGTTTAGCATCTAACAGCATGTTGTTGAATAACATTGCAATAACAATTAATTCACTTTAATGTGGACCATGTATACTTCTGAACTGATACAGATGATGCCTTGAATACATTCAGAACCATATAATATTCATGTAAGGATTCAAAGGAAATAACTTCTGGCAAAAGCTATGCCACAGTCTGAGAAGCTGAAGCATGGTATGGACTGATTGGATTCATCTGAAGGCATTTATTTTTCTGTCAATATATTTGGACACAGCCAAAACACAAGTCGGTATTCATTAACTTATTTCACTGTTTGAAATAATGCAACTATCAATATACACAATTCCTCCACTATTTCCTTTCATTACCTAATCTTCTAGTCAAATCCTCTGCACAATTCACCATGTTCCTCCAAGCAGTATGCCCATCTCTTCATTCTTCATACAATACAAGAAATATGTATTAAACACCTATTGTGCACCACTTTTCAAGGTGTTGGGTATTCACTAGAAAACAATATAGATTGCTGCCCTCATCTGACTCATTGTAGTTGCATGCTAAGTCACTTCAGTCATGTCTGACTCTGCAACTCTATGGACCAGACTGTAGCGCACCAGGCTCCTCTGTCCATGAGATTCTCCAGGCAAGAATACTGGATTGGGTTGCCATGCCCTCTTCTAGGCAATCTTTCCAATCCAAGTATCAAACCTATAACTCTTTTATGTCTCCTGCATTGGCAGGTGGATTCTTCACTGCTAGCACCACCTGGGAAACCTCATTATAGTTAAGGATTGTTGTTATTATCTGTTTCTTCCCATTGTAGCTAGGGAGGAACAGATAATAAAAGCAATGATTCAGACACAAATTTTCCCTCAATTCTTCACCATAAAAGTTGAGGACAGACTAAGAGTTTGTAAATGGAATTATAATATAGAACTCTAGACATAGACATCATATAGCTCCCTTCAGACATAATACAACCACTGGATACCTTGCTGAGTCCTTGTCTGCTACAGTGTTGCAGAGACCTCTTAATTGTCTCTTAACAATAGCAAAAATAACTTATTAATATCATTATATATTATATAAGCAATAGCTAAAGCAAATATAGTTCAAAGTGCTTTCTGTTGATTACTCTAATATCCACTGTAATCTTAGGTGTTAAGTAGAAAAATCATTATTCCCATTTTCAGGTGAGGAAACCAGAGCACATTTAGTAAGCCAAACAAGGAAGTAGTAGAGCCCATATTAAGCACATATGATGTCTCACCTCCTATAGTTTGCTGATAAATGTTCAAAACTTGCACTCTTTACAATAGCTAGAACATGGAAGCAACTTAGATGTCCATTGACAGATGAATGAATAAAGAAGTTGTGGTACATATGTACAATTGAATACTACTCAGCCATAAAAAGGAGCTCATTAGAGCCAGTTCTAATGAAGTGGATGAACCTAGAGACTATTATACAGTGTGAAGTAAATCAGAAAGAGAAATATAAATATCATATACTGGCACATATGTATGGAATGTAGAAAGATGGTACTGATGAATTTATTTTCAGGGCAGCAATGGAGAAACAGACATAGAGAACAGATCTATGGACATGGTGAAGGGGAGGAGGGAGAGGGTAAGAGGTATGGACAGAATAACATGGGAACTTACAATATCATATGTAAAATAATCAATGGGAGTTTGTTGTATGAGTCAGGGAACTCAAACAAGAGCTCTGTGACCATCTAGAAGGATAGGGATAGGAAAGGAGATGGGAAGGAGATTCAGGAGGGAGGGGACATGGGTGTACCTATGGCTGATTCTTGTTCATGTTTGACAGAAAACCACAAAATTCTGTAAAGCAATTATCCTTCAGTTAAAAAAACTAAAGTAGCAAAAAAAAAATGCAGAGACATTACTTTGCCAACAAAGGTCTGTATAGTCAAAACTATGCTTTTCCAGTAGTCATGTATGGATGTGAGAGTTGGACCATAAAGAAAGCTGAGCACCAAAGAATGGATGTTTTTGAACTGTGGTGTTGGAGAAGACTCTTGAGAGTCTGTTGTATTGCAAGGAGATGGAACCAGTCATCCTAAAGGAGATCAGTCCTGAATATTCCTTGAAAGGACTGCTGCTGAAGCTGAAACTCCAGTACTGTGAAGAACTGCCTCATTAGAAAAGACCCTGATGCTAGGAAAGACTGAAGGCAGAGGGAAAAGGAGAGGATGAGATAGAGGATGAGATGGTTGATGGTATCACTGACTCAATGGACATGAGATTGAGTAAACTCCAGGTGTTGGTGATGGGCAAGGAGGCCTGTGTGCTGCAGTCCATGGGGTCACAGAGAGTCGGACATGACTGAGCAACTGAACTGAACTGAATGGACCAAAGGAAAAACTCAAAAGAGCCATAAGCTTTACGATTGTACTGTAACCTCTAACCATAAGTAAAGACTATGTATATTTGGAAAATCTAATTGCAGAAGTTCTAGTGAAAATAAAAAGAGAGAAATTCCACTTTGTGGAACAGCAACAACAAAAGCTGGCTCTCTTAGACAAGGTAGGGAGGTAACTGATCTGTAGCAATTGTTGATTTCCATGGTGTTTTTCAAAGCTACCAACTTGACATTAATCAGCTCACAAACTTCCTTTAAATGTAGCAACCAGTATGAGCAGACTCAAGTGCAATCATGGCTGCCTCCCAAAAGTAAACTTCCTGAGACATGTCTTTCCTAGCTCAAATCAAGTCTTTTAATCTTCCAAGGCCCAGGATGAAGAAATTGTTTCCCAACAGAATCTTAATCTACACAGGTTTTATTTTGTTCATATTGATGACAATCCCTTGTATAATACAGTTTAATCACATTACAAATATAATTTTTGTGTGTTATGTTTTCAAATTTGAATACCAATTGATGTATTTCTCAGAAAAAACAAATAAGATCTGCCTTCTAGGCAAGAAAATGAAATTGAACCTCTATCTTAATAGCATACACACAAATCAACTCAAAATAACTTTATGACTTGAATGTAAGATCTGATACCATACCTCTCTAGAGAAAAACATAGAGGTTAAGTGCCCTAAGATTGGTCCTGAAAAACTGCTTGGATTTTCCACCAACAGCAAAGGCAACAAAAGTAAAAATAAACAATGGAATTACTTCAAACTTAAATACTTCTGCACCGCAAAAGAAGCCATCAACAAAATGAAAAGGCAACCCATGGAAAGGGAGAAAATATTTGCAATTCATACATCTGATAAGAGTAAAATACCAAAATATGTAAAACACTTGTATAGGTCAATAATAAAACAGCAACCCGATTAAAATGTGCATAGAAAACTGAATAGACATATATTCCAAAGAAGACATATGAATGGCCAGCAAGTGTATTAAAGGGTGCTCAACATCACTAATCACTAAATCAACAAGTACACTCTAGACTTACACAATGTTTTGTGGCAATAATATCTCATTAACCTGTGAAAAAAATAGTTTCTAGCTTCCAATAAAAATATAACCTTCTTTCATAATAATAAAGAAGTGAAACAATCTTGATAATTAAAATGATAGCTGTGAATTCCTCCATCCCCTGTAGCAATCAAGGTTACAGGATTACTTATCACTTAATCTCAGTCTGGATACAAGGGCAGTTCAGAAGTCCATAAAAAGTCCAAGAGCAGGATGATACACTTTACAATGGATTATATGGTCATTGGGCTCCATTGTCTAACACAATATCTGGAACAGTGTAAACACTCAGCAGTACACATTTAAGAAAACCGAATATGTTGATTCATGCCATCATTCTAATAATCCAACAAAAATTAGATTTAAATCCATTCCTCACTTCAGTTCAGTTCAGTCACTCAGTCTTGTCTGACTCTCTGCGATCCCATGAACTGCAGCACGCCAGGCTTTCCTGTCCATCACCAACTCCCAAAGCTTACTCAAACTCACATTCATTGAGTCAGTGATGCCATCCAACCATCTCGTCCTCTGTTTTCCCCTTCTCCTGCCTTCAATCTTTCCCAACATCAGGGTCTTTTCAAGTGAGTCAGTTCTTCACATCAGGTGTCCAAAATATTGGAGTTTCAGCTTCAGCATCAATCCTTCCAATGAGTATTCAGGACTGATCTCCTTTAGGATGGACTGGTTGGATTTCCTTGCTGTCCAACGGACTCTGAAGAGTCTTCTCCAACATCACAGTTCAAAACCATCAATTCCGTTGGCACAGAGCTTTCTTTATACTCCAACTCTCACATCCATTCATGACTACAGGAAAAACCATAGCTTGACTAGATGGACTTTTGTTGGCAAAGTAATATCTCTGCTTTTTAATATACTGTCTAGGTTGGTCATAACTTTTCTTCCAAGGAGCAAACATATTTTAATTTCATGGCTGCAGTCACCATCTGAATTGATTTTGGAGCCCAAAATAATAAAGTTTGTCATTGTTTCCATTGTTACCTATCTTTTTGCCATGAAATGATTGGCTAGGTGCCATGATCGTAGGTTTCTGAATGTTGACCTTTAGGCCAACGTTTTCACTTTGCTCTTTCACTTTAATCAAGAGTCTCTTTAATTCCTCTTTGCTTTCTGCCATAAAGGTGGTGTCATCTGCATATCTGAGGTTATTGATATTTCTCCCAGCAATATTTATTCCAGCTTGTGCTTCATCCAGCTCAACATTTCTCATGATGTATTCTGCATAGAAGTTAAATAAGTAGGGTGACAATATACAGCCTTGACATATCTCTTTCCTGATTTGAAACAAGCCTGTTGTTCCATGTCCAGATCTAACTGCTGATTCTTGTCCTGCATACAGATTTCTCTAGAGGCAGATCAGGTGGTCTGGTATTCCAAGCTCTTTCAGAATTTTCCACAGTTTATTGTGATCCACACAGTCAAAGGCTTTTGGCATAGTCAATAAAGCAGAGATAGATGTTTTTCTGGAACTCTGTTGCTTTCTCAATGATCCAACAGATGTTGGCAAATTGATCTCTGGTTCCTCTGCCTTTTGTAAATCCAGCTTGAACATCTGGAAGTTCACAGTTCACATACTGTTGAAGCCTGGCTTGGAGAATTTTGAGCATTACTTTACTAGTTTGTGAGATGAGTGCAATTTTGCAGCAGTTTGAACATTCTTTGATTTTGCCTTTCTTTTGGACAGGAATGAAAACTGACCTTTTCCAGTCCTGTGACCACTGCTGAGTTTTCCAAATTTGCTGGCATATTGAGTGCAGCACTTTCACAGCATCACCTTTTAGAACTTGAAATAGTGCAACTGAAATTCCACCACATCCACTAGCTTTGTCATAGTGATGGTTCCTAAGGTCCACTTGACTTCACATTCCAAGATGAATGATCTAGATGAGTGATCACACCATCGTTATCTGGGGTGTGAAAATGATTTTGTGTAGTTCTTCTTTGTATTCTTGCCACCTCTTCTTAATAGCTTCTGCTTCTGTTAGGTCCATACCATTTCTGTCTTTTTTTTGTACCCATCTTTGCATGAAATCGTGGAAAAAACAATAGAGTTCTGGCAAAATATATATTTTTGCTTTATTGACTATGCCAAAGCCTTTGACTGTGTGGATCACAATAAATTGTGGAAAATTCTGAGAGAGATGGGAATACCAGACCACCTGACCTGCCTCTTGAGAAATCTGTACGCAGGTCAGGAAATAACAGTTAGAACTGGAAATGGAACAACAGACTGGTTCCAAATAGGAAAAGGAGTACGTCAAGGCTTTATATTGTCACCCTGCTTATTTAACTTCTATGCAGAGTACATCATGAGAAATGCTGGACTGGAAGAAACACAAGTTGGACTCAAGATTGCTGGGAGAAATATCAATATCCTCAGATATGCAGATGACAGCCACCTTTATGGCAGAAAGTGAAGAGGAGCTAAAAAGCCTGTTGATGAAAGTGAAAGAGGAGAGTGAAAAAGTTGGCTTAAAGCTCAACATTCAGAAAATGAAGATCATGGCATCTGGTCCCATCACTTCATAGGAAATAAATGGGGAAACAGTGGAAACAATGTCAGACTNCTGGAAGAAACACAAGTTGGACTCAAGATTGCTGGGAGAAATATCAATATCCTCAGATATGCAGATGACAGCCACCTTTATGGCAGAAAGTGAAGAGGAGCTAAAAAGCCTGTTGATGAAAGTGAAAGAGGAGAGTGAAAAAGTTGGCTTAAAGCTCAACATTCAGAAAATGAAGATCATGGCATCTGGTCCCATCACTTCATAGGAAATAAATGGGGAAACAGTGGAAACAGTGTCAGACTTTATTTTTTTGGGATCCCAAATCACTGCAGATGGTGACTGCCACCATGAAATTGAAAGACGCTTACTCCTTGGAAGAAACGTTATGACCAACCTAGATAGCATATTCAAAAGCAGAGACATTACTTTGCCGACTAAAGTCTGTCTAGTCAAGGCTATGGCTTTTCCAGTAGTCATGCATGGATGCGAGATTTGGACTGTGAAGGAGGCTGAGCGCCGAAGAATTCATGCTTTGGAACTGTGGTGTTGGAGAAGTCTCTTGTGAGTCCCATAGACTGCAAGGAGATCCAACCAGTCCATCCTGAAGGAGATCAACCCTGGGATTTCTTTGGAAGGAATGATGCTAAAGCTGAAACTCCAGTACTTTGGCCACCTCATGCGAAGAGTTGACTCTTTGGAAAAGACTCTGATGCTCGGAAGGATTGGGGGCAGGTGGAGAAGGGGACGACAGAGGATGAGATTGCTGGATGGCATCACTGACCGAAGGACGTGAATCTGAGTGAACTTCAGGAGTTGGTGATGGACAGGGAGGCCTGGCTTGCTGCGATTCATGGGGTCGCAAAGAGTCGGACACGACTGAGCGACTGAACTGAACTGAAGTGAACTTACATAAAATATTCCCTTGGTATCTCTAATTTTCTTGAAGAGATCTGTAGTCTTTTCCATTCTTTTTTCTTCTATTTCTTTGCATTGATCACCAAGAGAGGCTTTCTTATCTCTCCTTGCTGTTCTTTGGAACTCTGAATTCAAATGAGTATATCTTTCCTTTCCTCCTTTGCCTTTCACGTCTTTTCTCAGCTATTTGTAAGGCCTCCTCTGACAACCATTGTTCCTTTTGAATTTCTTTTTTAGGGGTGGTCTTTATCCCTGCCTCCTGTACAATGTCACGAATCTCTGCCCATAGTTCTTCAGGCACTCTGTCTATCAGATCTAATCCCTTGAATCAATTTGTCACTTCCACTCTATAATCAGAAGGGATTTGATTTAGGTCATACTTGGATGTTCTATTGGTTTTCTCTACTTTCTTCTATTTAAGTCTGAATTTGGCAATAAGGAGTTCATGATACATTCCCCAGTTCAGTTCAGTTCAGTTCAGTCACTCAGTCGTGTCCAAGTCTTTGCGACCCCATGAATCACAGCACGCCAGGTCTCCCTGTCCATCACCAACTCCTGGAGTTCACTCAGATTCACGCCCATCAAGTCAGTGATGCCATCCAGCCATCTCATCCTCTGTCATCCCTTTCTCCTCCTGCCCCCAATCCTTCCCAGCATCAGAGTCTTTTCCAAAGAGTCAATCTTCGCATGAGGTGGCCAAAGTACTGGAGTTTCAGCTTTAGCATCATTCCTTCCAAAGAAATCCCAAGGTTGATCTCCTTCAGGATGGACTGGTTGGATCTCCTTGCAGTCCAAGAGACTCTCAAGAGTCTTCTCCAACATCACAGTTCAAAAGCATCAATTCTTTGGTGCTCAGCCTTCTTCACAGTCCAACTCTCACAGCCACACATGACCACAGGAAAAACCATGGCCTTTACTAGACGGACCTTAGTTGGCAAAGTAATGTCTCTGCTTTTAAGAAATAGGAAATAGCATCTCTTGTCATGAAACTGGAAATCAATTATAATATGTAATTAAATAGATCACAGTTCATAAAGAAATATATTTATGTATGAGTATATGTGTGCATATATACACATTTATTTTTAGAATATATGTGTGTGTGTATACACATGTGTGTGTGTGTATGTGTGCGTGTGTGTGTGTGTGTATCTTCAAGACAAAATCCAATGTGTCCAAAACTGATTAAATTATTATTTTATCAGAAGGGGACACTTAATGGAGTGACTTAGTTGCTATGCTGTTGTCATTAAAATTAATTGACAGGACTTTTAATCGGATGTTCTCATTATCTTGTTTTGGCAGCTATAAGCAGAGATTCTGCCTCCTGGACATAGCTGTAGCCACATTTGATCTTCACTAATATAAGGCTCTCACAGTATCAGATGCTTGCTGCCTAGACTCATTCTGTCATGGCAAGCCAGTTAATATTTCACACTACAATACTAACTGTACTTCAAGGACAACTCATCTGAGCAAAGGGCACTACAAGTCTTCATAGAATTTGACAGATGGCAAATTGTCTAGTATTATTAATGTGAATGACCACTGCAGATTTAAGATTATCTTCTTAGCCATTTCGTTATGATTCATGTACCTTTTCACTAACCTCCTAACTCTTGGCCCTTCAGATGTCATTTAAGTATGTAACTTTATATCCAAATTTTGTGCTTGTGTGAAAGAGCTTACATATATACATTTTAAGATTTTTTTTTTCCCTCTGATTAATGGTGTGCTTTTCTCCTACCTTAAGGGCTTCACATTACAAGGGAAATGAACCATTTAGACATGTGAAGAAATAGTAATTTTCTAGAGAGAGCAATAACTTTATATAGATTCCTCCTTTTCAATAATTTTTATTGAAAATTGTATTTGATTCGAGAAAAGAAAATATAGACTATGAATCAGACATCTTTACTAGGGAGCAAAGATGTGAATTATGTCTCCAACAGGCCTACTCTCTAACCCTTGATCCCCATCTTCCTTTTCACCATCTCCCCTTTATATCTTCTCTGGAATTGAGACAGTATTTTTCTTTCCAGTTTTCCAAACACCAATCTCAACATCCCAACTGATATTACATTACCAAATTTACCTTTACAAAATATTATTATCCACTTTAATTGCAGAAATTGAAGAGGAACTAAAGAGCCTCTTGATGAGGGTTTAAGAGGAGAGTGAAAAAGTTGGCTTAAAACTCAATATTCTAAAAACTAAGATCATGGCATTCAGTCTCATTACTTCGTGGCAAATAGAAGGTAGAAAAGGAGAAACAGTGCAGATTTTATTTTCTTGGGCTCCAAAATCACTGTGGACAGTGACTGCACCCATGAAATTAAAACATGCTTGATCCTTGGAAGAAAAGCTATGACAAACCTAAACAGCATATCAAAAGGCAGAAACATCACTTTGCCAACAAAGGCCCATAGAATCAAAGCTATTGTATTTCCAGTAGTCATGAATGGATGTGACAGTTACACAATAAAAAAGGCTGAGCACTGAAGAACCGATGCTTTCAAATTGTGGTTCTGGAGAAGACTCTTGAGAATCTCTTGGACAGCAAGGAGATCAAACCAGTCAATCCTAAAGGAAATCAACCCTGAGTTTTCATTAGTAGGACTGACACTGAAGTTGAAACTCCAATACTTTGGTCACTTGATGCAAAGAGCTGACTCATTGGAAAAGACCCTGATGTTGGGAAAGACTGAGGTCAGGAGAAGAAGGGCCTCAGATGACGAGATGGCTGGATGACATCACTGATTCAATAGACATGAGTTTGAGCAAATTCTGGGAGGTAGTGAAGGACAGGGAAGCCTGGTATGATGCAGTTCATGAGGTCGCAAAGAGTCGGACACAACTCAGTGACTGAACAACAGCAACAATTATCCTATTAGTTTTCAGAAGTCAGTGTTTCCCAACTAACTGCAGAATAGTATTAAAATATTTTAATTTGGTTCATTTCAGTTCAATTGCTCAGTTGTGTCCGACTCTTTGAGACCCCATGAATTGCAGGACGCCAGAACTCCCTGTCCATCACCAAATCCCGAAGTTCACTCAGATTCACATCCATCGAGTCCGTGATGCCATCCAGCCAGCTCATCCTCTGTTGTCCGCTTTTCCTCCCACCTGCAACACCTCCCAGCATCAGAGTCTTTTCCAATGAGTCAATGCTTTGCATCAGGTGGCCAAAGTACTGGAGTTTCAGCTTTAGCATCATTCCTTCCAAAGAACACCCAGGATGGATCTCCTTTAGAATGGATTGGCTGGATATCCTTGCAGTCTGTGGGACTCTCAAGAGTCTTCTCCACCACCACAGTTCAAAAACATCAATTCTTTGGTGCTCTGCTTTCTTCACAGTCCAACTCTCACATCCATACATGACTA
>SJXQ01010914.1:206867-229444 GCA_006408695.1 Aepyceros melampus | reverse complement strand
TTGAGGAAAGGGTCTTAAGAGGCCCAAATAATTCAGTCAGGATCCAGCCTCTCAGGCTGCCTAAGTGAGAGGATTTAATGTTGGTGAGGCAGCCTCCTTCTATCAAGGGTAATTCTTGGAAAAGAACTCCACCAACAAGCCTCAGCAACTTACTTCAAGCATCTGGAAGGAGACATCCCGAAGGACAAACCTTGGTCCTAAAGGGGAGGTCCGTCCAGGTGGTGCACCACAACATCCACGACACACATCCACACATCCAGTGTGACCTTCAAAGCCATTAGCGCCTCTGCTTAAACTTTCCCACAGGCTGCTGAGGGCTTAGAGTCCTCATTGTCAAAGTGTAAGTTCCCAAAGGTTACAAACGTAATTGTGATATAAATGTTCAGTGAGCATGTGTTACACCTGTGTTGTAAGGGTTCAGAACAAGCCACCCCCAAACGTGCCACATTCTCATGAGGATTATTTTGAGACTCTGCATATTCAAGAGAAACTACTGCCCTCCTTTGATTATCTAGAAGAACTGAATTTTTTTTAAAACCAGAGAAGACTCACTAGCAGAAATAAATTTCGTCTATGTGGCCCCATCTCCATGGCAGGACAAACATCCAATTACCAAACATCTGCTCTTCTTATCATCCTTTGGGTGACACCCTTGTCCTTGGAAGCCCCTGGCCCCTATTCCATTCCTCAGCTCAGACAGCAGAAACCTCATTTTACTTGTCTCCAAACCTCTTATAAACATGGGGTCTCTGATCCTCTCATGTATGTGGAGTTCCCATATGTATGAAATTAAAGTTGATTACCTCCTGTTAGTCTGTCTCAACACTGATTTCTTAGATGAGCCAGAAGAACCAAAAAGGGTATGGTAAGTTTTCTTCCTTCCTGACAGTGTTTAACTCATTAAGGAGCAGGATAATGAAACTTGATCAGGAAAGATACGAAACTGATTGTGACATGCCCTTGGATTTAAGTGTACACACAGTAACACACATATATTTAGTGGACAAAGAATGCTGGATAAACTGTAAAGTTAGATACAAAACTTCTTAGTGCCCTACGGGGACAAACAGGCATAAGCTTTGGAATTAGCTTTTCTATGGGACAAAAGTCATTACAACTTCCTGGCTACGAGTGAGTAACTCCAAAAAAGAGGTCCTAGTACACAGCACACAGGCAGTCATGCAAAGTCACATGCCCCAAGACGCAGCAGCCCCTTGGGCTGCCTTGTTGAAACCATACTCTTGTAGGACTCTGTAAGGGCACAGTTATCTTTCAGCCTATTTCCAAGTTCTGCTTCATTTCTCACTAGCAGTGAACATTGAACAACTCACACCAGCCATTGGAGCTGTCACTGTACAGGGGTGGCCCCTGAGAAGTCTTCAGAAGGCCAGGTCTGCTGTGCAAATGGAATTGCTTCTTTCCTCTCAGTGATGCCAGTAGGATCCCATTTGCTCTAAAACAACCAGGAAGACCAGCCACAGGGGCTGCATTCAACCCCAAAAGCTCTTCCAACATCTACAGTGCAGAACCTAGTGCCTCCCTAGCTATCATCTCTGTAGTGACAACGTTCTGGCTCTCAAAGATGAGCCTGCATGTGCTACTAGGAAAATGTGATTCAAAGACAAGTACAGCCAACAGACAGCTGTGGGCTGATTCGAAAAAGGAAGTTCCCTTAAGCATAAGTTTAATTCCTTGGGGCTGTATTCCTTACATTTTGCATCTCGTGAGATGGGGGAAGTCTGCCTTCATACTTTCTTGGAAGTCCAGAAGGCTGGCCACTTCAAATCTTTCCCCTAACATCAACCATCTCTCAGGTCCAATGGGAAGAATCAAACTTGGCATTTCCTACCTGTTGCACAGGAGCTTCTTGCTTATTTACCACAGAGCTAAAGGTAGGCTCACCATTCCATGTCTCTCATCGGCCTAAAGGGCCCATGCTGGGCATCTGATAGAAAGCCCACGTTTGGCACCTGATGCGATATTTATACACAGAGAACGTGAAACAAAACAGCCAACATGAATTGACTTACACAAACACAACCATATTTGGCCTGTTGGAAATTATGGGGAAAGGGGGAATGACTGGTTCAGGGAATATTATTTTCAAATCCCATGGTCTTGCTTCCAGGTACAATAGGAACTTGAACTGGTGATAAACTCTGCTACTGTGAGTAGACAGATGGATAAGTAACCCTTGAATAGCACACTCAGATGAAAAGGTTCTAGAATTATATAGTGGTGATGGTTCTATGACTGTGAAGAAATCGACAGAGTTATATCCTTTAAAAGGAAGGAATTTTTATGGCATGTGAATGATATCACAATAGTTTGTTTAATAAAAAGAATCAGAACTATGACTCTCCATGGGGCTTCTGCCCCTTCTCCACTATAAGCACCTGCTCTAGCAAAGCATTTCTGCTGCTCTCCAGGTTGGAGAGTCCGCCAGCTCCCCTGGGGGCACCAAAGCAGCGGACCCAGGGTCAATCCCAGCTCTGCAAAGTTCCACCTGTGTCCTTGGGAAAGTAACCCTCTCCTACCTACCTCACATCCTTGACAAGTCTTGGGACCACCTCTCATACAGCAGGGACATGCTGACTGTTCTGGTCCATTCCTGCAGAAGCTTAAGCCATGGCAAATGGAGGCCACTGCTTCCTACCTCCTGAGACCATGGCATATCCCAGATTGGGGGAAGCATCAGTTTGGGTCTACAGAGGTTGGTACCAAGCCTCATGTCTCCATTTTCCCCTGACTTAAACCTTGAACCATAATTGACACCCACACCTTGGACCCCGCTTCTGACCTGATCATTTCCTCACTTCTGGGTCCTTATCCCCACCCCATCAGAGATCCTAAACTTGGTTGACCTTCAGGAGACACTAAGTCACACGTTCTCTCTCTCCAGAAACAAATGATCCACCCACCCTGGTCCCATGATGCATTAAATTCTCATGTCTCTTGGATGTGTTGCTGATTTCTATTTCAAATTCTATTTCTCTATTCAATTCAGTTCAGTCGCTCAGTCGTGTCCAACTCTTTGCATCCCCACGGATTGCAGCACGCCAGGCCCCCTGTCCATCACTAACTCCCGGAGTTCACTCAGACTCACGTCCATCGAGTCGGTGATACCATCGNCAAGAGGCTTTTTAGTTCCTCTTCACTTTCTGCCATAAGGATGGTGTCATCTGCATATCTGAGGTTATTGATATTTCTCTATTAGACTACACTATTTTAGTTATGGAAGTTTTACTATATATTTTACTGTTTATTGTGGGTGGGGAGTCTCTGTTTTAAAGACTTATTTTATAAATTTCTTAGCTTTGTGTTGATTTTCTTACATGAAATGTACAAATTATATTTTCTTTTTCTAAGATCCCACATGGCTTATGGGATCTTAGTTTCCTGGCCAAGGATTGAACTCAAGCTCTTGACAGAGAAGGCACTGAGTCTAATCACTGGACTGCCAGGGGTTCCCTGTGCAACTATATTTTAAGTTGCAAAACGGAAATCTCATGGAGTAGAACTTCATTTAATTTACATGAATGTGAGGGTGAGTCACCTACTTGTCTTTATCAGCTATGTAGGCTTTCCCTTTCAGGAACATGGCATGTCTTTCTATTTACATCTATTCTAATGTTCTCTGGCCAAGTTTTAGACAAAGTTTGTTTCTTCTAGAAATTTTATAAGCTTTTTTAGGATTATTTTCCTGTTTTTAATGTATAAGAAAACGATCAATTTTTCTTCTCTTAGTGGTCAGCTCCCCTGTGCAACTATCCCGAGTTTCCTAGTTATTTCATTTGGGCTCCCCGCAAAAAGACTACCTGTAAAGGCTTCTCTTTTCTAATGTTCTTAAGAGTTCTTGCTCCATTTTCTTACATAACTGTGCTTCCTGAGTAACACTAAAGAGTGGGGATGGATGTCACTCAGTGTTGTGCCCCAATGTAATGGGTATAACTCTAGAAACAAGTTATTTCTTTACATTTGCTTTCCAAATTAAAAACAAAAATTATGGAAGCATTTGACTAAGAGAAAACCCGTAGTTACTAAAAAAGATTTAGAATGTCACAAAACAGAAATTGCTCTTAGGAATGACTAGCCACCACAACCCTCTGGTCAGAGCTCATGATGACAGAACAAATGCCACAGTCCAAGGCCAGCCACGGAAAAAATTAGGATGTCCACTCCTGTACCCTCACTAGAGGCTTTGTCATTAGAACTAAGGAGAGTTTCACTGACTGAGCCCTCAGCTTCAGAGATGGCAGCCCAGAAGTTATCACAAAGATCCAACATCCCTATTTCAGTCCTGGCCCTTCGGCTCCTGGTCTTGGTTGGAACTGCCTTCCAGGCTGTAAACAAGTCATGATTTAGATGCAAAACGTTGGTGTGGGATTCAGTTTACTGGAAAACAGGGGTCATCATTTCCATTACAATTTTGTTTAATGCCAGATTGCTCTGTGGAATGTTTTTGGAGTACACTAAGGTTAACTTCATCTTAGCCAGCTAGAAATCCCTCACATCACTGGTATGAAAGTAGAGCAACTTTACTATACTTACAAGTTCCTCATGTCTTGGCACAGCTCATCACTGAAGCTTATTTCCACAGTTGGCTTCAGTTGGAACTGGTAATAGAGGAATTTTCATGAGTTAGACAGGGAAAGGACACCCACATGGGATTTTACATTTTTTTTCCAATAAGTTTTTTAGAAACCTGGTATCTGGTTTGGCTTCAGCACATTTTTTTCATTGAGCCTACAGAAACAAACAAAGCACTACACACCATCAGACTCTTTAATGAAAATGTATTTCACAGTAAACACAATGTACATATCGTGCAAATGAGGCATCACCATGATCACAATGGTGCTGTGAGGCACAACAGACTGCAAGAAAACGGACATTTAGCAAAACAGGGCTGTAGAAAAGATGGTGAGACATTTTTTTGAACGTCAGACCATGCTACCATTTTCTGTGTGCTTGTCATAAAAGGGATTTTCCCCAGATAGTCATCAAGATCCATGGCACTGTATTATTGGAGGCATGTATTTTATTTAGTATATACACCATACACAAACATACATAGTTTCCATAACTAATAGTCTCATACTAGCTGGTTTTAAGAGCGCATGAACAAGATTACTATTGAGACTTCTTTGTACATTCTGGTTGCAAACTTCAGTCAGATTATGGATCTTTCCAAACTCTTTATTGTACAAGATTAAAAAAAAGTTTTCAAAGAAGAAAAGGTTACTTTAATCTGAAAGTCACATTTCACCACAAGAAATGAAGAAAACATACTGCTGCTGCTGCTGCTGCTGCTGCTGCTAAGTCGCTTCAGTCGTGTCCGACTCTGTGCGACCCCATAGACAGCAGCCCACCAGGCTCCTCTGTCCCTGGGATTCTCCAGGCAAGAATACTAGAGTGGGTTGCCATTTCCTTCTCCAATAGAAAACATACTATTATATGGCAAAAAACGTGTGGAGTATACATACATTCTACTGTCATTTTTTATGACAGACGTTTTTATGTTCAAGTCTGTTAGTGCCATTTTGGAGCCAGTGCAGGGCCCCTTGTCTCAGAGCACAATGTTTTTCATTTGTGCCTGCTTTTACTAGAGTTGAACAAACAAACAAAAGGCCCAAGAGCCAAGAAGAAAACAGCAACATGAAAAGCAACCACCTGTGCAGGAGATGCACAAATTATTCAATCCAGAAGCCACCTGAAGGTTTGGAGTGACTATAGCTTGGAGGATTTAAAGTTGCAACATGAAAAGGCCCTTGCAAGATTCAAGTGCCCAAGTCTGGAGGAATATGCCTAAGAGAGCAGACAGTCGTCCATGCTGTTCAATGGCTTCCTTAACTCAGCCAGACTCATTCTGCTGGCCGCCCAAGGAGCAATGAGAAGCAACACATTTTGCAGGCAACTAAGCTTAATAATATTAAATGTGGCTTCTTGATAGAAACTTCCAGCAAAGAAACCTCAGAGATGAGGGAAACCCTCCAGAATTTGTTCTCCTTCTAACCAGAGCCAGGGAGATATGCAGCCCAAGTTCAGTATATGTTTAAATAGAGTCTGGGTAAATGTCTAGAATATTTACCAGAAAAGACATCTAAATGTTTATATGCTCCAAGTTTGGGGATAAGAATGGTTATAAGGTGACTTTTCAAGTCAAAATCACACGGGTTATTCAGAAGATCACTATGATATAGAGGAGTACAGGAAGCGCTTTATCAGCAGCTAAAGCTCATAAATAGAACCGTAACATAGAACTCTGCTAAAGCCCGAAAAGGCCACTGTCTCAAGCTTCTACTGAGAGTGGCCAGCGTTTGACATACTAACTAGGAATGCGGTTACATTTAAATTTAGTTGTTTAGAATCCAGCAGTTAAAGACGACTGAAGTTTCTTCAAAGGGCTGGCAGCTCAGATTTGATTACCAGCAGCTTCACGGGTTCTCCGAACACCACCTGTGTCAATTCAAAACCAAAACCAGGTGAAACCAATGTAGAGACTATTTTGCAATTTGTAGCATCTATTCTCTGTCACTAAAATGGTCATGCAGTGTGGGACTTTCTACCTTCTCAGTAACTACATTTCCTTGGCTTACAGTACCTCTCAGTGGAAGTGCTGCAGCATTTTGTGTAGGACTATTCTTTGGGGGTGGGGATCAAATTTTCTTCATGTGGGACTATCCTAAAACCTGCAGGATGATTAATGTCACAAGTTTTGCTTTCCAAATGCCAGTGCTGCCTCCAGCTATTGTGACAATAACCCGCTCCAACACATTTCCAGTGGGGGGTGGTGCCACCTCTGGCTGAGAAGAATTTGCTAACTAGACTATATGACAAATGAAAATATACAAGGAATGTAAATAAATTATTTAGCCAAGATTTTTTTTTGGACAGGGATTTTGGACTTTTTTTAGTTAGAGAGGTAGGAAATAGATTTGAGGAGCCATGAACACTCTTCTAGGTTTTGTGGATTTTCTGGTCCTTATTTGATACTGAGGTAGGTGAACCAAAGGGTGCAATGTACGCTAACAAAAGAAACCTCTCACTAAATATTAATCCATGTAACTGTCAGGGAAATAGAACACTCAGGTGAATTTTTTAAAGTGTCCAAAAAGTAGCTGCTCTTCCAACCAGGGATATGGTTTATTTTAAAAACTACCTGTCATGCATTCCCTCTCATATGTGAAAAGGACCACAACTGCTTCCCCAAGAGCCAAGGAAGAACCAAACTCTAAAATGTACCGTCTATAGCCAGTAGCTGAGGTCATGTAGAAATAAGCATTTGAGACATGGTGATCTCAGCCACGTGGCCTCCCCAACTTGTTTCCTTGTTTGAGAAATAGAAAGGTTGGACTAAATCACATCAGTTATCAAAGTACTGTTATAGGAGTGGAATATCATAAAACAAGGTGACTGACAGAATGTTGAGAACAGAAAATTTTTGTAACAGTCTAAAATGGGAGGAGCAATTAGTTATGAAAGGATCTGATGATAGATTCTGTTTTCATCATTCAAAACTAAGCCCCAAAATCTGAAGTAAAGCCAACAGGAGGTGATTATAACTACATACAAATTCAGAGTGTATATAACCCATAAATGTAACTTACTCAAAGAAGAAGCTTCTAGAAACACTTTGGGAAGAAAAAAGGGCCAAAGGAAGGGAACAAAAGCTTCAGGGCACAAACTTCGGTTCTTCCCCCCTTGCCTCAGTGGGGAAGATGATCCAAGAACAGATGTTTGCTTGAAAGAATCCAGAGGAAGTCAACAGAACAGCAAATCACTTGGCCCAACACTCACCAATGTATATGAGTGATTCTAGATAGAATGTAGGATATCACTGAATAAAACTAGTGGGGGTGGAATTCTCTTGTCTCTAAAAAGTTGTTACTTGAGACACATGGCTGGTCAAACTTTTAGCCAGTGCTTCTACACACACTGCCCCAAACAGCAGGGGTGAGCACAAGGGGTGTGGTGCTGAAGGCTCTTGTCTAAAGGATTCATTTGAAATCCATCTCAATTCTTGTGTGTGCTGCAGTATATACCATGAATTCACATTTATATTTGTGCTTTTTAAATAAAATTGACCATCCAGGGGGCTGAGTGATGTTTATCTTATCTTCACAAACCCAGGTTGAAGAGTTACAGATTTAGACTGTCATCAAAAGACTGTACCTTTCATTAAAGAGATGTATTTGTCAACAGAAGGTGTTCAGAGTATTTTCTTGGCCAGGACTGTTAAACCTTCGATCAGGTTTTTGTTACAGTCATCCAGGCTGAGATTTTCACTGGATCTCTTGGGGAAAATGGGGGGGCCAGTGAAATCTAAGAGATCTTGAAGTGCTCGGGCATTACCAGTTCCATTTTGGTCCAGAGATACCCCAGGAATCATTTCACTCACTGGTGAAAATTCTGGGATAGAGATAAGCTCTTCTTTTGAAACAGGACTGGAGGGCAGAGGGAGAGAAGGAAGGAGAGAGAGATGGAGAGATAGAGAGACAGACAGACACAACTATTAATTCTACTTGTCATATTTTGTTATACTACTCTTCTTTCCTGGAGAAGATGGATTTAGAGCCAGAGCTGTGTGTAACACATTATAAAAGATACAGGTTAGTTCAAGTCTGAGACACTGACAGAAATGAGGCCCCCATGAATGAGAACAGGGAAGTGGATTTGAGACAGGAGAGCAGGGGCAGCGCACAACCTTTAAAAAAATGACATAACCCTTGAGGATACGACAAAAGCTGGTTAGAACCAATTAGGCCCAAGATGGTGGAAGACTGGACATCCACTAAATCTTGGGCCTCCTTATATCCTCACTGTAATACATTAGTATATGATAAATGACACACACGAAGATGCCATGACAGTTTAGAGAAGTTCCGGGGTGTGTCAACCATAGGCCCAGCTCAGACGAGCAGTGGGCTGGGATGTGAAGTCCCCTCACCAGGGGTCTCTCTGAACAGCCAGATAGGACTGCTGTCAGGTTTGTCTGTTTTGTTGTTTTTTTTTTCCCCCTCCTCCGTAAGAGCCCGGAGAAGAATCTAGAAAAACTAGCTGAACTGCAGAAGCTCAGATGATCTCTCTCTCTCATACTGAATATAGTTAAAGCAAAGCAGCTGACCTAACACCATTTCTGGTGGCTGGAGCCTGGGCAAACTGTTTCATTACTGGGAATGCCTGCCTCATTTCCACCGTGACCACCTTCATTCCCGGGATTTTATCAGCTGGTCAGAGCATGGAGAGGACAGAATGGTGCCATAGCTTGGGCGCTGCCCCCAGGAGTCACCCTTAGCCAGATGCAGAGGCAGCTACAGTAAGAATGCAGCACACAAAGCTCCTTCATTCCCTTGACCTTGGCCAGTGCCAGGTCTCACCCAGTTCCCTGACCCAGAGGCAGAAAAATAAGCACAACTGCCTCAACGTGGCATGGGGTAGGGGGGTGGGTAGGTACTGCCTTATCCTTTATGATGCCTCAGCAGTTCCCACCTACTGGAGGGGACAGAGTGGCGCCAATCAGGGGAAGTCTGCCAGGACAGTGGCAGGTGGTGGCAAGGGCTGAGGAGGTCCTGTTATCAGACTGCTCAGGACTCGCTCTACTGTGGACAGGATGGCTGGACTCCGTGTTTTCACATTATGTGGCTTAAGGCCAGCTGCAATATTTACAATCAGTGTGCCCTGGGAAAGGCCCTGCTCCCCAACCCCTCACCCTAGGCGGAGGCTGAGAATTCACAGGAAGGAGAGAAGAGTAAGCTGCAGCAGGCTGGAGCTCTGGCAGAGCTTGTGCAAAATCCTGGCATTCCCTCCTGAACACAAAGAAGACCCCCACTCCAGTCTCTGCCCCAAGGCCAGGCTGACTGAGCATTACTTTTGTCGGGGAATAATTTGCCAGGTGATGTTACCCAAACCACACCAGTTAAGAATTCCGTAAGTTGTTAGGATCTGAAAGCAAATTAGTTCCTTTATCAAGTCTCCAATGACAAGTCTATTTAAACATGAGACACTGGACACAGTGGGTGGGCCCTTTTGGTGCCCTACCCAGATCCCCTTTACCTGTGGTTGTGCCCATCCTCCAGCTACTATGGACTCACAGCTGACACGCTTCCTCTGGATGACTGCCTTGGCTGATAGAAGCATCCCCAGATTCTCCACGGTCAACAGCTGATGAACACAATGCCGTGAAGGCCCCAACTTTATCACAGTCAGAGCCCTCTCTGGTGGAAGACCATCCTGCAGAGCTCCATGAGACCAGCTGAGACCGCACCCTTGCTGAGTGACTTCCCCACCCAATCCTGCTTCCCTCCCACTCCCTTCTCCTGAGAGCTCTCCTCCACTAAAATCCATACCCCAGAATCCCTGTTCTGGGTTCTGCTTCTAGGGAACTCAACCCAAAATACAGATACTACTTATATCATGGTTAGTTTTCCTGAATAGCAACTGTACCTATTTAAGGTATGTACAAAGATTCAGGGGTGGAAAAGATGAAATCAACTAAGGGATGGTTGGAGGTACCTGGGGAGGAGATGAGGTCAAATTCAAAAGCAATGTACTTACCTCATATCCATAGACTGAACTTCTTCGGTTGAATCATCTAGACTGTTTGATTTACCATCAAGGGTGTCCAGATGAACAAGTCCCTCAACTGGTTTAAGTTCATCAGTGAAAACATCTTGAGGGAAAGTTTCTGGGGCAGCATGTTCCACAACATTTACTTCCTGGCAGGTGTTCAATACACTGATTTCTGATAGAGAACACAAAGTCATTCCATCAATCATAAAATACAGCAATGAAATAACATGGGGAATATCTATGTAGGCAATCCTCTGCTTTACCAATGATGCAACATCTTTTGTAAAAAGAACCCCAGGCAGTCACCTTCATACCAAGAAGAGAAGACAAATGACATCATCTGTGTTTGTGCAGGGCTCATGGCCCACTCTCCCCACTTCATTGATCACAGCTCTGTTGTGGTGAAGGGGCTTGCATAACTCAATGAAGCCATGAGCTAGGCCATGCAGGGCCACCCAAGAAGGACAGGTCATAGTGGGGAGTTCTGACAAAACATGGTCCACTGAAGGAGGAAATGGCAACTCACTCTAGTATTCTGCCTTGAGAACCACATGGACAGTATGAAAAGGCAGAAAGATATGACACCAGAAGATGAGTCCCCCGGGTCAGAAGGTGTCCAATATGCTACTGGGGAAAAGTGGAGGGCAATTACTAACAGCTCCAGAAAGAATAGAGCAACTGGGCCAAAGCAGGAACAATGCTCAGTTGTGGATGTGTCTGGTGGTGCAAGTTAAGTCGAACAATATTGCATAGGAACCTGGAATGTTAGGTCCATGAATCAAGGTAAATTGGATGTGCTCAAGCAGGAGATGGCAAGACTGAACATCATCATCTTAGGAATCAGGGAACTAAGTGGACGGGAATGGCAAATTTCATTCATTATATTTACTACTGTGGGCAAGAATCCCAAATGAAAGAGTCAACAATGCAGTCCTAAATGCAGTACTTGGGTGCAATCTCAAAAGTGACAGAATAAGCTAATTTTGTTTCCATGGCAAACGATTCAACATCACAGTAATCTGAGTTTATGCTCCAATCACTGGTGCTGAACAAGCTTAAGTTGACCAGTTCTATGAAGATCCACAATACATTCTAGAACTAACACCAAAAAATAAAAAATATTTCCTTTTCATCGTAGGGGATGAGGAAGCAAAAGTAGGAAGTCAAGAGATAACCAGAATAACAGGTAAGTTTGGTCTTACAGAGTACAAAATGAAGCAGGACAAAAGCTAACAGAGTTTTGCCATGAAAACACACTGGTCATAGCAAACACATTCTTCCAACAACCCAACTCTATACACATGAACATCTCCAGATGTCAATATTGAAATCAGATTGACTATGTTCTTTGCAGCTGCTGAAGGTGGAGAAGCTCTATACAGGCAGCAAAAACAAGACCTGGAGTTGATTGTGGCTCAGATCATGGGCTTCTTATTATAAAATTCAGGCTCAAAGTGAAGAAAGTAAGGGAAACCACTAGGCCAAACCCCTTATGATACACAGCGGAGGTGACAAATAGAGATTCAAGGGATTAGATCCGGTAGACAGAGTGCCTGAAGAACTATGGATAGAGGTTCATAATATTGTACAGGAGGTGGTCACCAAAACCATCCCCCCAAAAAAGTAATACAAGAAAGGTCAAGTGGTTGTCAGAGGAGGCTTTACAAATAGCTGAGGAAAGAAGAGAAGGAAAGGCAAGGGAGAAAAGGAAAGACACACCTAAATGAATGCAGAGTTTCAGGGAACAGCAAGGAGACATAGAAGGTCTTCTTAAATGAACAATACAAAGAGGGAGAGGAAAACAACAGAATGGGAGAAACTAGAGATATCTTTAAGAAAACTGGAGATATCAAGGGAACATTTCATGCAAGGATGTGCATGATAAAGGGCAGAATCAGTAAGGACCTAACAGAAGCAGAAGAGATTCAGAAGTGGCAAGAATAGACAGAATAACTACATAAGAAAGGTCTTAATGACCCAGATAACCACGATAGTGCAGTCACTCATCTAGAGCCAGACATCCTGGAGTGTAAAGTCATGTGGGCCTTAGGAAACATTACTATGAACAAAGCTAGCGGAGGTGATGTAATTCCAATGAGCTATTTCAAATCCTAAAAGATGATGCTGTTAAAGTGCTGCACTCAATATGTCAGCAAATTTGGAAAACTCAGCAGTGGCCACAAGACTGGAAAAGGGGAGTTTTCATTCCCCAAAGAAGGGCAACGCTAAAGAATGTTCAAACTACTATACAATTGCACTTGTTTCACATGCTTGGAAGATTATGCTCAAAATCTGTCAAATTAGGCTTCAGCAGTACGTGAACTGAGAACTTCCAGATGTGCAAGCTGGGTTTCAAAGAGGCAGAGGAACCAGAGATCAAAATGCCAACATTTGTTTGATCATGGAAAAAGCAAGAGAGTGCCAGAACAACATCTACTTCTGCTTCACTGACTATGCTAAAGCCTTTGACTGTGTGGATCACAACCAACTGTGGAAAATTCTTAAAGAGATGGGAATATCAGACCACTTCACCTGTCTCCTAAGAAACCTGTATGCAGGTCAAGAAGCAACAGTTAGAACCTGACATGGAACAACATATTAGTTGAAAATTGGGAAAGCAGTAGGACAAGGCTGTATACTGTCACCTTGCTTATTTAACTTACATGCAGAGTACATCATATGAAATGCTAGGCTAGATAAATCACAAGTTGGAATCAAGATTGCTGGGGAAAAAATAACAACAACCTCAAATATGCAGATGATGCCACTTTAATGCGAGAAGTAAAGAGGAACTAAAGAGCTTCTTGGTGAGGATGAAAGAGGAGGGTGAAAAACCTGGCTCGAAAAATTAAAAAAAAAAAAACAACCGAGATTATGGCATCAAGTCCCATTACTTCATGGCAAATAGAAGGGGAAAAGTGGAAGCAGTGACAGATTTTATTTTGGGGGGCTCTAAAATCACTGTGGATGATGACTGCAGCCATGAAATTAAAAGATCCTTCCTTGTTGGAAAGAAAGCTATGACAAACCTAGAAAGCATGTTAAAAGCAAGAGTCATCACTTTGCCAACAAAGGTCTGTCTAGTCAAAGCTATGGTTTTTCCAGTAGTCATGGATGGAAATGAGAGTTGGACCATAAAAACAGCTGAGCACCAAAGAATTGATGCTTTTGAATTGTGAAGCTGGAGAAGACTCTTGAGAGTTCCCTGGAGTGTAAAACCTGTTAATCCTAAAGGAAATCATCCCTGAATATTCATTGGAAGGACTGATGCTGAAGCTGAATCTCCAATATTTTGGCCACCTGATGTGAAGAGCCGACTCACTGGAAAGGACTCTGATGATGGGAAGGATTGAGGCAAAAGGAGAAGAGGGTGGCAGATGATGCAATGATTAGATAGCATCACTGACTCAATAGGCATGAATTTGAGCAAACTCCAGGAGATAGTGGAAGACAGAGGAGTTTGGTGTGTTACAGTTCGTGGGGTTGCAACATCGGACACAACTTAGTGACTGAACAACAACATGACTCACCCAAGAAACTTGATGTCATATCCTGTACAGGTCCCCAGGCTCTTGAGCCACAAGGCAAAAGAGAAACGTGAAGAGTGACTTTGAGATGGATATATGTTTTCTGACTCTGGCTGCCACGAAACCTGAGGAGCTTTAAGAATCCGTGACAGAAAAGAGCTGGACTATCCAGAAGTCCCGAAGGCAGGAGAAACTGCTGTAGAACAAGAGTCAGTTCTTAACAGAACGTGACCAGCAATTAAGCCCTCTGGAAAGCAGCCTAGCCAGCAGATGGCCGGCTCTGGCGCTGGGATTATTAGAGTAACTGAGGGGCCTACTGGTTTTCAAGTGGACCTGTAGAGATGGAAACTCCCCCGGAAGATGGTGGTGGGGAGAAGTACATGGGCTGCATGCAGTGATGATGCTCTTCAGACCCATAGGTGCTAGTCCCCTACCGGGAACACCATGAGCCCTCACTTTCTGAAACGAAGAACCCAAGAATCAGATCTCACACTCACCTATTTTGTTAGGGACCATGGGTTCTGTCTTATTTTCCATACACAGAGCAGACTGAAGCTCCACTTTTGGGTCTTTTTTCTGAAAACAAACAGAGGGAAGGTAGGCTTTATGTACCAAGACAAGTGCTTTTGAGAAGCATCAGGGGTTATTTGGAACCAGGCTGAGCCATCTGTCCGTTCCATTGTAATTCTTTGAATTTTCTGACTATATTATAAATCAGCTCTGTTTCCCATAGTAATATGCCACCATTCTCTCTTTTTTTTTTTTATCTGTGGACTACAGTGCTTCTCCCTGCATCCCTACCGCCACTTCTCCAAGGAAATTTTTATTACCACCCCATCCCAGAAACTCCTCTCTTAAGACTCCTCTTTCCTTTTAGACACCAACAGTTTTCTTAATCTAGCCAGGAACAAAGCAGGAAGAACCCATTTTCTTCCTGGCTAATGCTCTCTGAGACCTACAACATCACTGAATATATTCTACCATTATGTTCTTCTCAGTACATGAATTATGAAAATGGCACTCTGAATGCCTACCTTCACTTCCAAAGACACATCACTCTTTCTTGTTCTCTTCATAATTTCATCTATTCTCTGGAAACCAAAAAGAAACAGGTAAGAGGACTACACCAAAAAAGATGTCCTTTTCATCAGAGGGGACTGGAATGCAAAAGTAGGAAGTCAAGAAATACCTGGAATAACAAATAAGTTTGGCCTTGTAATACAAAATGAAGCAGGGCAAAGGCTAACAGAGTTTTGCCAAGAGAATGCATTCGTCATAGCAAACACCCTCTTCCAACACACAAGAGATGACCGTACACATGGACATCACCAGATAGTCAATACCAAAATCAGATTGATTATATTCTTTGCAGTGAAGATGGAGAAGCTCTATACAGTTAACAAAAACAAGACTGGGAGCTGACTGTGGCTCAGATAATGAACTCCTTATTATAAAATTCAGACTTAAGTTGAACAAAGCAGGGAAAACCACTAGACCCTTCTGGTATAACCTAAATAAAATCCCTTATGATTATACAGTGGAAGTGACAGATTCAAGGGATTAATTAGATCTGATAGACAGAGTGTATGGAGAACTATGGACACAGGTTCATGACATTGTACAGGACACAGGGATCAAGACCATCCTCAAGAAAAATAAATGCAAAATGGCAAAATGGTTGCCTGAGGAGGCCTTACATATAGCTGAGAAAAGAAGAGAAGGGAAGGGCAAAGGAGAAAAGGAAAGATAAACCCACCTGAATGCAGAGTTCCAAAGAATAGCAAGGAGAGATAGGAAAGCTTTCCCCAGTGACCAATGCAAAGAAATAGAGGAAAACAATAGAATGGGAAAGACTAGAGATCTCTTCAAGAAAATCCGAGATACCAAGGGAATATTTCATGCAAAGATGGGTACAATAAAGGACAGAAATGGTATGGACGTAACAGAAGCAGAAGATATTAAGAAGAGATGGCAAGAACACACAGTAGAACTATACAAAAAAGATCTTAATGACCCAGATAACCACGATGGTATGATCATTCACCTAGTGCCAGACATCCTGGAATGCAAAGTCAAGTGGGCCTTTGGAAGCATCACTATGAACAAAGCTAGTGGAGGTGATGGAATTTCAGCTGAGCTATTTCAAATCCTAAAAGATGATAATATTAATGTGTAGCACTCAATATGCCAGTAAATTTGGAAAACTCAGCAGTGGCCACAGGACTGGAATACTCATTCAGTGGCCACTAAACGAAAAAGGTCAGTTTTCATTCCAATCTCAAAGAAGGGCAATGCCAAAGAATGTTCAAACTACTGTACACTGTACTCATTTCACATGCTAGCAAAGTAATGCTCAAAATTCTCCAAGCTAGGCTTCAAGAGCATATGAACTGAGAACTTCCAGATGTTCAAGTTGGATTTAGAAAAGGCAGAGGAATCAGAGACAAAACTGCCAACATCCGTTGGATCATAGAAAAAACAAGAGAATTCCAGAAAAACATCTACTTCTGCCTTATTGACTATGCCAAAGTCTTTGACTGTGTGGATCACAACAAACTGTGGAAAATTCTTAAAGAGATGGGAATACCAGATCACCGTACCTGCCTCCTGTGAAACCTGTATGCAGGTTAAGAAGCAACAGTCAGAACCAGACATGGAACAAAACTGGCTGGTTCAAAATTGGGAACAGAGTACCTCAAGGCTGTATATTGTCACCCTGCTTATTTAACTTCTATGCAGAGTACATCATGAGAAATGCCGGACTGGATAAAGCTCAAGCTGGAATCAAGATTGCTGGCAGAAATGTCAATAACCTCAGATATGCAGATGATAATGCCGTTATGGCAGAAAGTGAAGAGAACTGAAGAGCCTCTTGATGAAAGTGAAAGAGGAGAGTGAAAAAGCTGGCTGAAAACTCAACATTCAAAAAACTAAGATCATGGCATCAGGTCCCACCACTTCATGGCAAATAGATGGGAAACAATGAAAACAGTGATATACTTTATTTTCTTGGGCACCCGAATCACTGTGGACAGTGACTGCAGCCATGAAATTAAGAGATACTTGCTCCTTGGAAGGAAAATTATGACAAACCTAGACAGTGTGTATTAAAAAGCAGAGACATAACTTTGTTTAAAGGTCCATATATTTAAAGCTATGGTTTTTCCAGTAGTCATGTATGGATGTGAGAGTTGGACCATATAAACAAGGCTGAGTGCCAAAGAATTGATGCGTTTGAACTGTGGTGTTGGAGAAGACTCTTGAGAGTCCCTTGAACTACAAGGAGATCCAACCAGTCAATCCTAAAGGAAATCAGTCCTGAATATCCACTGGAAGGACTGAGCTGAAGCTCCAGTATCTTGGCCACCTGATGAGAAGAGCCAACTCATTAGAAAAGACTCTGATGCTAGGAAAGACTGAAAGCAGGAGGAGAAGGGCATGACAGAGGACAAGATGGTTAGATGGCATCACCAACTCAATGGACGAGTTTGCTCAAGCTCCGGGAGATGGTAAAGGACAGGGAAGCCTGGTATGTTGCAGTCCACAAGGTTGCAAAGAGTCAGACGCGACTGAGTGACTGAACAACAACAAAGAGGACTGCTGCTAAGTCACTTCAGTCGTGTCCAACTCTGTGCGACCCCATAGACGGCAGCCCACCAGGCTCCCCCGCCCCTGGGATTCTCCAGGCAAGAACACTGGAGTGGGTTGCCATTTCCTTCTCCAGTGCATGAAAGTGAAAAGTGAAAGTGAAGTTGCTCAGTCGTGCCCGACTTAGCGACCCCATGGACTGCAGCCCACCAGGCTCCTCCGTCCATGGGATTTTCCAGGCAAGAGTACTGGAGTGGGGTGCCATTGCCTTCTCCACAAAGAGGACTACAAGACCAAAAATAGATACAAGTATCTCAGTCTGTATGCAATTTCACATTTCTCAGAGAACTCATAAAAGAGAAATCTTAGCAGAGGATAATGTGTATAGAAAGTGCCTCCATTGGTTTTACAGATATATACCTCTGCCATATGAACAAGGTCAAATGCTTAAGAAGTGAACTAGTAAGTATCTAGAATCATTTATATCCCATCTTTCTCCTTCCTCTCTTTAGATTAGCTAGAATTCAACAAATCACTACGTGTCCATTCAAGAGGACCACTCAACAGAAACCCTAGCTGAAGGGCAGAAGAGGAGGCCACAAACTGGACACCACCTTAAACCCAACTTCACCCATGCTGCTGCTGCTGCTGCTAAGTCGCTTCAGTCGTGTCCGACTCTGTGCGACCCCAGAGATGGCAGCCCACCAGGCTCCCCCATCCCTGGGATTCTCCAGGCAAGAACACTGAAGTGGGTTGCCATTTCCTTCTCCAATGCAGAAAGTGAAAAGTGAAAGTGAAGTCGCTCAGTCGTGTCCGACTCTTAGCGACCCCATGGACTGCAGCCCACCAGGCTCCTCCATCCATGGCATTTTCCAGGCAAGAGTACTGGAGTGGGTTGCCATTGCCTTCTCCGAACTTCACCCATAAATACATTAAATGTAAATGGTCTAAACATACCAATCAAAAAACAGAAACTGTCAAACTTGATTTAAATAACAAATCCTGACTCTATGCTGTTTATAGGTGTGTGTGCCCAGTCATGTTCAACTCTGCTACCCCAAGGACTGTAGCCCACCAGGCTCTTCCATCCATGGAATTTTCTAGGCAAGAATACTGCAGTTGGTTGTCATTGCCTTCTCCAATGCTGTTTATAAGGGAAACATTTATAAGAATACACATAGGTTTAAAGTAAAAAAATTCATCATGCAGGTGCTAATCATAAAAAACTGACAAAGTAGAATTTAAGACAAAAAGTATTACTAGAGATAAAGAAGGAATATTTCATAATGATATAAGGGTCAATTCAACAGGAAAACTTAACTTGAAATATAAATTCACCTAACAGTAGAGCTTCAAAATATATGAAAACAAAAATGTATAGAACTGGAAGGAGTAATGCACAAATTCATAATCACAGATGACACTTTCAATACCCATTTCTCAGTAAATAAAAGAACAAGATGACAGAAAACTCATAAAGATAGAGAAGATTTGAATAGTATGATCAATGAATTCAACCTAAATAACAATTCTAAGAGCATTGTACTCAACGACTGCAGAACGTAACTAGACTCCCTTCCTGTCCCTGCCTCATCCTAAGTACGCCTAATCCCTTAGCCCTCACCTTCTTCCTCTCCAGTCGCTCCTGCTCCATCTGTAGCATGATCTGTTCTCTTTTCAGACGCATTTGTTTAGCTGCCTCCTGGGCCTTTGCTTCTGCTGCTTCCTTCTGGTAGAAACATAGAAACCAAGGTATAGGCGTTACTAAGCTTAAGGAAACACTAGTTAATTCTCTGGGTTTGCACTTGTTCCTCCATCTCATTATCTACCCAAAGTGGGTGCTGCTCCAATATTCAATGTGGATTTTTACAGCCTGCCCTATGACACAGCAGACATGGTTGGGTCTCACTCATATGACCTCAGTCTATCATGCAAATCACCTGCAGACACTTTGCATACAAGGTCAAGGTCTTTTTGTGTCTGAAGGTAGTCTCTGACCATGAAGTATTCATGTGGCTAGGAGTTTCAGGAAGTTAATTCCTCAAAGTTACTTTCAACCACAAGGGGCAGGAGTTGGAAGATAAATAACCTAGTTTCCTCATCCTTCCAAGAGGTAATTCTAAGGCATATTCCATAGTCTCCTAGAGTTCCACAGGGAACAAGTTCCAGATGCCCACAGTAACCCACTCATCAGTGTGCTTACATTGGCTTTCTTCTCACTCCCCTACCAGCTTCCTAGGATCATCTCCCAAATAAACTGCTGACAATCAAATTCTTATCCAGGGTCTGCCTTTGGGAGAACCAAAACTGACATATAACAAATATTACCACTTCACTTGTGTTGCCCAAAGTAACTCAAATATATTAACTAGTTCAGTTAAAGAAAATGCTTCAAGGAAACATTGTAAGTCATTCAAATTTAACTAATTTTACCTAATACTAAGGCCCTTAAAGAAGTCTATATAAAGACTTGCACAGTACCTGCTTTACAATCATGGCTTTTTCCTGCTTTTCTTTTTCTTGTTTTTCCTTTTCTTGCTCTTCTTTCAACAGCAGCACCTCCTTGGCCTTCTGCTTTGCCTCCTCTGCCACCTTCCTTTTCTCTTCCTCCTCTTGCTGCTTCTTTTCCTCTTCCTGTTTACGGGCTTCCTCTAGGCGAAGTCTTTCTTCCTCTGCCTTTCTTTTCAATTCCTCTCTCTCCAGTCTTTTGAGAACAGAACTACTGTTACAAGACAGTGATGACATGCCCAAAAGACAAACCACCAAGAACTCTGTGCTAATAGCAGAGCATAATGTATGTGTGACACGGTCATAGACACAGCATGTGAGTTAGCATCCACTTAAGAAAATGACTCATCCTTCCCAGAAAGCCACTCCAGTCCATACAGTTACCAAAAAATATTAACCAGAGTTGACTCCAAATTCTGTGATATCGAGAGTACTAATGTATTGATATGTGAAAGACTGTAATGAAGAGACAAATGTTCCCTAGTCAATTTACAAATGATCACAGCCCCATCATTCTTATTCAATGACAATTATTTAAAAACTGAGAATAAATATTTAAAACCAACTTAAGCTAGAAAAAAAACTAGAAATGTCTCAATGGCTACATCTGTGCCAGACAGCAATTTAAAAACAGTGACTAGGAGCTCAAAAAGTTCACTTTGATTCTAATTAGTATGTGACTTCTGAAGTAGTAAATGAAAGGAAATGCTCAACAGAAACCTGACATTTAATACAGAAATTAAAGCATCTATTTTCCATTTATTTTGTCATTCTTAAAAAAAATGTTTTAGCTTTTCTTTGCTAAATGAAAATTAAATGGCATTTAGACATTTTTAATCCACAGATGAATGGTTGGTGATGTAACAGTAAAGAGATCTAAACAGTGAGGGAAAATTCTGTACAGTCTTAAGTGCTTATTTTTACATTTCTGACGTTCTTCCTGCTCATGTGTCATTTTCCTCATCTATGAAAAACTGTAGGCAACTATACTCATTTTGCAGTCAATTACTGACTGGCAATGTGCCACATGGGCAAGACCAAGACTGCAATCTGACTGTACCACCTGCTGTGTGACCCTTCCTTGGAAAAACCACTCAATATTTATGATGCCCATTCAAAACAATGGGAATAGCAACTTACCAGTGATATCTGCTTCCAAATAAAGATAATTTCTATAAATCTGTATGTTTTTTAGAAATAACCTCTCTTTGGAAGCATGTAGCACTGACTTCCTGGGGTGTTGGTATGTTACTATGAAAGATCAAGACTTAAAAAGTACATCCTTGCATCCTAATGGTTGGCTTTAGAAATCACAAAAGCTGCAGTGTCTAAAACTGGAACAACTGAAATTATTAACAAATATTCTGGAGAACTTTGGAAAAGACCATTATGGGGCCTACTCAGAAAGAAACTCACCAGTTCATAGATTCCGCAATGAAAGACTAGGATGCCCAACACAGGATTATAAAAGCCAGATGTATCCATAACAAAATCTCTCCCAAGGTTAATCAGAGCACTATTTCAGTTCTTCTCTGTCTTCTAAAGAGCCAGTTGTGACTGTCTCAGAGAATTTAATACACAAAGGATATATTGTATATAAATTAACACACAAGCTACTTCATCTTTCTCTTCACCCTCTGGATCTGAAAAGTCACTGTTTCTTCCATTTTACCATGAGGACTTCTAAGATGCTGGATGTATACCCATGAGTAAGTAACACATTCTCTTAGCCCCTAGGTCTCCATAATCCTCCTCATCACTCAGAACACAAATTCCTCCCCAGAGGCCCAGGAGCCCCTAAAATTCCCTCCATTTAACCATACTCTGCTTCCCCCAAAGTAGAGAACTGGCTTCTCCTGTGTGAAACCAAGAATCTCAAAATCCTCTGCAAGAATAAACATTCTTTCTCTCCCTATTTAACGACCCAGAGAGAACATGGCTGTGGTCATTCCTCCCGCACCCCTTTGCCACAGGCAGCGCCACCCTGCCACTCTTGCCAGCATCACTGGGTTTCCTCCAGAGTTCACCAGACCCACATGTAGTTCTGACACCCTCTCCCATCTTTGTTCCTGTCACCCATGCCAACCCCATCCCACTTCCTCACCAGGTAGCAAGTACCAGAAAGCTCTGCATTGCAGTCACCATTCAGTGGATACATCCCTTATCCCCAGCCACTGGGGAGGGTCTTCTGTATAAGGAAATGCAGGAGGGTGCTGGCTGGAAGGCAGATGGCTGCACTTGCCCCAGAACAAGCTGCTGCTGCTGCTAAGTCGCTTCGGTCGTATCCGACTCTGGGCGACCCCAGAGATGGCAGCCCACCAGGCACCCCCATCCCTGGGATTCTCCAGGCAGTAACCTGGAGTGGGTTGCCATTTCCTTCTC
>SJXQ01010914.1:125826-206478 GCA_006408695.1 Aepyceros melampus | reverse complement strand
CTACAGGCATGCAACTCAGCTGCTTAGGGCCTGCACAGGCCCTGGCCTATCACTGAAGGTCCTGCAACTCAGCTTCCTCTCCTGGGACCTCCCTTCACATACCCTGTGGTCCACGCAACCTAGCCCAAGCACACCACTCAACAAAAAGACCTGCTGCTGTTGCCCAAAAGGTCTGAGGTGGGAAAATCATCAGAAAAGTCCAGAATTTGAAGAGGTCAGTCAGATCTTCCCCTACCACCCCTTAAAAAAAAATAAATCAGCAAAAGCATAATGAGAGACCATGAAAGACTTGTCAAGGTCACTTACAGATCAAGAGCATTCTATCAGTCTAAACTCAGCACCAGTCGTTAAGTACTACAGCATGGTGGGCTTCCTGTTATTAATTCTCTCAATAGTAGTGGACTGCAGTCTATGATTATCCTAAAAGCTTCCTATATCAACTTAATGATAAATCTACCTTGCCCTTCAACATGCATTTCTCTCTGAATACTAAGACTAGAAAAGATAGAACTGTCTGTATTTTGACCAAGTGCTCCAGGGATAAATGCAGTGGTTCTCAAACTCTGGTGAAATATTGAGGCAAGACACAGCCTAGCCTGTGGATTTTTACCGCAACCCTTGACAGACTGTGATACCCTCCAAAGTTTAGGGACCACTGCCATGACATCTTCTGTCCTGCTCCAGGATGGAGTCCCTGTAACCTTGTGTCTCATGGACTATGAGGGTGGCTTCTGCCCCATCAACGGGTGTCTGCTCAACCCTCCTCTCTCTTATCTGGGGATGCGAGTTAGGATAACTAGGGGTCGGGGGGGACACGATTTAGGAAGCAGAATCAAGATGTTTACATCTTGGCATCTCCAGTCTTTTCAAGGAGAATCTCATTCTATAAACAAAACTCAAACTCTACTGATAGTTCTGTAAGGCCTGGCTGGTGCTAGAGTCCAGGCTGAGAACAGGGGCTGTCTATAACATTGAGATTCAGGAGCTGGGCATTTACAGCAGTCTGAAAAGGTCTGAGCACCCCCATACTTGTCTTGTTTTTCCTTCTCCAGACGTTCCTGCTCCTCCTGTTCCTTCTGCAGCCGGGCCTGTCGTCTCTTTTCAGACAGGAGCTTTGTGGCCTCTCCTGCATCAGTGGTGCCTGCTGTGGGCTTCCCTGAGGCTGTGTCGGAGGAAAAGATCAAGGGACATGAAATCATGACTGCACTCACATGGCAGCTGCCACTTGGAATTGAAAAAGCCAACCCAGTGGGTGACAGGAAATGCTGCCGGGACCAGCACAATCAGCCACCGAGCAGAGGCTGCCATGGGCTGGCTAGGACCCTGGATGCATTCCACTGTGGAGGGCAGTGGAAAGGCGAGGAGGAGAGATGGGTCACCAGCAAGCCCCATGGCAGCCTCCACCACTGCACCTGTCTGGGTGAACTCACCATGGCTGTCACAGAAGCTTAGAGGACTACAGGAAGCCCCTCTCTGTGGGAAGGGCATACCCTGACCGAACATAGCTTAGCACTCCCTGGGGCTTCCACAGCCAGAAGCAGTGCCAGTCCCTCAGTCTCCTCTGCCAGGAGACACTCAGGAGAGCAAGGGGAAGGACTGGGCAACGTGCCAGCTGAGAAAGCAGCACCAGGGCATGGAGTCGTCTCTGGGGAAAATCCCCATCTTTCCCCAAACCTGAGGCTCCTGTGGGCATGGACTCAGTGGCAGAACCAGTTGGTCAAGGAGGGCCTACCTCTGCCACCCTTGGCCTTCCCTGCCGTGGCCTCGTGCTTCTCGTGCTTCTCGGTGGCCTGCCTGTCTGCCACGTGCTTCTCTGGGGCCTCCTCCTTGGGTGAGCTGGCTGCCTGCTGAGTCAGGGTGCCTTCCTTCTCCTTGTTGCTCTTCTCTTTGTCTGCTTTCTTCTTGGGTGTCTCCTGGCCAGAAAAGCTGGGGAGGCGGTACTTCACCGGAGATCCTGGGTATGGCGGCTTTGTGTTCTTTGGAGACTGCGGATATGCTTTTGAAGTTGCCCTGGAAAACCAAAACCACACCATAAGATGATTACGGGCCTGACCACAGAACCCTCTGTTCCGAAGACATCTGGTTCCAAAAAGCTGAACAAGTTCATCCTTCAAGAGGGACAAATGTAAGGAGAAGCACACACTTAGCAGTCCCTGAAGTACTATCACCCTAACAGGAATGTATGGTACTTATAAGACATCCCCTACAGAAGGGACAATGTTTTAGGAAGCTCAGCTGATGACATCATGTCCTGATTTCACTTAAGTTTGATGACAACATGAGAGCAAAGTGTTAGGCATTTCCCAACCTCCTTTTTTCAGATGAACACCAAGGATGGATTTGGCTTCAGCGTATGGCAATGAACGAGTCCAGTCCTATTTTTTTCTAATTATGGCAAAATACACACAACATGAACTATACCATCTTAACCACTTTAAAGTGTACAAAAAAAAGTGTACAGTTCAGTGGCATTAAGTCCATTCACACTATAGTGCAACCATCCCTCCACTGTTCACCTCCAGAACGCTGTACTTTTTAAACACTAACTCCACATTCTCACGTCTCTCCAGCCCCTGGGAAACCACTTTATACTTTCTGTCTCCAAGAATTTGACTATTCCATGTACTTCACATAAGTGGAATCATACAGTAAAAACAAAACAAAAAAACACCACCTTTGCTGAGGTATAACTGACATCTAGTTCCTTTTCAAGTTCTGAGGAACAAAGTCAGTGAAGAGGTGGGGAGAGAGGGTGTCTTTTTCAAAGTTCTCAAGGTTTAAAAGACTCTCTCCAGTTACTGGGAAGATGCAAAATGTGAGAACAAGCCCATGTCCACCAAGGGAAATACAGTTTTGTTAAAATATAGGACCTTGCCTTACATCTGTTGGAAGAAGGTCCATTACATGTGTCCTAGCTGAGTCTGGCTCCTGGTGAGCTCTGGTTGCTGATGACATGGTTAACAGCCTAGATTCAGTTGCTGAGTATACCCAAGTTCACACATACTGGGGTGACATTTGTATAGAGTACTTTTAGGAAGAACTCAGCTGACAAATTACAAATTGTTATCTCAATCCTGTAGCAGGCTGAGCAATATGAAACTGCTAATATTCAACCATTGTGGCCTATAAAAATGGCAAGTCAACATAATATTAAAGGCCAATTTATCACCAGAGACCTAAAGAGTTACCTAATCAGATACTGGTGGTAAGGAAAAAACAAGATCGGATCAATATTAAACTTGGTCTTGAGCTGGAAAATAATCCTCAAGTGGTATGTGGACTGGAAAAGATGCAGGCCAGTTTTCAACTGATGCTCTCATGGTAAAAGGCAAACTCTGGCTGTTGAAGAGAACATTTTTTCTCAGTCCATGCCAGGCTGAGGGTCACACAGTGACCCAAAGAATGTGACTTAAAAGTGACCTGGATTTTTAAAATTCAGATGTTTCAGCATCAACCATTTTACAGATGTGGAATCCATCCAGATCCTACTTCCATGGTGAACTGTACACCCCTCCCCGGCAGTCCGTTCCCTAGCTGGACCAGTGTGAGGCTAGAAAGGATCACTTCATACTAGCCACACCAACTTCCCCTGTGCCACCATCCTGTTAGGTGTGGAGCTGCCCAGAAGCCCCTGACACCTTGTCCACATGGGGATGGTGCTTCCCCTCTGCAGACTGTCCTGCCTCAGTCCTGGGGTTCAGCTAACTCAGGCCCCACTATTCCCAGGGCATCTCTTGACAACCAGGCATTTCTTTCCACATGCTCTAGATACCCCTGATTTTCTAATTCTGTTCCTAGACACCAATCAAATAAAAGCCAGGTAAAGAATCCTCTTGCCCCCTCCATATACATATGCATATGTAACAGGGTTTCTCAACCTTGCCATGACATTTGGGCTAGATCTTTCTTTCTGGGGGGCTATTATGAGCACTGATTAGCAGTATCCCCGGCCTCAACTCACTAGATGCCAGCAGCAATCTCCACCACTCCCCTTCCAGAGGTTGTGACAATCAAAAATGTCTACAGACATCATCAAATATCCCCTCAGGAGTAAGATCACCCCCAGCCGAGAACCACTGAGGTAAGACTACATACAGCAGCCCCACATACCTTCTATGTGTATAAAGCAGATGAATGTGGTGATGCTCTGGTTGGAGGGGTGGTGTCCTAATCCCCATTCCTCCAAGGCCCACCAATGAGCTTCCTAAAGGGCCTTGGCTGGAGAGGGAATTCTTAGGGCCTCCAGTGTTCAGACAGAGTTGTACCTGGACCACCCCTCCAATAATGTGGAACTCTGGCTTCCTCTAGCACCTTCCAAAACTCTGTTCATACTTCCTGAGTGCTGTCTGCATATCAGCCCCCGAGCTAAGTGTATTTGTGTATATATGTGTATATACGTGTGTCTTTTAGTTCTCAATAACCAATTATGACACAGGTACTATTATTACGGTCACTTTAAGGAGGAGGAAGCTGGGCTTAGAGAGGTTAAACAAGCCATTGAACTGTGGTCTGAACCTTCGACTTCCTGACTCCACTTCTTTCAACTTGGCCCTATTCCCTGTTTGCAGTGTGGCTAAGCTGGAGTTTGGGGTCACCATGATCCCCAGATGTTCATTTTAGAAGGGGCACAGAGTAAGCACACAATAGCTGTCAGATGTTGGTGTTAATATATGATAAAATAAAATCTGAGTTATCCTTACAGATGAGAACCAACCAAAAGCAAGAGGAAGCATAATGAGGGACACCACAGGCCCTGCTACCTCATGATGACAATGTTCCATTAAGCATCACTTTCCAATCAGCTGCGAAAACCTATGCTTAGACTCAAACAGCCTGTATAACCGTATGGCAGGAGATGTGCTCAACAATGCCCTCCTTCCATACTGTCATCTAGGGAGGCAGTGACCCTATAACTGCCAGGAGGGGCTCTTGAGGGAGCTGGTCCTATATGCCGAGAGGATCCAAACAGGCCACTGACTCCCTGGAATGTCAAGTGCATGCTCTGTGCAGCTCCGGTGCAACCACTGCAGGGGCAGTCAACAGTATCAAGAATTACTCCTGGATGTGGGATTTGGAGAGGCCGGCCATAGGAAGGCTGCTGTTTTATGGCGATGATGCAGACAGAAACATGTCCTCCTCCCATAAGCATTCCTAACTTGACTCATCAATTAGGAATTTCTGCTACTGAAAGGACTGGCAAAAAGCCATCTGCTTTCTTTCCTGGCCCTCATCCTCCTCCCCCAGGAGTGAAGCATGACCTCTCTGCTGGATAAGACAGAGCAAAGGTACTGGGTGCCCACCGCCCAGTCCATTATAATTGTCTAAGGGACCTGCTTGCAGCAAGCACACATCTGCACTTCCCTCAGGGGTGCCTGAGACGTGGGCTCCCTGGGGTCCTGGAGCAAGTACTTGTCACACATGTGCAGACATGTGAGGAGCTCTTCTGTAGAACCCACTTCCACCAGGAGGGTCTCCAGGGCTGGACTCAGGGAGGAGTGAGTAAGAGGCTTGAAATGGCTACAGGCCCAACTCATTCTATAGTCCCATCTTAGTAGCAGAAAGCCAGCATCTGGATCCCAACATGACCCCATGGCCTGGTCTAAATGGCTCACGCTCAGAAGGGAATGGAGCCCAATGAAGTCATGCCTCCTCTCAGTCAATGTGCTCAGAGCCTGTAAGAGGGACATGCAGGGCAGGACTATAATATCAAGGGGAAAGGCTGGCCTCGCCTGGGTAGGAAAAGTTCTGACAGCCTCAGACCTACTTGGCTCTGAGCAGCCTTGCTTCAACTTGCTTTAAGAGAACAGTCACACGTACGTTCTGTTCACACCACAGACTCTAAGGTTCTAGTATAAATAAAAGTGGGCCAATTGTCCATGAGCACACATCTAAAAATAATTGCTACCTGAGAAGTAAGGGTGAATTATTTGGGATAAAACTTAATATATTAAGGAATCTAGTTACATTCCTCTACCCAGCCCTTACCCAATAAAAAAATATAGTAACTTAGAACACACACACACACACACACTTGTGTACACATACAAACATGACCTTCAAATAAGAGAAAGAGTAAGTAAGTCATTGCCTTTTTTTAAAATACCAAATGACCAAACTACAGAATACAGTCTTGAAGTTCCCTATTTTATTTCCAAATCTGTAGTTTCCTGCTCATCCTGCCTCACTACTTCCTACATGGATGCGGTACCCTGCCAGCCCTGCAAGAGTTGCTGAACGTGGGCATCTTACACCAGGTGATGCTCGTCTGCCAGGCCCCGAGGCTCTCTGGCCCCCTACTCATACCACTTACTGCAAGCCAAACCAAGTGTAGCAAAGCTCTGTTTCCTCAGTTTCCTAGAAATAGATATCTTGGCTGATGAAAGAAATTAAACACAAATTAATCAGGGAACTCATTGTGCTTTCATAGTTTTATTCTAAAGTACCTTCTCATCTATTTGATAAGGGTCTATTTGATTACCACAATAACCCAGTGAGGTACATGGGAAATTACTATTAACCATATTTTATATAAGAAAACCCCAATCCTAAATGCTTAAATGACCTTTCCCAAGAGGTGTAAAAAGATGAGAGAGCCAAATCACTAGATTTTTCATCTTGCTTTTTAAAATAGCTTTTCTACTTCAATTTTTAAAAGCTCAATATCTCCAGTGATTAAAAACTTAACAAAAGGGATTCACAAATTTTGTTGAGTTAACAGAGATAGGCCTCTCTGATGCACAAGGCAGGATTATATAACCTTTTGAGGTTCTGTGACTGGTAGGAAATATAAACAAACACCTCTGTAAGCAGAGCAGCAAGAAGACTCTCAGGAGAGGGGTTGTCACGCTTCTGAACGTGAGTTTACTGCAAAGCATAAACCCAAAGGGCTTTTTTTCTCCACATCTTGGAATCTAGTTCTATTTTTCTCCCAAGCCACTTGACTCCAGGCCAAGTAAACACAGCCTACCCACAGGATGGGAGGGGTCTGTTGCCTCATCAGCACAACTTGATCAACATTCTGATAAGTCTATTTGTCAATAACATTTTACTACTTTCCAGAGGGAAAATGAGCAATTTTATACCAGAGAAACCTGTGTATACCACCTCAACTCAGTGATCACAGCTATCATCACCAGTAATGAAACATAGCCTCCGACATCATAGCCTCCTGACACAATGCACTGAGAAGGAACCAATATCCCTTCCATGGGACTCCTGCTCCCAATGTATAAGCTGAGTCTAACCATGAGGAAACAGCAAACCAACTCAAAATGAAGGACAGTCCTAAAAAAAAAAAACAAACCCCACTGGTCTGTGCTCTTTACAAATGTCAGGGTCATTAAGAAAGGCTGAAGAATTATTGCAAGTTAAGGAGACTGAGGTGGCAAGACAACTAAATGCAATGTGGGATCCTGGGTTGGATTCTGGACCAGGAAAAAGATGTTATAAGAGGATCTCACTGGGACAGCAGGCAAAGATTACAGTCTGGAAATTAGCAATATCATGTCAAATGTTAACTTTCCTGACTTTTCACAACTATATTGTGGTCACACAAGAGAATATCTTCATTCTTCGGATAAAGGGTCAGGATGCCTGCAAATGACTCTCAAATGGTTCTCAGAAAATGTGTATCTATGGAGACTGCATGAGAGTGAGTAGGGGATGAGAATGATGAAATCTGTGCAGCTACATGCTAACAGGATGAGCGGTACACAGGAGTTTTTTATTCTATTCTTGCAATTCTTCTATAGGATTGAAGTGATTTCAAAATAAAAAGGTTTTTAAAATTGGTTTAAACTCAAATTATTCTCTACTAAGACTGACAAACACAGGACTAGGACTGGGTGAGTATATAATTATGGCTGTGAGGAGGGGGTATAACTTAACATTTTCAATTATCCTTTTCAAGAAAAAATTGAAAAGTCTATCTGAGAAGGATGGTGGTAACACACACAATAGTTAAACCATGGTCCAATGTAGATACTCATTTGGGCAGGGCAATGCTGCCACACATCTACCAAAGAAGCCTATGCGAATGGTGCTCGGCAGTGACTAATTAAAGCCCCTCAACCATGAAAGGCATAGACAGGTTGGCTCCAGGAGCCTGTGATTCTAAGTGGGAGGTGCTTATTTTGGGCCATCAGACAACTTGCCTTAATTCCTTCCCTCATATGGATCTCAGTTTTGTTTCTAATGCATGATAAAATGAAATTAACTTAGGTTCCTGCTACAAAATTGATTTCAGGCAAGTTATCTCTGAAAGTCATTATCTTTGGCAAACTAAATTTTCCAAAGATGGCCCCAATAATATCTTCTTCTACCTCACGTGATCTTTTCAAGTTTATTTTTCCATTCCATTGAATCTGAGGGGTTTCCACTGCTTTGACCAAGAAAACAGCAGAGAAGGAATGCTGTGCCAATTCGAGGCACAGGCCTTAACTGGGGTTTATGGGCCAAAATCTTTAATAGGCCATCTTGGACCTTAGGTTGTAACTGTAGCACCAGTTGACAGTGAACCATAACTACACAGAAGACCCCCAGGGTGAGAACTTTCCAGTGAGCCCATGTTAATCCACAGAACAACCACATAAAAGACCCTAACTAAGACCCTCCCAGTAAGCCCAAGTCACAGAGCTGTGAGAATTAGTAACAAATTGTTGTTTTATGCCACTAGGTTTTAGAGAGTTTGTCACAGCAGCAAGGGATAATGGATACGTTTCCCATCAAAATGACCAAACCAATTTGGAATACATTTCTAAGAATCTGAAACCATTAGAGAATATTTCACACAGAAGAACTAGGAGTATAAACAGCACCAACAAGCAGAGGCAGAGACAAGACAGACTGGGTAAACCCACTTGATCACACTCAATTTCCTTTCTCTAGGTTATAAGAGGCAATCTATGCTCCATCCACATCTTTAAGAGTGTTGCTGAAGCTAGTTTTCTAAAATCATACAAGTACCCGACAATGCCAATCAACAATGAAAATAAACTTGAACACTTAAAAGAGCAATGCTATTAATATACACAGCCACCCTACAGTGATTTAACTGTTCAGATCTGGGATGAATCCAAAGGTGGAATTAAGATTGCTCAGAGAAATATCAACAACATCAGATATGCAGATGATACCACTCTAATGGCAGAAAGTGAAGAGGAACAAAAGAGTCTCTTGATGAGAGTGAAAGAGGAGAGTTGAAAAAGTTGGCTTAAAACTCAACATTAAGAAAAGTAAGATCATGGCATCCAGTCCCATCACTTCATGGCAAATAGATGGGGGGAAAAGTGGAAACAGTGACAGACTTTATTTTCTTGGTCTCCAAAATCACTGTGGACGGTGACTGCAGCCATGAAATTAAGAGACACTTGCTCCTTGGAAGGAAAGCTATGACAAACCTAGATACTGTATTAAAAAGCAGAGACATCACTTTGTCTAAAGATCTGTATAGTCAAAGCTATGGTTTTTCCAGTAGTCATGAATGGATGTGAGAGTTGGACCATAAAGAAGGTTGAGAACTGAAGAACTGATGTTTTCAAATTGTGGTGCTTAAGAGTCCCTTGGACAGCAAGAAGATCCAACCAGTCAATCCTAAAGGAAATCAACCCTGAATATTCATTGAAAGGACTGATGTTGAAGCTGATGCTCCAATATTTTGGCCATCTGCTGCAAAGAGCTGACTCATTGGAAAAGATCTTGATGCTGGGAAAGATTGAGGGCAGGAGAAGGGGGCAACAGAGGATGAGATGGTTCGATGGGATCACCGATTCAACGGACAAGAGTTTGAGCAAACTCCAGGAGACAGTGAAAGGCAGGGGAACCTGGCATGCTGTGGTCCATGGGGTTGCAAGGAGTCGGAAACGACTTAGCAACTGAACAACAACAACAACAGATCTGGGAGGAGAACAATGCACTGTCAGAGCCATTCATCACAAGTCCCGTCTGCATTTCTGGATGAGTGTTCATAGTGATTGACTAGCCCCCATCCCATGCTATTCAAAACCATGTCACTTCCAGTGTGCTTTAAAGATCACACGCTTGGTCTACACAAAGGGAAGGCTCAAAATGCCCATGTGGTTGGGGTTTATTTTGTGTGATACCATTTTTAAAAATCAAGTGTTTCTTTTTCATCTTTCTTCAGTATTGAGTATACGAACGATTATTTATAAAATAAAAAATGTATGAAGAATGATATAACAAACGTTCACACACACACCAACAGTGCAAGAGGAAGCCATACTAGGCCAGGATCTGCCACATGTCCCTTCCTGACCCCAACCCCACTTCCTCCTCAAAGGCCATCATCACTCTGCATTTCATGTTTGCCATTTTCTTAGTTTTTCTAAAAATCATTTTACCACATTTATATTCCTAAAAACACACTGGTTGTGAACATCTGGGAACTCAGGATACATGGAATCATTGCTGACATTCTTCTACAACTTCCTTCTTCTGCTCAACACTGCATACCTGAAATCCACCCACTGCTTGTGGGCAGCTGAAATGCACTCTTTTTCATTGCTGTAGTTTGGTTAGATTTTCAGAATTTACTTGCAGTCTACTTGGCTTTGCACATGTCTCAGACCTAGCCCATACCCACTGTAGTTCACTCACTACTTTTCATCCCTGGTAGAAACAACTTTCTTGCTGAACATTTTAAAATCAAGAAATGTTTGCTATTCCTTAGATGTCTTGACTTGGTAGTTCTGATTTGGAGGTGCCTGAGCAATCTTTATCGCCAGGGCACCTTGTGCACAGGAAGTCCAGCTGCGGTAGTGTGTGCTCTCTTTCCTGCCTGTGCGAGAGATGGCATGTATAGGGCTCTGAAAATTAAAGCTAGTCTACCAATTTGTTGAAAGTGGTAGGAATCTTGTACAGCATGGTATAGAAACCAGTATCCCTCAAACTTTAAAAATTCCCCAAGTGAAGCATGCAGCCCAGAAAACAGAATGTTTTAAAATCTGCTCAGTGAGAGAATAAACTGATGAATGTTCCAGAAGGAATGAGGATCCAAAAGGCCTGAGTCCTTGTAAGTCCAGCTGCGGTAGTGTGTGCTCTCTTTCCTGCCTGTGCGAGAGATGGCATGTATAGGGCTCTGAAAATTAAAGCTAGTCTACCAATTTGTTGAAAGTGGTAGGAATCTTGTACAGCATGGTATAGAAACCAGTATCCCTCAAACTTTAAAAATTCCCCAAGTGAAGCATGCAGCCCAGAAAACAGAATGTTTTAAAATCTGCTCAGTGAGAGAATAAACTGATGAATGTTCCAGAAGGAATGAGGATCCAAAAGGCCTGAGTCCTTGGGTAGGTCTGGCCCCAGCACTGCCCATACCTACTCAGACCACTCTGCCCTCCAGATCCACCTCCCCCTGCCACCAGCTAAGCATCCATAGACTCATACTGAGCCCAGATTGTGCAACAATAAACTGAGTCAGCCCCTGCCATCTCGGCAGCCAAGCAGGAAATCAAGTGCAATGAGGCACATATCAGTTCATCCTGCTCCCTCACCTCATACAGGGTGCTCTGCTCCAATGTCACCTCCTTGGAGCAGTCTTTCCTGTCCTCCTGATCTAGCTACTGCCCCCTGCCATTCTCTGCCATCTGACCAAGGCTCATTTTTCTTCACAGAATTTATCACCACCTGATACTACATTGTCTAGAACTAATACCCAAAAAAGATGTCCTTTTCATTATAGGGGACTGGAATGCAAAAGGAGGAAGTCANTCTCTGTTAATGTCAGTGTCCCAAACTGATACCAGAGCAGTGATATGTAAATGGAAGGCTCAGAAATAAGACAGAGACCTCAAAGCACACCTAATGGATTTAGAGTTTGCAAAAAAGCAATACCAAACCAAAGACAGGGAATACAAGTGCAGAAAGAATGCAATGGACTTCAGGAAAAAAAAAACAACCCACTATGAATTCAGTAATATGCTATGGAAAAATTTTCTCTATGGAAGGCAGATACATCAATAACCAGTATTAGCAATTTATCAAAACCACAGCAATCTCTGAGCAAAACAATATTAGTGGAACAGTCTTGGAAAGCAACAAATCAGAAATAAGAGCTGACATCACTTTGAAATATTTTTTTTAATTCCCAAGTGCTCATTAAAAATCTGTGTTTCTTTCTATGTTCTCTGAACCAAACTGTTGTACAATAGAAGCATTATGTGATTCTCTATATATATAGCTTCTTTTTTCCAAATTAAAATCATATTTCTCTTTCTTCCTCAGTACTTTTGAAGATGTTTCCATTCTACTGCTGGATTGAGTTATTTATTGAGTTATTCTTGTCAGTAAAATCTTTAGTAAAATATTTAAGACTTAGGTCAGTGGTCACACAGTGTACATTTGTTTTTCAGTCACACAGGTTTTCATTGGTGAGTTCACTCAATTCTTAACAAAAGAATATAATGGCTTCATTATAAAAAAAAAACACACACTGCTGATGGTGACTGAGAAGTTATTACTGCCTCTCTGTTAAAGAGACAGATAAGATGAGAGGGCGGGAGAACAAGCATGGAGCACATGGGCTTCAGAGCTCAAGTACAATGCAATCCCTTCACTCCAGATGCAGCTAGAGGAGAAGGCCAGAAAAGTAGAAGGGGACTGATGCACCGAAAGAGAACAGGCCAAGTGGATCATCTCCATAAATCAGGGTCCAATATCATCAGGCAACAAAGCCCTCAAGACCCCACTGTTTATCCAGAAACATACAGCACACCTCAGAGTGCTGGCCACACCTTGTGGGGGAGCTGGAGGCACATGCCACCCCTCACAGAGCCTCCCCCAAAACTGCTTCAAATGTGTGACTGTGGCGAAAGAAAAAGAGGCTTACTTGGGTGTCACAGGAGAAGACGACCTCTTAGAAATGCTTCTCAGAGGAGACATAAGGCCCACGCTGGGAACAGAAGCAGTAGGGTCCAATATCATCAGGCAACAAAGCCCTCAAGACCCCACTGTTTATCCAGAAACATACAGCACACCTCAGAGTGCTGGCCACACCTTGTGGGGGAGCTGGAGGCACATGCCACCCCTCACAGAGCCTCCCCCAAAACTGCTTCAAATGTGTGACTGTGGCGAAAGAAAAAGAGGCTTACTTGGGTGTCACAGGAGAAGACGACCTCTTAGAAATGCTTCTCAGAGGAGACATAAGGCCCACGCTGGGAACAGAAGCAGTTGTTCTCGGCCCCCTCTTCATCTTCTCTGTCTGTAGGAGACACAGAATAGGACAGCCATGGCCCATCACTGCCATGACTTCCATGATTTTTAAAAATACCCTAGATGGAAGTGATGCACAGCTTTTTTTTCAGAAGGAACCAAACAAAGCTATACTGCTTCCCACCATGGGAATCTTTACAGAAAAGCACCAGGGGATCATCCCTTTAGGTCACTCATTTAGGGAAAAAAAATTTCAATCTTAAAACATAAAGACCTCCTTTTCCTTTTTATCTTACAAAAAGCTAACAAGGGAACCAGATTATGGTCCTGGATATACAGAATCTGGAATGACTACAAAGATATACAATCACTATAAAATAGCTATAGATGGGTGCGAGACAGTGAGCTGGGGACCTTGACAGTGTACCTGGTTTAACAGGAACTGTAACCCCTCCATCCCTCAACATCTCCACGGCCTGCCCCACATTGGCCCTGGGCCTGGCCCAGAGCAGATGCTCCATGACAGTGGTTCTCTTCTCTCCCTGTTGTAACTTTTTGCAACAAATCCTCATGGGGCCCACATTCATTAGCCCCCTTCCACAGTAATCCATCCAACAGCAAAACCCTAGCATCTGAAACATTCACTTCTCCTGTGAGAACCTCAGGATCATACTGGATTTAAAAAAAATATATATGGTATTACAAAATAAATGCCCAATGGTAATGTGGTATTTAAAATAAGTCCACATGCCATATGATGCTCCTCCCTTTAACAGGTGGAGCTTCTCCTCAAGCATGAGTTGGTCTTTCTCTCTCTCTTTGATCTTTTGCTCTGGAGGAAGCCAGCTGCCATGTTGTTTGGACTCTCAAGCAGCTCTACAGAGAAGTCCATGCAGTAAGGAATGGGGGCCTCCTGCCAAGGGCCACATGAACGAGCCACTCTGGAAAACCCCTGCCAAGTTTTCTGACAACTGCAGTCCTAGCTGCGTGCAGTCCTGACAACACCCTCATGAGAGACCCTGAACCACAACCACTCAGCTATGATGTCCTCAATTTCTGACCCAAAGAACCAGTGAGGTAATACACATTTGCTTTAAGCTGCTAAGGTTTGGGGTGATTTGTTACACAGCAACTGGTAACTAATGAAAGTAACATGGCATATATAATTTCTAAACAAACAGATACAATTGGGGATACTGCTCAACATCTGCCTTACTGATGGTGTTAGCAAGACAAAAATTTTGAAGGCCTCTGCTGTGGATGAAGATTGACCCAGAAACCTCAGTTCTAGTTGCCTGTAGAAGCAAGACTGGCCCAGAAGCAGACATTCTTAAAGAAGCAGAGAAAGGGCCCTCGGAACATTCTTTCTGACCCCCAAGCTCCTTCTGAGGGCTTTGAAAATCTATTTCAAGGCAGTAAGATTTAGGAGGGTGCAAAAAGTTACAGGATTTTCAAAGGTTGGGTGCCATTTAAAACCAAATCTTTTCCTTGAGCAGTCCCCTGAAGACTGACGGAAACAGACCCCAGGTCAAGTGCAGGGAATAATCACAGTGTCAGATAACCCAGTCCCAGGGGGTGAATGGGTAGAAACCTACTGGAGAGGCCTCCACTCCGGCAGGGGCGCCTTTCCCAGTATCTCCTCCACCAGATGTAGATGCGATCTTCTTCCTCTCGACATTTCGAGTGGGAGAAGACTTGTAGGAAGATTTAAGGGAGCCAGCAGGAGCTACATGGGGACAAGCATGGGATACTAGAGTTACAGTATAAAAGCCAGAGACACAGGGAGAACAGATGGAAAAGTTGAAGGAGAGCAGAGAGTTGGGAAGAACACATTTCAGTTAAAACGTGAGACGAGCAATCCACATTCTCAAAACACTGCAGTATTTTTTCTAGTATATGCAGAATAGATGCTATCTTAAAAGACTCCCATGCTCAAGAGTCTAGGTCATTTCAGGAATTCAAAATCTGGGCTTTGGAGCCAAGTGGACCTAGCACCATCACCTAATAGCTGTTTCACCTTGGGTAGGTTACTTAATCTCTCTAAATGTCAATTCCCTTGTACAAGAGACAGTTAACATAGCAGACATGACTGCTGTCCTTGGAAGGGCCTGTTTATAAGGTTGACCCTTGTAAGCATCTGGAAACTTGGATTTCAGAAGGGTTCTCACCATTAACTGATGACTAGGTCACTGTGCCTAAGCTGTTTGTACCAACATTATGATTTATGCTGAACACATGCTTTTCTTCTGAGTCTGGAATTTGAGCATGACCTGGCAGAAGGTGCCCGTGTGACCAGCCCCCAATAAAAACTCTGGGCACTGAGTGTCTAATGAGCTTCTGTGTTTGGCAACACTTCACACGTGTCCTAACTCATTGCTGGGGAAATGTGTCCTGTGTGACTACACCGGGAGAGGATGCTGGGAGCCTGTGCCTACTCTTCCCTGGACTTTGTTCCATGCAGTTTCTCCCTTTACCTATTTTGCTCTGTAGCCATTTGCTGCAATAAATCACAGCTCTGAGACCTCCTAGAGAATCATCAATCCTAGGAGTGGTCTTCCTGATGCATTCCTTGTTCTCAAAATGGGGATACTTCCTACTTCCCAGGAATTTTTTGTTTATTTGTTTAAGACATAATTCATATATCATAAAGTCACCCCTTTAAAGGTATACAACTTAGTGGCTTTTAGTATATTCAGAAGGTTGTGCAACCATAACTATGGTCTAATTCCAGAATATTGTCAATATCTGCAAAAGAAACTCTGTGCCCATTAAGCACTCACTCCCCTTCCTCTCTAGCAACCACTTGTTTGCTGTCACTCTGGATTTGTCTATTCCAGACATTTCATATAAATAGAATCATATCACTTGTGGCATTTTCTGCCTGGCTTCTTTCACTGAGCATAATGTTTTCAAGGTTCGTCATGTAGCATATGTCAGTAATCCATTCTTTTTCACAGCTGAATAATATTCTACTTTATAAATAAAAACATTTTTTCAATACATTCATCTGTTGTTGGACATCTGGGTTGTTTCCACTTTGCAGCTAATATGAATAATGCTAAGACTTGTATACTTTGTGTATATTTTCAATTTCCCTGACTCTACATCAAAGAGTAGAATTGCTGGTTCATGTGGTAACTCTTAACATTTTGAAAAACACGCCGGACTGTTTTTCAGAGTGCCTGCAACATTTTACATTCTCACCAACAATGTATGAAGGCTGTAATTTCTCCTCATCCTCGCCAATACATATTACAGCTGACTCTTGAATAATACAGGTTTGAAGCACTGGGTCCACTTAGACTCAGATTTTATACAATAGTAAATACTATAGTACTATCTGTGGTTGGTTGAGTCTGTATGGGGAACCAAGACAGAAGGCTGATTATAAAGTTACATGCAGATTTTTGACTGAGGCGGCTGGTACTCTCAACTGCCAAATTGTTCAAGAGTCAACTGTATTATCTTTTTTCTTTGAATTTTAGTCATCCTAGTAAGTATGAAATGGTATTATGATTTTGATTTGCATTTCTCTAATGACTAAGAATGCTGAGCATCCTGTCATGTGCTTATTGGCCATTTTATATATTCTCTATTGTGCTATTTCTGCACAACTAGCTGTAAACAGACAGAACAAGGTAGAGGACAATATGTCATTTATATGTTATCTCACTGAATACACTATATCTTGGGAACTGAGATGGAGACCCAGCATGACTAATGTGGGCATGGCATTATTTGCAAATAGAGAACGCTAGTCCCCATTCACCATGCCGTGACAGTTTGATCTGCTTTGGTCAAGGAAAGGCTTTGATGATGTGGCCCAGTGTTTCCTGGACTTCGGTGTGCAGATCTGGTGGAGCCTGATTAGTGAGGCTCTAGATATTTGTGCTTACTATGCCCAGCACTGCGCTATTTCATTTAACCCTCATGCCAATTTAAAGTAACTCCACTTTATAGATGAGGAAACAGAGGCTTAGAGAGGTTAATTAACTTACCCAAAGTGGTAAGAGCTAATAAGTGGTAGGGCTAGTTATGGGATTTCTGAGATTGCAGTGTATAGGCTATTTTTACCAAACTGGTTAAAAAAGTCTACTAGCCTCTATAGCTCATGAAATGGATTTCTTTTCCTAATCTACATGCCCTCAATCATAAAATAACTTACTCACCTCTGTGACACTTGAAAGACAAGAAACATAGCAACAGTAAAACACTGGTGGATAGAAACTGTTATTAACCATTGAAGACATTTCACGAAGCAAGGGAATGGGAAGCAAGATACAAAAATTCAGGAATAACTCATAGGCTGACAGTACCACTTGGGGTACCTTTCTCAGTGTCACCAGCTTGGCCTCTTTTACCTGAGTCACTGGCCTGCTCAGAGAGCATGAGTGTACTTCTGCTTCTGGCTAAAGAAGCCTGTGTGGGTGTCAACAGTCACATAACAAGAAATGTTTCCATGGGACTAAGGTGCATGCAATGAGCTGAGGGGTGGAATCAAATGAAAATTTTAAAAAGCAAAATCAAAACAAAATAAAATGCCTACAACAACACAGTGCCTGATGAAAATCAATTTTGGGGTGGCAGAATGAATGTGGAAAATAAAAATATTGTAGCAAAGGATGGCTTTGGAGCTTGTCACAGTAGAAGAAAATGGACGATGTGTCATTTAGAGCTTGGGAGAGTGCGTTACTTCTCTTGGGGTGCCAGAATTCATTCAATATGCTACTACAGAATTACTGTATCACCAGAAGAGACTTAGCCCATTTTTCAAGATATAATATGGACTCAGAAATCATTTACTTACCAAAGTAGCTCTAACACTGAAAAAAAGATTACTCCTACAAAACACTTTTTTAGGTCCTCTGTTAGGAAATATTTTATAACACACTGATTTTGTTAATGTAGAAATGTGCATCCTTTCATATTTTTTCCCATATAAACAAGGGCAAAGATTAAATAAGAAACATAAAATAGTTAACTAATTATCAGCTTTAATGGAGTTAAGTAGCAGTATTTATACTCTAAAATTTAGTGACTGAAATGTCATTCTGATGGTTTGGAACATATAGTGTGATAATGGATTAACTTTTCAATTACTTTGTATTTTTTGGATATCCACTAGCCAGAAAAATGGTTTGGGAATTTCAGAGTTTCAATTAATAATCCACAAGCAGATAACTGAGTGGCCAGCAATATATAAATATCATACTGATTATCTTCATACATTAATCAATGCAAATATGAATTTAACATTAATTTAATGAATGAAAACATACAGGACATACAAATAGAACAGATACATAGAGTTAAAAGCATGTAGATGTTTTCTCTCCAGCTCTTAGTTAATTCAAGGTTTCTAGCACTTACCCATGAACTGCATCAGAAATCATCAACACTGACACTCACAGGTTCTCTGACACACAGGACAGACCTCTGTGCTGGAGGTACAAAGTTAAAGCCAGAGGAAAAAAACCAGGAAGGCACACTGGCATCTTCAAAGTCACAAACATCATCCTGCTTACCCCCTGGTGATGACTCGACATGTTAAATATTCCACTGGCACCGGACACTTCTTCATTGATGCTAAGATACGCATTTAATGCATAGAGAGCTTCCTTCCCTTCCTTAAACTACACATTCTAAAAGGTATCAATTCAGACTTACAGTGCCTTCTCTGAGCCTCCATTAGAACACAGCTGAATCTATTCAGTTTCTGAAACTGGCACTGTCCTATACCCATCGTCTCCCACCTCAAAACAGAAAATGCCACCCATCCTTTCGCCCTTTTAAAGATTTCATATTAGTTCTGAACTTCTGTTTTCCAAACAGAAATGAGCGGGCTTACAGATCACAGACAAGAGCAGAGCCCCATTTTTTCACATATCTGAGTCTCCCACATACCTCTGCCTCATCAATCCCGCTGTGTCTGGCTAACCAACAATAGCACACCAATAACTGGGCAGTTGCTTTTTTAACAGTCACATCTGTCCACTGGTCAATTAACTCCAGGCCACAATAATGTCTATGTGCACTGTGGAAAATGGAAGTCTCTTTCAGACTAGGAGACTAGCATTAACTCCTGTCCCTTTCCAACAATGACCTTGCTCTAAAAAGCAATGCCACTTTCCAAAGTCCCATTAGTGAGGCCCGGGGGCTCCCACACACAGATCACAAGGCTAGGAGATTGGGGGTATTTGAAGAAGGCTCAAAAGAGGGGCTCTCACAAAGACTGACATTAACACCAATGCTCACACTAGAAAGAAGAAAACTGGAGAGACCAGGTCTACACGTTCACTTGCCTCGGTCTGGGGAATAGGATATTGCCGCAGTGGATGAAGACAGGCGCTTACTCTGGGAGGCTCCGTCTGCTTTGGCAAATTCATGGTTGATGTTGAAAGTTTGTCACATGCTGCAGAGAAACGCATTAAAGACATTGGTATTCACACCACTCTCAACCAAGAAACACATTTTCCAAAGTGTTCTTCCTGTCCTCATCCACACGCCTCTGAAACCACTGCGGCACAGCACGCTGCCTCCAGCTCCCTGCTCTCTACTGAGCAAGTCTGAGAAGGCCTGGGCCACAGCAACCATCTATTTGAAGCAAGTTCTTCTCTTTCACTGCTCAACTTTGTGCTTCTTTTTGATTTCCAATATTCAACCTCACTCAACTGTTCAACTAAAGCCATGCTAATCCCACCAGCCAACCATTTCCTTGTGTCCAGGGACTTTTAAGTATATTCAGACCACACGAAAACAAAACCAACCTGGACCGAGAGACCAATCACCACTGCCAAATGTTCTATGATCTGACTGAGATTGTGTGAGCTGAAACCGGACTTTTTCTGAGGTTATCTAGAGCTCAGGTTGCAAAGAGGAGTAATTTGTAAAGCAAAGAGCTGTATTTAAAGCAGAACAACCTTTAGCAGTTGGTTGCTTGCTCTTATCAAGAAACGGGGTCACAATGGCCCTTTCTCAAAAGGCTCTGACTGTTTACGGTAGGATTTCAACATCCTGGGTTTGGTGCTCTTACTTGCAGCCATTATTTTAGACAGGCTTGTAAAGGAAACCATTACAACAACTAGAGAAGTGTTAACAGTACCAGTCAAGCTGTATCAGAGCTTTAGTCAAAAGGAAAGATGTGTGGCCCCGGCTCTACAGGAAGCAAACTCATCAATAATATTTTCAAAATCTGCTCTTCATTTTGTTTACAAATGAAAGAAGTGCCATGTGTGACAATTTCTCCTGACCAACTGATGATCCTAAATAATTTTTAAATAACTTAGACTGTAGTAAAATGATGTTTGGGTATAAATAAAATATTTAAACTTAAAATATTATGAGTTTTAATATACTTTTCAGTGTCAGTAATTTTTTAAGTATTTCAATGTTCTGGAAAAAATAACCATTAGAAATTACATAAAATCATGTCTCTAGGGATACATATTTCCCCTTCTGCCTCAGGCTCCCATATGGCTCAGCATGGTACTAGTCTTTGGAAATTCAATAGTTTGTTCATCATGAATTATTCTGCAGTGATTTTGATTAAAATATTATTTTATCTTGATTACTGAGATTTTGGGTATTCCCTTAAAATGAGGGCTCTGGTCACATAGCACACCTCACCCTGGCCCAGGGCTCTGGGTGTGATTTCCAAGGAGTAATTGTCAATTCTACCTGCCCCTCTCTGTGGGCAGAAGGCCAGTGCCCACATGACAATGAATGTGGTCCAGGCAGCAAAGACTCTGCTATTCAGCAGCACCAATAAAAATTATTCTTTGTCAAAGAAATGCTGGAAATCAAGGATATTTATTCCTACGACTATAATTTGACCTTCTGGGTAGGTGGTAAACATTGTATCCTTTACATCTTGTTTTTTATTTGCCAGCCAAAGATGGGTTGAATTTCTGAAGTCATCATTAAATGGGAGCAAGGTTTTGCTAGTTTTGTTCTTTATCTAGACTCTAAGAATTTCCCAGGCCTGTATACAAAACAGAGAGCCTATTAGAGAGAGGAAATCAAGAACGAAGCCAATTTATCTCCTTGTCTGGATTCACAGTGTTAGTACTGACAAACTCAAATGCCTCTATAGGAATCCATAACATTCATACCTGCTGCTGCTGCTAAATCGCTTCAGTCGTGTCCGACTCTGTGCAACCCCATAGACGGCAGCCCACCAAGCTCCGCCGTCCCTGGGATTCTTCAGGCAAGAACACTGGAGTGGGTTGCCAATTCCTTCTCCAATGCATACCTAACACTGTGTAATTATACGTTTTGGTGACCAGAAGTGACTGACATACACTACTACTTAATGCCTAAAACCAGTGATACATGAGAGTGTTAAAGATCTAAATGCACAGAAGTCAAACACTGACAACATTTTCAAGGCAGAAGTTAGTAGCTAAAGATGAAATGTCTCCAGCGTGCTAGGATGTAAGGCATGCATGTTCCACGATGACGAATAAAGAAATATGGGCACGTCATTTGTATCTCTAGAAAAAAAGTTCTAAGAAATCAATTGCAAAAGTGTTCAAGACAGACACAGTGATGGAGGAGGGTGACCAGGACAGTCATCACAAAAACGCCATGGCACAGTGATGCTCAGATATACCGTTGGTTGACTCAGCAGCGGCGGCAGTGGTCCCTGGGTCCAGAGGGAGGGTGCTGGCTGCTAAACCTAGAGGAGGGGGTGGGGTATTTCCTGATTCACCTACACAGCAAAAAAAAAAATCAGACCAAAGAGAGGTAAAAGAAAAAAGTTCCAATTTCTGGTTGACTCTAGCTTGTATTAGGAAATTAGAAAAAGTAACTGGGATGGGTTGTTAACTTCTCCGGATTAAAACAGAAAAGCATATTCACTGACAAAAGGTTGTGTATGCTAAGTCGCTTCGGTCGTAAGAACAATATAATAAACTCATGAAACTGTATCACACATGTAAACTCATTTGCTCTAGGAAAGAGCTGGTACACAACTCCTGCATAACATAATGGCAGACACAGAAAAGAAAACACTAAAAAGATGGCAAAGCCACCCAGGGACTAGTAACAATCCATACATTAAATTAAACATCTGAAAATTTAAAGATGAGTATGAACTGGATAATGAAATAAATAAGTCACCTTGAAACAAAACTGAAAGAGCAACAGAAATAAATGATGTGGAGTGAAGAACCCCAGCCCCCTTTAGGGGTTACTGCTGCTCAGCCTTTCCCAGTCAAGCTGTAGCCATGACTTAGTCCACAGCCACTGACCTTCCCTGAAATCAGGTTACCTCTGGGCTTGCTAGGTGAATCCAATTAACCAGCCTCTACATTCATTTTCTTTGCTTTTTCTTTTGCTTTACCTCAAAGCCCAGTTACTGTATCAACTGCTGTTTGCAAGAAGAATGAACAGATCTCCTTCACAAGAAATGGATACACAGAAGCTTGGCAGCTTTAAACATCACATCTGAAAAAGGTACCTGCAGACGGGTATAAAGCACCTCTAGATCTTGTGGGTGCTGGTCTGTCCATGGTCTCCCCTTCCTGCCCCGAGATATCCCCACTGGACCCTGTGATGCAAGGACAGTCTTTCACTCACCATCACGTCCTCCAGGCCCGGCAGCCAGTGATGCTCCTCCCGACGAGCACTTCTTCTTCAGCTCCAGCTGCTGCGAGCGCTCCAGAGACCTGCGCATCATCGCCTCCAGCCGCTCCTATCCAGTTCATGCAAGAGAGAGCAGCATTAAGCACCCAGCCCCACCGCACTGCTGTGCCTCTGCGTGGGCGTGAGTCACCAGACAGGGCTCTCTGCTCTGCATCCAAAACCCAGGCACGCGTGCTCGCCCCACCACACCAGCGCTTTCTTAGTGGGCGGAGAGTAAACGCTGCGGCTATTGCAGGCTCCCAGCGTCAACACCTCTCCCTTCCCTGGAGAGAGGCGGCTGCTGCAGCAGCCAGGCTTTGATTTGGTTAAGAATAGTGCCAGGCTAGAGTTAACTCCTTGACACCAATCCCATCCAGCAGAACTGGAATGGTGCTCTAGAACCAACTGTATCCTCTTGAGTTGAAAAGTATACAGCACTATGATTTGAGCAAACTGAAATTAAGATATAATTTGAATTTTAGTAGCCTTAAGCATAACTTTTTGGGGTGATACACCATGACTTTAAAGTCTATTTTACAAGGTCCCATTTTCATGTTAGAACTTCTTAAAGGGGAATTAACTGTGTTCTCCATTGTAACACTTTTCTGCTTGTGATACATAGTATTCTGGGGATAATACTGCAGATTTCAAAATTTAAAAAGACACAAGAGTAAGGAAACTTGTGACTACAAAATTAAGCATTTACATATTCTCACATGTAGATGGGGGGAAGGGAGGAAGAACTAAACAGTTTTTAGCCAGAAGATAAAAACAACAACCAGGTTTCTCTCCTAACACAGCATTTATCAAAAGCACGCCCTGTACTAACCCAACTGTTCTTTTCATAAAGTTGGGCCTGATTGCTGGCAAATCTCTCCCCGGCACTGGAGTGAAGCTGTCCTAATTATGTGCTCCCCACAACCTCAATGACACTGCAAATCCCAAATCCACTCCCTGCCTCCACTGGAGAAAGTCCACAGGGTAAGCGGTTACATGGACACCTTTTCACCCTCATAAAACTAACCTTGAGGTGCTGGGCTAATCCTAGTCGAACTTCAAACCCAAAAGACATTATTTTCTCATGGCTTAAATAAAGAAGTGAGCAAAATTAATTTAGAGCAGCACCAAAGGAGTGACTATGACTTAAGAAGTGGGGAAAGGCTCCTTTATTTCACTCACTTGAAACACAGAAAGGCCACTTAGGAGGCACGTGGATCTGCCTTTCTGTCCATACCAGAGGAATGAGATGAGCATTCTCCACATCACAGACTCTGCTGCATAATTTTTCCTCCAAAGAGCACTGCACTAAAAGATGGCCTCTTCAGGGACCTATGAGCAGAAAGGGTATTTCTTTCTTCCAGTAAATCTCAGATTTGTATTTGCTATTAACTGTGCACTAGTTTCTGGCTGAGACTCTACAATCATGAGTGTGCACTTCCTGGCAGAATCTTGTCCTCACGACCCTGGCCCATTAAATTCTCACAGTCAGTCCCAGCAGTTTGTACAAGAAAAGATAGGGGCTTGGAGGAACTAGAACTTCTTAACTATTTGAGGACTGAAGTCTGGTCACTCAAGATTGGAGCTCAACGGTATTTCATTATGTAGATTTAACATCAAGCATTTAACTTTCTTAAATGAAATTAGTCCTGAATATTCATTGGAAGGACTGATGTTCAAACTCCAATACTTTGGCAACGTGATGGGAAGAACTGACTCATTGGAAAAGACCCTGATGCTTGGAAAGACTGAAGGCAGAGAAGGGGATTAGAGAGGATGAAATGGTTGGATGGCATTACCAACTCAATAGACATGAGTTTGAGTAAGCTCTGGGAGTTGGTGATGACAGGGAAGCCTGGCGTGCTATAGTCCATGGGATCACAAAGAGTGGGACACAACTGAGCGACTGAACTGAACTGATTTAACTAATGACCTAATCTAAGTGTTGAAATCTTTTACCTCAGAGTGAATTTAGTACTGAGTGGGTTATGGGAGACTGCCTACATGCCAGAAGGACCTCACAAGATAGTTGCTCATTTATTTGGACACTAATGAGAACTAAGAACACCAAGACTGATCAGCCAGCCACATCACTGAACAGCTATCTAGGGGCATAACCATAAGGGAATGCCATCCACAGCCAGACCTACTCCTGAGTCAATAAGTTACCTTTAGAAAAAATACCTGTCATCCATTCCCAATCCACTGAGCTGCTCCAAACTCTACCATGAGAGATTCATTCCTTTGAACCATAAGCAGGCTTATGAAAATGACATTACCTCTGAGAGAAGACACAATCACTTTGTGTCTTCCACTTTGGGGGAGATGATGAAAAATAGGCGATAACCAAGGTCTCTGGTGGCTCAGTGGTAAAGAATTCGACTGCCATTGCAGGAGATGTGGGTTTGATCGCTGATCTGGGAAGATCCTCTGGAGAAGGAAATGGCAACCCACTCTAGTATCCTTACTTGGGGAAATTCCATGGACAAAGGAGCCTGGCGGGCTCCAGTCCATGGGGTCACACAGTCAGACATGACTTAGGAACTGAACAACAACAAACCAAGCTCTATGGTAAGTGGGCTTATAAAACCCAAAGTTGTCAAAATGGGATGATGCTTTTTCCAAACATGTCAAACCAAAACTTCACTCGTATTAGAGGTTAGTCCTATTTAGTCCTGTATTACATAGTATGTGTGTGGATTTTTCTGTTCCTTCCTGTGATAAGACTGTAAAGAATCCTAGATTTGGAGTCAGAAGATATGAATTCAAATCCCACTTCTGCCTGCTATCTTTTAGCCCCATGATCCTGAGTAAATCATTTGATGCTGTCCTTGGGCATTAGTTCCCTTGTCTATAAAATGGAGATATATTACCTATATTACAGGTCATTCAAATTTACAAGATAATAGCAAGCATAATAAGTCCAATGCTAACTGGATCCAAATTTGATGAGGAGGATTATTAACATGGCAATTTATAGCAGTGGTTCTCAAACGTGAGTGAGCTTGCATCAGAACCCCCTGGAGGGCTTGTTAAAACACCAGTTGCTGTGCCCCACTGCCAGAGTTTGAGTCAGCAGGTCCAAGGTGAATGTCCTAAGAATACATTTCTGACAAATTTCCAGGAGATGTTGGTACTGTTGGTCTTGGGATGGTACTGAGAACCACTGGTTAGAAGAAAGCCTGAGCACGAGGGAGCATGTTGAGAAACTTCAATCACATCAGAACAGTATTAATAAATATGAGAGCTGCATACTGCAAATCCTGCCAAGTTCTAGCTCTCCTGAGTATCATCTGATCATCAACAGAAGATGGCGAAAGGGCAACGCAGACTCTTGTCCCTAGAATGTTCTCTCCCAGGTGGGGCTTAGTGGAAGGAAGGAATGAGGGCAACTTACCCTTGACCCCTTGAGCTCTGGCCCTAGATATGCCTGGATGAACTTAACAGGAGAACCACGACCAGGGTGACACTCTGAGTTGGCCAAGCAGTATAAAAAGCCTGTGGCAGGGCTTGGCCTGCCCACTGTTACCCAGACAGTGTCTCAGGCAGGAGTGGAGGGTTGACACACCTTCCCCGTTGCCCTTACTCCATGCATTTGGGGATGAGAGAGTGGGGACAAGCCCTCAGATGGTCCTAAGAAGGGCTCCGTGGAGGGCTTTTTTCTCTGGAAACAGACATCCACATCTGGCTAGAAAGCCACGTAATCACCATGGCCCTATGCCAGTCAACGCCCTCTAAGAGCAGCCAGCTCTCATCTTAAGAAGTTTTCATTTAGTTGAGTTCAGAAAGGTCTTGTTTTTACAGTCAGCCTGGTGGGTTTTGTTAGGTATCAAGCAAGAAGAAGATAAGAAGTTGTGATGTGTTAAAGTAACTTACAGAGATGAAGGTCTCTTTCAAAGAGGCCTTTCCTGGTTATTTGTTTAGCAGGAGGAACAAGGAGTTGGTTCCAAGTCATGAAACTACACTTCCCTGAGTGGAGAAAGGTGAGTACACTGTGCTGTCACCCTTAACCCAGGGAGGTTAAGGTTCTGGTTCCAGAAGCTTGGTGCTAGGGAGCTATGTGGTATGTGAGGGTTTCAAGAACCCACCCCAAGGAGAAGGCAGCCTGCAGCAAGAGAATGAGCTCAAGGTCAGGCTGCCAAGTGGACACTGGACTCCCCCTTCCCTAGGACAGGCCTGCCTACCTTCTAGCCTTTGACACCTCTGGGAGCTTCTGTGGTGTCAGAGAGGAGGCATCCACGCCGAGTCTGGGGCTCACCTGCACAGATGTGAGGTGTTACCAAGAAGGGCAACAACCCTAGGAACTTGGAGCCAGGGCAGGGCTGGTGGGGAGATGAGGAGTCAACAGGCCTTTTCTGAGCTCCTAACATCAGACTGGAGAGGTAGGAGTTGGTGGGAAACACACTTTCTAGCAAGCTAGAGGAGCAAAATGGAGCCAACCATCTTCCTGTAGAGGCTTCTCCCTGGTTGACAGAGATGGGCCCTGACAGAAAGGACTGAGATAATCCTGGCATTGTGGAGCGTCTCCACAGCCACGTGCCAAGCAGGGAGCAGCCCTTCTCAAAGATCTCCAGTGAACCATGGAGGCAAATGCAAAGGCTTTCCTTTGGAAAGGCTTCCACAGCAGAGAGCTAGCCATCCCCTCCAAAGATCCCTCACAAGAATGCCAGTCGGACCTCAGCCCCAGCAGAGCGGTGATGACCAGGCTGCATGGGCAGAGTCCCTGAGCTCCACTGAGGCCTCCTGGGGCTCTAAGGGCAGGAGCAGGTTGGGCAGGGAGCCCATCGCCTCCTCAGGTTGCTCTGCACCCATGGGAGGCCCAGCTCTCAGTATTGCCCTGCTGTGTCTGGGGAAAAGGGCATGCAAGCTTGGTGTGTGTTTGCCGGCCACAGGCAGGCAGCCTGCCCCACGCCTACCAGCATCACATAAGGGGTGAAAGGGAGCAGACAAAGCAAACAGGAAATTAGCCCAAGCACAAGCGAGTCAGCTGCATCAGGACTAACCAGTTGGCATGACATTCCCTCATCTGCAAGAGACTGGAGTCCAATGATGGACTTAAAATGCCTCTGGCACTGTTGTTCAATATAAAAGAGTACAGAATGCCTCAGAGGTGGACCTGTGTGGCACTGTCAGGGGTGGTGCAGGCTAAGGAAGTGTCTCCTGTGTCTTTGAGGCACCCTTTCCTAGAAGTGGCAGTGACAAGCATTCCCTGCAATCGGCAATCCTGCAGGGGGTCAGGAGTGGAAGTGCAGGGAGCAGGGAGGAAGACCAGCTGTGAGTCAAGGACGGGAGGATGGGAAGAAAGGGGCGAGTCCAGCGACTCATGGCAAATGCCCAAGCTGGGAAAGGAGAGGTCCGTCCTGGTCACTGAAACAGCCCAGCTCACTGTGGCTTTTCTCTAGGTCTCCACGCCCTGTGCCATCATCTTTTCTGGGCAGCTCTCTCTTGATCGTGCTTCAGCCAAGGCCAGCTGAAGTCAGCGAAGGGAGCAGTTACTCTGTGCTAGTGCTTTGCCGGCGCTTTTACAAAAGTCACCTTCTTTAAGTCCTGTGACCACCTCTCTGTTCTGGGCTGAGAAGAATGAGTTCTTAGAGGGGCTGTGGGACTTGGCCTTGGCTGCTGGCTGCCTAAGTGGGAGAGCTGGGATTTGCACCAGGAGATCACAAAGGCACATAGGGATCCGGCTGAGACAGCAACAGTGAACTGTGACTAAGACCTTGCTTCAGGCCTCCATCTGCTAAGAGGAGCAAAGAAGTTGCCACTTAAGCCTGTCTGCTGTGGGCAAAGATGGTTCTGTGTGTATGTGTGCATGATTGTGGTGTTTTTTTCTTTTAAGTTAAAAAAAAAAGACCAAAGGGCAAAGACAATAATTCAGAGATTTAAAAGAAATACTGAATTTATACCAACATCTCTGTATCTTATGGGCTTCCCTGTGGCTCAGATGGTAAAGAATCTGCCTGCAATGCAGGAGACCTGGGTTTGATCCCTGAGTCAGGAAGATCTCCTGGAGAAAGGAACAGCTACCCATTCCAGTATTTCTGCCTGGAGAATTCCATGGATAGAGGAGCCTGGTGGGCTACAGTCCATGGGGTCGCTAAGAGTCAGACACAACTGAGCAACTAACACTTCCACTTTTCACTCTATCTTACAGTGCTGGCAATTAACAAACCTCTATATTGTTCATACTAAATGATGAGTCACTATACTTTATGCATAAAAAATGATCACCTGATACAAGGGTATGATTATACTCTTAAAAATACTTCTTAAGAAAATCTATACCCCAAATATGCTTTCTAAATATACTTTCAAAGTTTAGTAATAAAGGACTCTGTCAGGTAATTACATTCCATTTCTTTTTTAAAACATAACTAGAGAGAAAGGATGATTAAAGCAAGAACCTGCATTAAAATATAAATAGACTAGCATGTTTGTATTGGAAGGTAGGATATTTGATTTTCCAGCAGTGACTACAAGATCATGTTACCCTCTACACTCACAGCCCTTCTTCCAGCCTCATGTCTGCCCCAGAAGCATGGATGCCTCGAGTAACCCCCAGGTGGATGTCACTCAGTCCCCACCCATAATGCCCTGAGTCTTATCGTCAGAGAAGACATCTGAAAAAGGATGTCTTGGAGTCCACCAAGTCCACCCCCTTCACTTCAGAGACAAAGAAATTAAGGCCCAGAGAGGCCAACCAGCTTATCTGAGGTCACACAGCAATAAACTAAGTTGAATGGATCTGTCTCTTTGCTCCTGTTCCGGCCCTCACCTCCTCCTCCCGGAGCTTCTGCTTCCTCTTCTCCTCCACTGCTGCCCTCTTCTGCTCCTCTCGCTGCCGCTGCTCTTCCAGCTTCTTCCACCGCTCCTCAATTTGCTTTTCATATTGGAGCTTGGCTCTCTTCTGTTTCTCCAGGATTTGCTGCTCCCGGGCAGCTAGGGGAAGGATGGCAGAAAAAGGTGTCATTAACGGAGTACCCCAGGCCATTTGTTAATACCAACAATGCAGAAGTGAGACTGAACCCCAAAAAGGAGCCCAGAGGGATCGTAGGCTGCAGTAACTGAGAGGAAGGGTTCTGGCACCTCCACCACTAGCTGGGTGACGTCAGGCCTATTAGCCATGTCCTCTGTCTGCCTGTTTCCTCCTCTGTAAAGTGGGGATGTGCAACATCACAGTGTTGGGGAGACCAAATGAGACAATGCAGAGAAAGCAGACAGTCACCGCCCCTACACGTGGGAGCTCTATCTGTCATCACCATCAAGTCAGACTTGTCCCAGTGGCTAGGCCACATAGGGGATTGAGAAATGAGAGCTATCAGGGTATCGTCATTCAGGATACATTAGCTGTACATACACTGCATACCAGATGCTGAACTGGGTGAAAGTAAACAGAAGAGGATGAACAGGACTGTCTTCCCTCTTGAGACATTTACTAAGGTGCCTTAACTCCACCTGGCCAAGCAGGCAAGGGTTCCCTGGAGGATGCAATGTCTGAGGTGACCAGGAGGAAGCAGTCAAGGAGACGGATTCACAAGCTCCTCTTCCGCCTCAGTGCCCTAGGGAAGCCACTCTCTACCTACCTGAGGCACCCTGTGGGGAACAGCCCTGATGCTTCCGCCCACAGCCTGCAAGGTAGGACAGCCTTTCCCAATAGGACAGCCTTTCCTAATTGGTTCCCTGTCCTAACATAGAAATGGCCTTCTGTGTCGATTTCCTCTGTTCCTCCAAGGATGGCCCTTCAGCTGCCCTGGGCAGAGGTCGCCTGAAGAGGGGGGTGGTGTGCAGAGAATGTCTCTCGTTCTTCAGCACCCTATCCACACAGCTATAGTGCAGTGCCAGTAAGAGAGCTTCAACACGTGCTCAGTGAGTAAATCAACTGTCCTGAGAATTACATAATATCTGTGAACAGACCAGTGGTAGTGATGGTTTGCTCCCAGTTTTCCACGTTGACCTAGCAACTGTCCCAGTTCTTTTCTATTTAGTCACAAATTTCTAAGAGTCCTGAGAAAAGACACCATCATATCTCTACTCCCTTGGACCTAAACAGCCAGAGTGCAAAACTTACCAAGACATTTTTCTCTTTCTTCTCGTCTTTCTTTAGCTAGTCGTTGTCTCTCATCAGATTTTAAAAATCCTTCCATGCCTACAAGAGAGAAAACAGGGTTAAAGATTTCACTCTCCCCATCTGCTGAGTGCCAGGGGGCGCTGGGGCTGCACCCTGGGTCTGGTCACACGCACACATCAGTATCAACATCACTTCACTCTGAAGTGATCCATCACTCCCTACCACAGGGGAGGATGGCCCAGACCTGAGAGTTGAGGAGTGGTAGCTGTGGCTGTGATGCTCACCCACCAAGCTGGGCTGAAGTGGCCCCAGGCCAGCCCTGGAGAACTAACCTTCCTCCTAGTTCTCTGGCTCCAGGCCTGGCCCCAGAGGAGTCAGAAAGCTCAATTAGGGACAGGCCTGGAAACATGCAGAAAAGCCTACCAGGCTTCCCCTGGTCCAGCTCACAGGGGAAGGCAGATGCACAAAAGAAGACACAATTATTACACAAATTATTATTATTATTAGGGCTTCCCTGGTGGCTCAGATGATAAAGCATCTGCCTGCAATGCGGGAGACCCGGGTTCGATCCCTGGGTTGGGAAGATCCCTAGAGAAGGAAATGGCAACCCACTCCAATATTCTTGCCTGGAAAATTCCATGGATTGAGGAGCTTGGTGGGCTAACAGTCCACAGGGTCGCAAAGAGTCGGACACGACTGAGTGACTTTGCTTTTTCGCTTTTATTATTATTGGTGAACATTTGACTTTCTGGAAGAAGACAACTGCTGAGGGGCATGTATGAGTGAGCTGGAAAAAAGTTTAACACTCAAGTTTGATTTTGGTTCTACTAAGTTTGCTCCCATGTCAATTGTAGCATTTTAGAATCACAAAGAAGGAATATAATGCACTCCCGTTTACTTGTTATTTCATTTTGTTTTATTATCAGTACAAGAATAAAATGGAACAAATGGCAATTCCCCCCTAAAATGTCCGGGAACATCCCAGGAGCTCCGCATCTCCACTCATCTTCTACAGGACCCTAAAGGGCTTTCTGAAGCAAAGATGAAATGATCTTTGTGGTTGCTTTAGGATTAAAAATAATTTACTGCACTTGCTCACAACTGATCATTCATGAGTATTACTTACACAGTGGTCAAGGACCACATTCTGGAGAAACTGGCTTTAGTGCTGCTATAACCGGACTGATGTGCCCAGTGCCTGGGTCTCCTCTGTGGTAATGTCACAGCTGACTTCACAGTATGCGCCTTTCAGGGGTGTGCCTTCCACTGCCCAGGAGAGAGGCCCGGAGGCTTGGACCGCAGAGCAGCAGCTCTGTGCAGATAAGGATGGATGTGATAAGCTCTGCGTTGTCACAATTCCCCACAAGCATCTAATTTTGCTCCTGGATTATGCAGCAGGGATATTAAAGCTCAAGAGAGAAGTCTTGGAAAATCAACCCAAGTGCCACATCCCATTTAAAAAAAAAAATTGAAGTATAGTTAACTTCCAGTGTTGTGCGGCACTTTCAGGTGTACAGCAAAGTGGTTCAGTTTACATGTACATACATACATGTATATATTGCTTCACATTCTTTTCTACTATAGGTTATTACAAGAGACTGAGTATAGTTCCTTGTGCTATACAGTAGGTCCTTGCTGATTATTTTATATATAATAGTACATATATGTTAATCACAAACTCCTATTTTCTCTCTATCCCCTTTTCTTCTTTTAGTAGTGATAAGTTTGTTTTCTATGTCTGGAGTTTATTTCTGTTTTGTAAATAAGTTCATTTGTTTTTTGTCAACTCTTAATCATTACAATTAATGATTAATGGCATCACCGACTTGGTGGACATGAGTTTGAGCAAGTTCCGGGAGTTGGTAAAGGACAGGGAAGCCTGGCGTGCTGCAGTCCATGGGGTCGTAAAGAGTCAGACACAACCGAGCAACTGAACTGAACTGAACTGAACTACGTGGTACCAACGACACGAACAGCATCAAGAATTTAAACACTCAACTTCTCAGCTCATCAGTGCTGCTCTCCCAGTCTGACCCCTTTCCCTTACATCCCCTGAACTTGTATGAACCCCACCCACCTTCAAGAGCCCACAGTTTCCCAGATCCGTGAAGCTCTGTGCCCTCACATTGCTCGCAGAACCCTAATTTCATTCTGCTTAGCTGCAGGGTATTGCCTCCCTGCAGCGAGTGAGGGCTTACTGAGCCAAGGGCGGGTCTGCATCTCTGGGTCGACCCGCTTGGGCCACACCCTACCCCCACAAGCCTCAAGGTGCATACACAACACTCAAAGACAGGAGTGTGGTCAGTGGTAGGGTAGCGGGGAGAGAAAACCAGATTTCTCCAAGATGCTTCTCTAAACATTTTCAAGTTCTAGTCTCTACCTTAAGCATTTGATTAATAAGGATTTGTTCTGTATGAAAAGCTACAAAGAGAGGCCAACAACCCCTGGACAGATGCTGGCAACAGCACCCACATCTACTTAATAGCTCAGGCGTGACCTGTCACCCTCCAGATCTAAGATACAGACTGAGAACCACTTCAAGTGTTCTTTAAACAGAAGAAAAAGAGAAAAACTGAGGGAAAAGGGCCAAGCACATTTGAAATTGGCCATGATACCTTAAGGCTTTACCAAAAGGATGTCTGTTGCAGAGATATGCATGGTTTTATGCTGCCCCCTTGTGGGCACTTGTAAGAGTCACACCCTCAAATCATTTTTCAGAAAATCTTCATTATCAGGCTCATAGTCATGACTTGCTTCGTCATTTCAGAAAATCTTCATTATCAGGTTCATAGTCATGACCTGCTTCGTCATAACAGGAGGCTACAATGTACAAACCAAGTCCACTGCTTGAATTTACTTGGCCCAATCATCCCATGATGACAGAGGGTACTACAACCCTCATCTTACAGGTACAAAAACGGTACACAGAGGTTAACTTGTTCAAGGTTACACCATCAGAAAGTGGAGATGCAGATTCAACCTAAGAACCTGACTCCAGGACTCACACTCTTAATCACTGCTTTCTCACATGGCAAAAGAGGAAACATAATAGCTCGATTTCAGCACCGATGAATGAATGCTTCGTGGCTTTTTGAGACTCTATTATATACAAGGAACAAGTTCCATCCTTGTCCCAAGAATGCACATGCAAATTCGGAGAGAAGTGCAAGACCAACTCATTAGAGAAGTACCGATTAAGCACTACTGTGAGCTGGGCACTGGCCAGCTGTGAACAGATGTGCTAAGTATTTGCTTCCTCTTCAAACTGATGGTTTGGAAATGTTTGGATGCTGCGTGGGGAAAGGGGGTAGCCAGATGACCCCTGGGGCAGCCATGCCATGCAATTTTGCTTGGGCCCCACTGAGGGGGAGGAAATGACTCAGTCCAAAGTGGGTAACCCAGAATCTCTATACGCTCTCACAAGGCAGCAACAAGCCATTCTTCTCTGTTTAAGATAATCAAGATTAAATGCAATTAACAATTCTGTTCCTCCATCACACTGGGCCTGTTTCAGGCACTCACTAGCCACATGAGGCTGTCAGCCACTGTACTGAAAAACAGTGAACCAGGAACCTCAAGGCTCACTCTCGTGATTTACATGTAACTGCCCTGGGACACACACAAATGAAGAATTCAGCGTCCAATGAAGTTTGAGTTTTGCTGGGTGAGTAAGACTGTAGTAAGGCATCATTTTTCTACATAGCATCTGCCTCTCTTGATTAAAAGAACTGTCAAGCAATCATTTCTAGAACATCCATTTGAGGAGAAGCCAAATAATTATATCTCTATTTCCACCTCGTGATCTGTGATGAACCTCTGGGGACCTCTGCCAAGAGGTTCCACCCGAACGATGAAGGGGTAGAGCACAAAGCAGACAGCCCCTATGTGTTTGGGGGCGTGGACCTGACCAGTTAGCATCACTGCAGCAACACAGCCTGAGAAGTCGAGGTAGACTATGATTCACAGGCCCAAGGCAAGTGACCTTAATACATGAATGCTACACCACCAGGAGACTTCCATTAAAGACATGGGTATGGGGTATGGGGTATGGGGTATGCAGTATGGGTGTGTGTGTGTATGTGTGTGTGTGTGTGTGTGTTCAGTTGCTTAGTCCTGTCCAACTCCTTGTGAACTCATGGACTGAAGTCCGCCAGGCTCCTCTGTTCCTGGGCTTTCCCAGGCAAGAATACTGGACTGGGTTGCCACTCCCTTCTCCAGGGGATCTTCCCAACCCAGTGACCGAACCTGAGTCTCCTGCATTGGCAGTGATGACTTGAGCCAGGGTTAGCAACCCTAGCTTTGAGAGCTACTACTGCACTGAGAGTTAGTTCAGTTCAGTTGCTCAGTCGTGTCTGACTCTTTGTGATCCCATGGACTGCAGCACGCCCAGGCCCCCCTGTCCATCACTAACTCCCAGAGCTTGCTCAAACTCATGTCCATTGAGCCGGTGATGCCATCCAATCATCTTATCTTCTGTTGTCCCCTTCTCCTCCCACCTTCAATCTTTCCCAGCATCAGAGTCTTTTCCAATGAGTCAGTTCTTTGCTTTAGGTGGCCAAAGTATTGGAGTTTCAGCTTCAGCATCAGTCCTTCCAATGAATATTCAGGACTGATTTCCTTTGGGATGGACTGATTGGATCTCCCTGCAGTCCAAGGGACTCTCAAGAGTCTTCTCCAACACCACAGTTCAAAAGCATCCATTCTTCGGAGCTCAGCTTTCTTTATGGCCCAACTCTCACATCCACACATGACTACTGGAAAAAACATAACTCTGACTAGACAGACCTTTGTTGGCAAAGTAATGTCTCTGCTTTTTAATATGCTGTCTAGGTTGGCTACAGCTTTTCTTCCAAGGAGCAAGTGTCTTAATTTCATGGCTGCAATCACCATCTGCAGTGATTTTGGAGCCCAAGAAAATAAAGTCTGTCACTGATTCCATTGTCTCCCCATCTATTTGGAGGTGATGGGGACACCCCATGAAGTGGTGGAACCGGATGCCATGATTTTTGTTTTTTGAATGTGAGAAGGCTTTGGTGTAGTCAATAAAGCAGAAGTAGATGTTTCTCTGGAACTCTCTTGCTTTTCCTATGATCCAGCAGATGTGCTGGCAATTTGATCTCTGGTTCCTCTGCCTTTTCTAAAACCAGCTTGAACATCTGGAAGTTCACGATTCATGTACTGTTGAAGCCTGGCTTGGAGAATTTTGAGCATTACTTTACTAGCATGTGAGATGAGTGCAATTGTGTGGTAGTTTGAGCATTCTTTGGCATTGCCTTTCTTAGAGATTGGAATGAAAACTGACCTTTTCCAGTCCTGTGGCCATTGCTGAGTTTTCCAAATTTGAAATAGCTCAACTGGAATTCCATCACCTCCTCTAGCTTTGTTCATAGTGATGCTTCCTAAGGCCCACTTGACTTCACACCCCCGGATATCTGGCTCTAGGTGAGTGCTCACACCATCGTGGTTATCTGGGTCATTAAGATCATTTTTGTACAGTTCTTCTGTGTATTCTTGCCACCTCTTATTAATATCTTCTGCTTCTGTTAGGTCCGTACCATTTCTGTCCTTTATTGAGCCCATCTTTGCATGAAATGTTCCCTTGGTGTCTCTGATTTTTTTGAAGAGATCTCTAGTCTTTACCATCCTCCTGTTTTCCTCTATTTCTTTGCACTGGTCGCTGAGGGAGGCTTTCGCATCTCTCACTGCTGTTCAGCGTTACTGCCACAGGGGAAACGGCGCAACGGGTCCACGGGGTCCCCCTGTAGCACTGCTTACAACTGCGTGAATCTGCAATAACCTCAAAGTAGGAGCTTTTCAAAATGCACTTTAGTCGCTCAGTTGTGTCTGACTCTTTGCGACCCCATGAACTGTAGCCCACTTGCTGAAGTGTAAAACCCTGAGAGGGACCCAAAGACAAAGAGGGAACAGGTGACACCTTCCCAGAAGGACTAGGGGTAGCCCTGCCAGAGTCACCTCTGCCTCATTCTTGATGCAGTAATGCTTCCTGGGGTGAGGACACTCAGGTAGTGTGTACCCCTGAAACGAGGCATTTTCCTGGTTAATTAACCCCTAGAGGAAATAAGAATCAAACAGGGATCCTGACCAGACAAACGACTATTTTTTGTGAACAGAAGAGCATAAAATTTCATACTTTGCTGACCTGCTCTTGCTTAGAGTAACTTTCCGTTTTCCTTGGGCTGTGGCAAGACATTTAAAAAAACTAATTTAAAAATATATTTTATTAGCCTCAGGCACTCTCTCCCTAGAATATCAATGAGCTGATATTAGTCAATTATTCATGGTATGTAATAACCATTATCGAAATGCAAAGTTTTTAAGTGAAGCCAGCTATGTTCGACTTTTAAAAATTGACTGCATTAAATGAATTTTAAAGTAACCTTCCTAATCACAGCTCACGTCTGTGCAATTACAATGACCAGACAAAAGGAAGGGACTCAGGAATGAAGAGCTCATCAAATAGGAAGCCATGTCTGCCAGCCCCTCCTGTGGGGGGCCCACCCCTCTGTGGACTGGCAGGCAGGGACACACCAACAACTCGGTGATGATCTGTCTCAGGTCATGGAGACCACTGGTCCTCACCTGTGGCCACAGGCCATCACCTGGGGAGTTCTAACAATTATGGTGCCTGTGCCTCCCTCCCAGAGACTGGCCTTGTCGGCTCAGGTGTGGCCAGGGTGCTGGTGCTCTAAGAGCTCCCGTGTGATGCTTCTGTTCAGAAGGACTGACACTGCTCCTAGCCTGCTGCTCTTCCCGCTGCAGCGTGGGTTGGAACCACTTGGAGGGCTTGTGAACCCAGAGTGCTGGACGGCACTCCCAGAGTTTCATGGAGTGGGCCTAGGGCCCGCCAGAGAAGGGTGTCCAAGGCCCACACCTTGAGAGCTGCTGTTCTACTAGACTAGGCTGATTCTACAGGGCAAGGCCTGCCTCCAGCTCCTCTCTTCATGTCCAGAGCCCAGCTAAGTGTGGGGTTCTAAGAGTGGATCCCCAATCATGTCTGCAGAAGGAACAATCGGCCACCTGCCTGCACCCTCCTGCACAGAGTCTCCACGGCTGCTACTGCCCCCACGCTACTCTCTGCACCTGCGCATCTGCCCCTTGCCCTCTAAGCCCCAAGACCTTGCACATGGTACTCAAACAGTTACTAAATGAGGGGCCATGAATATTATGTCCCTTTGATGGAAACCTCCCCATTTGTAGAGCATTAAACCAAGTATCAGAAGTGTCTATAAAAATGAGGAACATTTTAAAATATCTTTGTAGCCATTATTTTGCTGGATCTGTTCAGGAAATTCAAAGATAAAGGAAGGCAGCTTCCCCCACAATTGCTAACAGATTCCAGGTGATCAGGTCTCCTTCGAGAACCACTGATCTACTCCATTCCTTACCAGCTATAACCTTCTGAATTGGCTTAAATTCTCTTTTCACTGCAGTGAAAAAGTCTGTATTACACTGTTGCCACTGAATTTGTTATTTCCAATGTGACTTTCAAGGATGATGTCATAATTTATATTAATACTTCCAAAAGAGGCAGGCCTGGAACTAGCATTTATGTTCAATAGCTATTGACTACTATAGGATGGAGGTGTACATATCCAAGTATCAAAACACATTTTTAAAAAATGTATAGAGATACCAAAAAGTCCTAAAAAGTGGGGAAATAGAGAATATAAAAAATAAGAATATATACAAATTTACACTGCTATTATGTTTTTATAAAATATGCTAAATTTCTAGCAGTTTCCTTTAAAACAACTGAATTAAATTTCCCCCCCAAATGTCAATGTTGTAAGAGTATTACTAAATGACTTAAATGCTTCCTAAATGATTTTCTTAAATCACAACTGCACAGCTAAGAGAAGGGCCAGTTTTTTTGCTTTTTAAAGTGTAGAACTGGGTCAAGTCCAAGCAATCACAAAGAGCATAGCACTTTGACATAAAGGTCAAACAATAATGGATCTCAGATTGCATCATTCTTGCCCTGGAACCAGGAATCTGGTACATAATCATCACCAATCCACACCGATCTCCTAGGCTTACTGGAAGAAGGAAGACACAACAGCCAAGTCTACAGCAACTGCCCTAAGTTTCCTCTTCTGTGAGATGGAGAAACAGTAGTGCCTCTCTTACAGTGAGGATGTAATGAAAGCTCACAAGCGCTGATTAACCATACCCAGGACACAGCGGGAGCACAGTGAATTCAGCTAGTCGGTGTTGCCCACGCTAGCCTGCCTGTTCCTAGTTACAGCTCTCCCTCTTCCGTTAATGAGGGCTCCTAACCACAGGACCAACCATACTATCTTTCCTAACACAGCTGATGAGACAGAGTGTGTACTATGCTGCCAGTCTAAAACCACAGTGAGCGTTCCTTTCCTATAAAAATTATACTGGGAACATGTATACATGCCTTTGACTTCTCAGTAACCAACCATTACTTGTGTCTACACATGCTGGCATTCCCCTTCTGGTAACTCCATGGAAATTAGATCTTATCTCTAGGAGGACAAGTAACTTCCTACTAAAACAAGAATACACAGATGACATTTCACAAACACTAATTGTGAAGGCGGTGTGTGATGACGCTGTTCTTCACCATCTCAACAGTAGATTGCCTAGTTATACTCACACACATGTAAGCAGCCAGCCTAGGAACTCCTGCCACAACAACTCAGGCTCCCATAACCACAGGAAAACACACCACACCAAGTTATAAAATTCAACTGCACCCAGTTTGACCAACTGTACACAGGTTCGCAGGCTAGCCTGGCTTCTTCTAAAGGTACCATTTATTAAGTACATATCTCCTGCCTGGCATCATGTGCTCCAAGATGGAGAAAGGGAGACTCTCCCCAGGGGTTAAGGCTTCTGTCCAAAATCACAGCTGCTAAAAGTGGCAGAGCTTGGATTTGAGGCCAATCCGGCTGACTCCCAAGCTGATGGGCATCAACTCAATAGTGAGAGAGAAGGCCACCTGGAGGAAAGAGCACTGACCTAGGGATCTAGGTGTCCAGAAACTGAGTAGCTATTCCTATCAGGATTCACAAAGGAGGTGGTAAGGTTACTACTATACAGTCCAGAACAAATCCCTGATCCCTTGATCTTTAAACCCTTCTTTCAGATCTACAGTGTCTGCAGCTTGCCCCCACAGCCTCCCTGGCAGGCTGGGCCCCTGACTGTTGGAGGACTACTGTGCTAACTGAGGAGGGGAGAGGACTGGGGCAAGAAAATGTATGCACTGGTTAAAATTTACCTGATGGTACACTTGAAAGGTGTGCACTTTAGTGTAAGATACCTATTTCTAACACTACAACAACTGCAACAACACATAGAAAAGACAAAGTTCAGTGCTGGCTGACCTATCATATATTAGTAGTGCTCAAGGCTGCAAAGAGCAGGCCTGGATCTCCCAGGCAATTGCATCCTCAGTGTGGCTCCGTGAAGCAGTGAGGGAGCTCCAAGGGCAGTGTGGGAGACAGGAGGTGAGCCTCCGCAGGGCTGGTGTGGAACTGAAGACATCAGCAAAGGCCCAGGGACTGGCTCAAGCTGCAGGGCTCTTAAAAGAGCACGTGGTGATTCGGGAGAGAAGGGGTCTACACAGCCAGTTCAAGACTCTGCCTTGACCCCTTCTCTTCCAGCGTCTTGTTACCTGCCTTTCTCACGCCTTTAACTGTCTCCACCCTACACCAGATCTCAGCTACTCATTGTCCAAAAGGCCTGGCTCTTCTACAGCCATCAGAGGAGCTATCGCCATTTGTATCACTTCCCCATTCATATGGAGCTCAGTCCTGGGGGCTTCTTCCAGGTTCCATCTACACGGCCCTTCCACTAGTGCCCCAGTCAAGGGACCCTGAGTAATCCCTTCACCTCTCAGAGCTTCAGGCTCCTCTTCTATATAAATCAGGATCATCACTACCTACTTCCCAAGGTTACAGTGTGTGTTGCGGGTGGGGTGCTATGAAAATGCTTGGCAGCAGGAGGAGCCACAGTTGGCTCCCTTCCACTGATGATATATGAGAACACAGACCAAACATATCGTGGCCGTCATGCACTGGGTCCAGGCCCCAGACCATGGAATCTGAAGCGCTGCACACTTCCATCTCCCCATGAACCCCAAAAATTGCCCCAAGAGACCTGCTGCAACTTTCCACGAGGTCCCAGTTTACATTCTAAGATTTCCTCTCCTCTGCTGAGCCAACAATTCGTTTGAAAGGTGAGGTGAACAAAGTCAAAGGTAGCTAAAAGAAGACAGTGAGCAGCTAGAAAAATTCAACTCGATTAATAATCTACTGAGCACTGCAGTGCAGAAACTTCCCTCCTACAATGGCTCTTCATCTGGGAGGCACCTGGACTCCTGTGTTTCTACAATAAATTTAATACACGTTTGTATCATTTCAAAAGGACCCACTGTTTGCAATATGACTTGCTAGCTAAATGAAACCTGCATAATTTCCCCTCTACACTTCTGAGTTCTTGGCTGGGACCCCCTGTAATACAGATGGAACTTTTTTTAAGATTTATTTATTTTTGGTTGTGCTGGGTCTTTGTGCATGCTCTTCGCATTGCGGTGGCTTTTCTTGCAGAACACAGGCTCTAGGGCGTGCAGGCTTCAGTAGTTGTGGCTCAAAAGCTCTCTAGAGTTCAGTATTTGTGGTGCACAGGCTTAGTTGCCCCTTGGCACGTGGGATCTTTCAGAACCCGGGATCAAACTCACGTCCCCTGCATTGGCAAGCTGATTCTTAAACACTAGGCCACCAGGCATGCCCTAGGCAGAAGTTTATTAAATATATACGTCATGTACATATAGGAGATTCTCAGGAAACCAATCACACTCTCCAGGATGGCCCAAACCACTACCTCAAATACCACCTGCAGCTAAAGACCAAAGAAAGATGTGAGTGAGAGATGGAATTCATGGAAGGTGAGAGGAGGAAATGTTTGGTAAACACAGGCTGTCCTGCAACACAGATAAGTCTCCCAGGTTTAAAAGTCATCCGTATCCACAGTAAAAGCCATCTTCCTAGTATAGGCCCCCTCTTCTTAATGTAAATTTCCTTTATAAATACAGATTTCCCTTACAAAAGGACCATTTTCAGAGCTTCTCAGGCGTCTGTAGTTTCTCAAAATAATCCTATGCCAAGAGGCGTATTTCTTATTTTGAGTAGTGTATTCTACCCCCTTTGCCAGCCAAGCTCAAGGCTCGCCAAGGCAGCTGGGTGGCTCTGCACTGACGCCCATCCTCCCAGCCTTCCCTACCTCCAGGATCCCCTGCTCTGTGTACCTCTCATCGTCACACAGCTAGCTACAGCTACAGGCCTGTGGATTCCACCTGTCCTTTCCAGGGTGATGAGCAAGAAAGAGGGAAGGAGAAGCTGGTGCTCGACAAGAGCGAACATGGACAGCAGAGCACGCCTAGACGCTTCTGTCACAGATAGGGCGCGTGGGGCCAGGGGACCGAGGTTGCCCTTGGGGTCCTTTAGAGATGGAGAAGCTCTGACACAGGGGGCTTTGGTGTGAGCATCCAAGGCCAGCCTGTCCCAATCAAGGGGTAAGGCTCAATGTGAAGACAGAATGACCTTTGAAAAGCCCTCCTGTCCCCCAGCAAGGATGGAGAAGAAGCTGGGAGCCAGTGAGCGCTCTGGAGCCAGCTGAGCACAGGTTCCACTCTCACAGATATCTTGGAGGATCAGGGGAGAGGGTAACGGAGGAGGAGAGGAGGGAAGGGGGGAAAGGGAGGGGGCAGGAGAAAGAGACACACACACATTCACACACACGCTCGCTGCTCAGAACACTGCCTGCTGTGCTCAATAAAGGTCCGGCATCGCTGTTTCTGAGCCTAGCCCAGGACTGTCCTTCAGTGGTTGGGCAGAGGTGGGTTCTAGGGTTGCACACCACAGGGGACGTGGTTGTTTAGTGTGGACTCAGAAAGGCCTTGGACATCTGAAAAGAGTGCCAGACACAGGGGGAAAAAATAACTCTTATTTGCTTTTTTCAGCAGCGAAGTACAAGACACTGAAAAATGTCTCTTTGAAAATATGGACAGAATTCAGCAGGTAAAAGCTGGTAACGAGAAATAAACTGCAGCATTCTCATTATTAGTACTGCCATTTGATTTTTTGTGTATGTTTCATGTATGTGTATGTTTTGTGTATGTTTCATGTGATGACCATAAAAGGTGTGCAAAGGATCCCAAAGGGGCACTGGAGACCCTGCTGGCTTGTCTTCATGCCATCATGACCAGGTCCCCATCAGATCCTGGATTCCTATGGTGGGAAAAGCTGTGTCCTTGTGCTTACTCCTTGGAAGAAGTTAGGACCAACCTAGATAGCATATTCAAAAGCAGAGACATTAGTTTACCGACTAAGGTCAGTCTAGTCAAGGCTATGGTTTTTCCAGTAGTCATGTACGGATGTGAGAGTTGGACTGTGAAGAAGGCTGAGCGCCGAAGAATTGCTGCTTTTGAACTGTGGTGTTGGAGAAGACTCTTGAGAGTCCTTTGGACTGCAAGGAGATCCAACCAGTCCATTCTGAAGGTGATCAACCCTGGGTGTTCTTTGGAAGGAATGATGCTAAAGCTGAAACTCCAGTACTTTGGCCACCTCATGTGAAGAACTGACTGATTGGAAAAGACTTTGATGCTGGGAGGGATTGGGGGCAGGAGGAGAAAGGGATGACCGAGGATGAGATGGCTGGATGGCATCACTGACTCGATGGACGCGAGTCTGAGTGAACTCTGGGAGTTGGTGATGGACAGGGAGGCCTGGCATGCTACGATTCATGGGGTTGCAAAGAGTCAGACATGACTGAGCGACTGAACTGAACTGAACTTGATGACGGAGGCACCAGAAACTCCCTCATTCTCTCCTTCCTTGTTTCCTGCCTCCCACAGCGACACATGTCAGGTGATGGCAGTCTGCCCACCCTCCCTGTTAACAGGGTTGGCAAGAGCCTTCAGGGCCCCTCCCTAAGGACAGCCCCTTGTTCCCAGGCTGCCTGCTTCCCTAGTCACCTCAGTAGGCTTCAGACCTGCACCTTGACCACTGCTGAGCAACTCAAGCATCCAAGGTGAACTCTCCTGCTGCAGACCCATCTATTCCCAGTCTCAGCCCTGGGCGGCTGAGTCCCACCTTGGAGACAGCCCCGTTACACCAGTGCATCGAGGGGCCAGTGACAGGCCAGCAGACTGAACTGGAGGTCTCAGTGCGATGCTTGGGCCTGAGGCGCCAAAAAGATGTGTTTTAAAACAAAATGCAAAGGGTAAATAAAGAGGTTAGAAAAACAATCACTCTTTGCATTGTAAACAATGTGAAGACATCAATAAATTGGAAAGCTGTAATAATCTCCTTTTCTCCCAGAAAAGCATGCCCAGCAGGATTGCTCGGCCCTGCCCCAAAGCACAGGCCCTGCATCTGGCATCCTTAAACAAGGACCGTCTTCAAGGGCACTTCAAGGCCTCGAGGCAGAAACAGCTTCCTGACTCAAATAGGCTGTTTTTAAATTGCGAGGACAGAGCAAAATGTGTGCCCCACTCCATGTCACTCAGGGCAGTCTGGCATGCTTTTCTAGGCAGCCTTGCAAAGATCTTCAGCTTGCTAATTAAATTTACCCCACTTCATCCCATCTAAATACCTCTTTGGAAAAACAAAAACCACATAAATCTTAAAGTTCTAGTTATTCAGTAGGTCTGAAGCCTACTGAGGTGACTGGGAAGGAGGGGCTGTCCTCAGGGAGAGGGCCTTGGTGGGCAAAAGTTTATTTTGAAAACAGTAAGATTACAGATTCTAAGAGAAAAGATTAAGATTACAGATTGACAAGAGAAAAGGCAAACTGTGACTCTCACTCCTCATTTCTGAGAATGATTTTTGCAGAGTAAAACCACAAGGCCTTCAGAAGTGAAGTCTGAAGGGCCACGGCTCTGTGCAGGCTTCTCTTTGGGTTGTTACGTGGGAAAGGCTCCTGCCATTCAAGACAATGCGTGACAAATGCCCGTTTGTGCACCACAGCTGGGTCTGAACATGGCCACCTTGCCTGTTGTGGCTGTCACTGTTTCTCTCCTTTTCTCATCTGAAGAATATAAAAACTGATAATACGTGTTTTTTCAAATCTTGCAAATACTATCACCAAAGAAAAACAATATGCCAGCCCATCACAGCAACCCAGCTTTGGATTCACATTATTTTAAATTAGCTGGACTGTCACACTTAATGTCACTACATACATTTCTATTACAGCTGACCCCAGACCAGTGCTTATGTGACCACTGCCTTTAAAAACAGCACACCAAACAATTCTCAGACTCTAGTACAGTGGTTCTCAACCAGAGGTGACTGTGTCTTCCAAGAAACACTAGCGGTATTCAGAGACATTCTGGGTCGTCCTGACGGGGGCATGCTCCTGGCATCTAGTGGGTGGAGGCCTGTGGTGTTGCTGACCACCCTACGGCACCCAGGACAGCTGCCCTGACATCACTAAAGAACGAGCCAGCCGAAAATGCCAGCACTGTCAAGTCTGAGAAACTCTGCTCTAATAACTTGCATTACAGGTGAAAAGTAGAAAAACTTCCTCCTCGCTGAATACAGCTTGGTTCTTCCCACAACAATGCACAATATAGTAAGTAAGTAACTAAGTAAGTAAGTAAGTAAGTAAAGTCGCTCAGTCGTGTCCAACTCTTTGTGACCCGATGGACTGCAGCCCACCAGGCTCCTCAGTCCATGAGATTCTCCAAGCAAGAATACTGGAGTGGGTTGCCATTTCCTTCTCCAATCAATGCACAATAGCATGAAAAAATCTAGAAAATGATATAGAATAAACATGATTCCCATTTTGACAATTTAGTTTAAAACTGTAGCAACTTATAATAATATCCATTGTATTTTTAAAATTCTTCTTCAAAAACAGATAATAAGTATCTTAAAGGTGTTTGACAGCATCAGCAGAGACAATTTGTTCCCCTAGGCAGGACCTAAAATTACTAAGAGTAAGTGATAAGGGTTGTTTTGTAACAAGCATCTTGGAACAAACTGCCCCAGTGCCACCTTCCTGGATGGCAGCACAGTGAAACCACAATGTAAATCTGAAATGGAGGCAAAGGAAATAAAATCACAACAAATGTCCTGCACTCATAGGGGGAACTGGGGAGGGGGCCAGAAGAGAGATGGATGGAGCAGCTCTGACGCCTATAAAATCCAACAAGCATTTGAAAAGTGGGTTTACTTGATTTGATCAGACTAAAAGGAAATCTTATATATTTGATCAAAGTTTTTTTTTAAACACAGCATTTCCTTTTGGGCACTTTTTTTCCCCATAAAGAATCAGCAAAATGTAGGATGCTTCACGACTGCAGACACTGTGTCTCTTTTTATAGTAACAGGAAGGATATTTCTGTTCCCAAGGCAACCCGAGGTTTCACTCATCAACATGGCACCAACTACTTTAATGAAGCACAGTATTGATCTTCTGAGGTTTCAAAATTGGGAGTTCTCTGTCTAAGATAGGGCACGATGGTCCCCCACCCCCAACACCACATCTGAGTTGTGCATCAAACATGAGAAACAAGGATAAAGAGCAGCTATCAGGTAAATACTTTCTCAAGTTTTTTTCCCAGGTGCTCATTCAAGCGGATAACAAGGCATTTGGTCCAACTGGCTCTCAGACACTTGCTCTTTGCAGAGAGATGTCCACTGGGAACATGTAAGACCTAACAGCAGTTCAAGGGCAGGGGAGTGCTGTGGGCAGCCTGGCCCTTCTCAGAGCCCTGCCCCCTCTGCCCTTCTGCTCTGGCCTTCACGCAGCCAAAGCCGTCCTGCGCCCAGCCTCTCCTCCCGGCCTGCAGTGGGGCCTGGAAGGGGCAGGGCGGCATGTTCCTTGCCTCCCCTCCACCTTGTTCTCTGCCTGCCTCTGGCCTGTGGAAAACTTTCACCAAAGAATAAGTTTAATCAGAGAAATGAGAAATGCTGAAACAAAGGAAAACAGTCTAAGGAGACGAAATAATAACAATGGAGTCATTAAGCAGAGTCAAGGACCTTTAGTTCTTTCTCAAGGGCTGTAGATAATATTCAGACTCATATCCTGTGAGCTGTCTTATAGATACTAAAATCCCAGGCGGAGAAGTTAACTACATGAGGACCAGACTGTACCCAGGACTTGAGCTGCCACAATTCCGAGAACTAACTGCAAAGAAATGGGAACAAGTGCACCCCGGAACTGAAGATTAACTGTACCTACAACAACCAAGATGATGCTGGTCAGCCACCAATGACCAATTTGAAGATGACTGCTAGAGATGACTGTACTGTTCCCACAAGGAGTGCCCCCACACCACTCTGTCTACAAATGCTCTCACCTCCTGCGTCTTGTCGGGGAGCGGGGCAGTTGGCTTTTGGACAGATGTTCGCTACCCTCCCCCCTAGTTGCTGGCATCTGAAATAAAGCAAACTTTCCTTTCCACCACCCTGGCCTCTTTACTGGCTTTTGAGCGGCAAGCAGTTGCATCCCCCATGCATACCTTTCGGTAACAGGCCCAGGGCCTGAGCCACAGAAAACCTGTATGCCTCTGTGAGCTACACAGTGAATTAATAATCCAGATGAGTGTTCATGGGGATATGAACAGGAATGGAATGGAAAGGGAAAATGCATTCTAGCCCAGAGAAGTGTATGCTACACAAAAAGGCATTTGCAATAGCAACAGAAAGTGATAAGTTTGGTAGTCAACAAAGTGGTAAATTTGGGGAGCTTGGAAAGTAGCTAAACTGGAGACTTCAAAAACAGTCAGTTTAGAGAAATAATGCTGGTGATGACGAGGATAAGCAACATCACTCATGCCAGGCCCAGTGCTACATATGTTACACTCTAAGCTCATTTAATTTCCCAACAAATGTAAGTTCAGTTCAGTCGCTCAGTCGTGTCCGACTCTTTGCGACCCCATGAATCGCAGCACGCCAGGCCTCCCTGTCTATCACCAACTCCTGGAGTTTACCCAAACTCATGTCCATCAAGTCAGTGATGCCATCCAGCCATCCCATCCTGTCGTCCCCTTCTTCTCCTGCCCTCAATCCCTCCCAGGATCAGGGTCTTTACCAATGAGTCAACTCTTCGCATGAAGTGGCCAAAGTATTGGAGTTTCAGCTTTAGCATCAGTACTTACAATGAACACCCAGGACCTATCTCCTTTAGGATGGACTGGTTGGATCTCCTTGCAGTCCAAGGGACTCTCAAGAGTCTTCTCCAACACCACAGTTCAAAAGTGTCAATTCTTTGGGCTCAGCTTTCTTAACAGTCCAACTCTCTGGAAAAACCATAGCCTTGACTAGACGGACCTTTGTTGGCAAAGTAATATCTCTGCTTTTTAATAGGCTATCTAGGTGTTGGTCATAACTTTTCTAAGGAGTAAGCGTCTTTTAATTTCATGGCTGCAATCACCATCTGCAGTGATTTTGGAGCCCAAAAAAATAAAGTCTGACACTCTTTCCACTGTTTCCCCATCTATTTCCCATGAAGTAATGGGGCCAGATGCCATGATCTTCGTTTTCTGAATGTTGAGCTTTAAGCCAACTTTTTCACTCCCCTCTTTCATTTTCATCAAGAGGCCTTTTAGTTCCTCTTCACTTTCTGCCATAAGGGTGGTGTCATCTGCATATCTGAGGTTATTGATATTTCTCCCAGCAATCTTGATTCCAGCTTGTGTTTCTTCCAGTCCAGCGTTTCTCAGGATGTACTCTGCATATAAGTTAAATAAGCAGGGTTACAATATACAGCCTTGACGTACTCCTTTTCCTATTTGGAACCAGTCTGTTGTTCCATGTCCAGTTCTAACTGTTGCTTCCTGACCTGCATATAGGTTTCTCAAGAGGCAGGTCAGGTGGTCTGGTATTCCCATCTCTTTCAGAATTTTCCACAGTTTATTATGATCCACACAGTCAAAGGCTTTGGTATAGTCAAGAAAGCAGAAATAGATGTTTNGGTGACAATATACAGCCTTGACGTACTCCTTTTCCTATTTGGAACCAGTCTGTTGTTCCATGTCCAGTTCTAACTGTTGCTTCCTGACCTGCATACAGATTTCTCAAGAGGCAGGTCAGGTGGTCTGGTATTCCCATCTCTTTCAGAATTTTCCACAGTTTACTGTGATCCACACAGTCAAAGGCTTTGGCATAATCAATAAAGCAGAAATAGATGTTTTTCTGGAACTCTCTTGCTTTTTCCATGATCCAGCGGATGTTGGCAATTTGATCTCTGGTTCCTCTGCCTTTTCTAAAACCAGCTTGAACATCAGGGAGTTCACAGTACATGTACTGCTGAAGCTTGGCTTGGAGAATTTTGAGCATTACTTTACTAGCATGTGAGATGAGTGCAATTGTGCAGTAGTTTGAGCATTCTTTGGCATTGACTTTCTTTGGGATTGGAATGAAAACTGACCTTTTCCAGTCCTGTGGCCACTGCTGAGTTTTCCAAATTTGCTGGCATATTGAGTGCAGCACTTTGACAGGATCATCTTTCAGGATTTGAAACAGCTCAACTGGAATTCCATCACCTCCACTAGCTTTGTGCATAGTGATGCTTCCTAAGGCCCACTTGACTTTGCATTCCAGGATGTCTGGCTCTAAGTGAGTGATCACACCATCGTGATTATCTGGGTCATGAAGAGGTAAGCACTATTACAGGGTTTCCCTGGTAGCTCAGCTGGAAAGAATCCACCCGCAATGTAGGAGAATCTGGTTCAATTCCTGGGTCGGGAAGATCCCCTGGAAAAGGGACAGTCTACCCACTAAAGTATTCTTGCTTGGAAAATTCCTTGGATAGAGGAGCCTGGAGGGCTACAGTCCATGGGGTTGCGAAGAATCGGACACAACTGAGTGACTTTCACTTATCAAGTACTATTATTGACCCTGTTTTCCAGGAGAGGGAACTGAGAGGTTAAACACTTTTCTGCAGTCACACAACTGGTAAATGGCAAAGGGGAGATGCAAACTCAAGCTGTCTGAGTCTAGAAGGCTTGGGGCCTTCTAGAGACTAGGGGCTTGGATGCTGCCTAGAGGTGAAAGGCAAGCCTTATCTTAAAGGCACTGAATGCAAAGGAAAATATATTCCACATTCACAACAGAAACCTACAAGAGGTACTCAACTCTGGGCTTCTAACTCACCTAAGGATGTTTAATACCTGCCACAGACAAGAAATCCACAAAGCTAGTTCCCCGTATTTTCAGAAATTACAGTATTTCAGACACGTAACTAACTACTGCTGAGCATAATACCTGAGAAATCTTCTCATTTCTCTGCTAACCATCCTGGTCTAACTCATAACTAGCCAGTCTCACCTCAAAAATACATAGATCAACTCAAGGGTTTAAGAAGGTCAAGAATCTTTTAACTTATGGGTTCAGCAACTAATGTCTACACATTAAAGCTTGTGTACATATATAATGCATTATTATTTGACAAAAATATAGTAAAAATAACATTCTGTGTAAAAACAGTCGCATTTGGAAGTCATGTCTCAGGGTCCTTGACCCAAAAGGAAGCCACTTTCAGCCAAGTCTGAGCAATGCTGCTGCATGGCTGGTTCAACTCAAGTTGGACTCTTTGTAAACTGTAGGTAGCTACCAGTATTTTAAATAGTGCGGAACTGACTGTGAAGAGGCAAAACGGAATTTGGGGATGATGAAAGTGTTCTAAAACTTTATTGTGGATAGAGCTGCACAACCATATAATGCAAACTGTTCACAGACAATGGGTGATGTTGACAGTACATAAATTGCAGCTCAAGAAAGCTATAACAGGAAGAAACAGAGGCGGGGAGGAATAGGGTCAGAGAGGAAAGGAACAGAAAAGCAAGCACCAAGTAGGAAAAGTAAGCACTGTTTTGTAAAGACCTGTTTCAGCTACATCAATATGCACACTGTAATATGTGTTTCTAACTGTGGAGTTATTCATGATCCAAAAATCAGTAAGGCCCTGCTTTAGGGTAGTGACATCTAGAAGTGCTGTGCAACCTTGATGGGAATCCCCTGGGGATCTCATTACACTGCAGGTTCTACTCAGTAGGTCTGGGGCAAGGCTGGAGCATGCATCTTGCACAGGCTCCTGGGTCATGTTGACACTGTTGGTCTGTAGAGTCCACTCTGAGTAGCAAGGAGCTGGGGTATAAACGGAGGATGAGCGGGTAGGAATACTCAGACTTAAGACTGTCATCACCAGAAGGATCCTTAGAAAAGTTTAATGCATGTTTCCCAAATGGCCATGATCATGAGAACCATCTAGGGGTTCTTCCTAAAAATACAGATTCCTATAATCAAGACAGTGTGGCACTGGCATTGGCAAAAGGACACAACAGAGTCCAGAAACAGATTGACAAATACACAAGCAGCTGAGTAGTTAACAAAGGTGTCAAGGTAATGTAGTGGGAAAAGAACAGTCTTTGCAACAAATGGTGCTGGAAGAAGTAGATATCCATATGCAAAAAAATGAACCTTGATCCATACCTTACACCATATAGAAAAACTCAAACTGGATCTATAAAACTTCTATTAATACCTAGGAGTATGCAAGGATTTCTTAGAACATACAAAAATCTCAAACTATAAAAGAAAAAACTGACATATCAAATTTCATCAAAATTTAAATCTTCTGCTCAAGACACAATAAAGAAAATGAAATGGCAAATCAGACAATGAGAAAATATTCACAATACACATGTGTGACAAAGAACTTAAATCCAGAATATAACAAAATTGTTTTTTAAAATGCCTGAATTTAACAAAAAAAAAACTATTGACTAATCTTACTTATGGATAAAGATGTATAGTTTTAAAATAAAATATAAGCATATAAAAATTCTTACAGTTAAACAAGCAAACAACTATTTAAAAAAAATGGGCAAAAAGTATGAACAGGCGTTTAACATGCCAAGAAGCACATGAAAAGCTGCTCAATCTTCAATAATCATAAAAATGCAAAGTAAAACCACAGTGACAAATCATTATACAACCACTGGTATGGCAAAATAAAAATAAAAATAAATCTAACGAAAAACTAACCATACTAAGTGCTTGCATGGATGCAAAGCAAGTAGCCCTCTCCTACACTGCAGGTCAGAATGTAAACTGGTACAAGCACCTATGAAAAGAATTTGGCAGCTCCTTTCCCAGTTAGAGCATTCATGCATCATTTGACCCAGCAAGCCCACTCCTATGGATTTACTCAAGACAAATGCAAACAGGTTTACAAAGCAGTTTGCATCTGAATGCTCACAGTATCTTTGTCCATAACTGCCAAAAACTAGAAACAAATGTCCATCAGCAAGAGAATGGCTAAAATGGCAATGACGCAAAAACACGAGTGCATTCTCAGTGAGAGAAGTACTCTGCAGCAATAAAGCAACGAATTACTTATATATACACACAACACGGATGAATCTCAGAAACATACAGAGTGAAAGAAGTCAGAAAGAAAAGAGTACACCCTACATGATTCCATGGACATGAAATGTTAAAAGTGGCAAAACTAATCTATAGTAACAGAAAGTAGATCAGAGGATGCCTGGGGCTGAGGGTGAAGCATGTCTGCAAGGGGCTGTGATGGTCAGAAATGAATACATTTGTTGAAACACTGGTATTAGTATACTTAAAATCAGTGCATTTTCTCTGTACATCAACTATGTATGCAAATCTATGTACAACAAACATATATACTCAATAAAACTAATTTAAAGCAGATTCCCAAACTCCTCCTCAGACCTGGTGAAGTGGCATCTCTAGGAGGAGGCAGAGAACCTAAATTTGTTACACAGAAAAGGAGGCCTAGTGACATGAAGCAGCTTCATAAAGGTCCCAAATAAGTGGTTAACGAGTGTCTCTGTTCATAGGAATGACTATATATCAGTATTTCCCTAATAGTAAAACAAAGAGGGAACAGGGCAGGATAGGGAGGGGAGATGAGAGCAGTGCTCGTGACATGGCCTGCTGTGTCCAAGCACCATTTAATGGGCCATAATAAAAAGCAGTAAATAAATTATTTCCATTTAAGACAGTAAGAGGTCAGCTCACATTAATAAATCATTTCAATATCATTCTGTCCACATCTCAACCTGCTCCTCAGATGTGTGTGCGAGCTTGAACAGGACCATTTCCTAGGGGTTTCCGCCCTCCTGCCACACCAAGCTCCCATCTTTTGTTGGCAGGAGCCAGGGTTTCCCTCCCCTCCAGGTCTTTGCAAAGCTCTGTCCCCAGATTGGAATACCCTCTCCCCCAACCCAGCATACACACACTTAGTATTGACTGATGAGTAGCTACTTCCTCCAGGAAGCCTTCCAAGATCTACCCGGGTATCCCAGAAGGGAAAATTCTGGTGCCTCCGCAGCCCATCCATCTTCATTTGTACAGTTGTGATACTCCAGCTTCACATACCCTTTTATTTTCTTTACCACTGTTTTCCCAGCAGTCAGTCCAGAAAAGGCTCCAGGGAAGTATTTGTTGTCTGAACACTTCAAATACCATTCCATTCATGTTATCTGTGAGACCCTTAAGTCTGGTCTTCTCCATCACCCTCTACTCTTTGAATAAAAGAATTCTTTCACTCAGGGAAAACAATTAAGTACCTGCATCTGGCACATTTGGTTCTGTGCTCTCCAGGGAGTGGCAGGGTGTGGGAGCCTGGCTGGGCTCAGACTGGTGCCTGGAGACCCAGACACTGACACCCCAGAACCAGGCAGGTCTGATTGGGCCCCCCTGGAAAAGCTATCATCAAACCCACTGAGCCAACAGATCTGTGTCACAGCACTGGCTGCAATGGAGACAAGCCTGGTCCTCAACAGGATACAGAGAACTGACTGGTAACAACAGCTCATCTATTATTCACCCCACCAGGATCCATTTTAGGAAAGCAACAAGGGCTTAAACCAGTGGCTCTCAAACTTGACTTTGCATCAGAGTCACCTTGAGGGCTTGCGAAAACAAAAACTCTGAGCCCCATGTCTACAAAAAATCTGGGCCCTTGACTCACTAGGGCTGGGATGTGCTAGTCGCTCAGTCATATCAGGCTCATCGTGACCCCATGGGCTGTAGCCCACCAGGCTCCTCTGTCCATGGAATTCTAGGCTGGGTAGGGTTGAGGTGGGGCTCAGGATGCATTTCAGACAAGCTCCCAGGTGGTGATGATGTTGCCCTCTGAGAAGCCCAGAGCTTGCCTCCCAGAGGCATCTTTACACATAGCCTCAGCCCTCTGTGTTGTCTTGGAAAAAAAATCTTTCAGGCCCTCAGCTTCTTCTCAGCAAAATGGGTTACATGCTATCTGCTTCTTGCGGTTGTATTAGGGATTAGAAAATCCATCTGAAGAACGTACCACACTATCTTTCATGGGTCACAGCTTTAACCATAAAGACATTTTCTGAAAAGGTATTTAGGAAAAGTCTTGTTTAGAATACCTCAGTGGCTGGAAGATGAAGGACCTGAGATCCTTCTGCTTTCCTGTTCAGTCATTTGAACTGTGTCTCCCCTTCAGATCACAAGATGCTGCCATGGCACCAGCATCATCTTCTCACAGGAGAGCAGGCAGAGCCGGGGTGAAGAAGGGAGGAGCCAAAATAGGGAGGAAGGAGCTCTCTCCTCAAGCTCGTTTCTCTTGGACGCCAGAAAGATTCCCCAGTAGTCTTCCCCTTAAGGCTCCTTGGCTGGTACTGGATTACATGGCTACAAGGGAGACCAGGAGAGTGGCTACATGGCAAAGGGGGATGGAACCACCAGGAACAACTTAGGCTTGAAGTGACTCAAGGTTTGGCCCTGGTGCTGACTATCCCAACACCCAGCTCCGAAGAAGGCAGGAATGGCTGCTCTGCTGTTCATCCTCCTGTGTGGATGCCCCACCGCCAGCCAGTGAGGGATGGATGTCCCCAAACAAAGCCTGGATCAGCATGCTGCTGAAAACAGATCTGGTCCCAGGTACCAGCTGCTGAATAAACTTAAATCATGCTCTCTCTCCTTTCTTCTTGTAAATTGAGATTACTGCTGCCTTTGCCACAAGGTAGAGGGAAGAACTTGGAGAAGGCAATGGCAACCCACTCCAGTACTCTTGCCTGGAAAATCCCATGGATGGAGGAGCCTGGTGGGCTGCAGTCCATGGGGTCACAAAGAGTCGGACACGGCTAAGCAACTTCACTTTCATGCATTGGGGAAGGAAATGGCAACCCACTCCAGTGTTCCTGCCTGGAGAATCCCAGGGACGGGGGAGCCTGGTGGGCTGCTGCCTATTGGACACGACTGAAGCGACACAGCAGCAGCAGCAGCAGCAGCAGATGGGAAGAACTAAAAAAAAGAACGGGCTGTCCACTTTTTGCCTTTTTAGACTGAACTCTGAAAAACTAGGGCTGTGTTGACTGTGTCACACATCACCGGTCAGCACACGTCAGGTACTCATAAATGTCTGCAGAGTGTGCCAAGAGCCACTTTTAAGCACCTGTCCTTAGATTCTGTCAAGGCTGTTTCTAGAAACAACTTCTGGGGATTTTTACACCAAAAGAGATGCTGCTGAAATAGAAGCTAGAAGGAAACAAGGACTAACACAGATGACAAGGAGAAAAGACTAGCTGCTGTAAAAATAGAGCAAAGACTGTTACCAGGTTGTGGTTCAGGCAGGCTTGGGTTTAGACAGGACATTCAAAAGACACTGCCATGGAGGAGGGCATGCACGACAGGACACAGAGGTGACAACCCGACTGTGTCTCTCCTACCGACCTTGACCAGCTAACTGGAGCATGGGATCGGGAGAATGCTGCGGCCACTTCCAGGTGGCGTCTTGAGTCTGGCATACAGCAGGTAGGATTGAGAGTGTCAGCATGCATGTCACATGGTTTTCCTCTCCCTGGATAAAGTAACTCAGGGATGTTATTTTGACCAAAAGATGTTGACTGGGACTTCCCTAAGGGTCCAGGGGTTAAGACTCAGTTTCTTGTCAGTGTCACCCCCTGCATGGGTTCAATCGCTGCTCAGGGAACAAAGATTTCACATGCCACATGGCAGAGCTGAGGAGAAAAAGAAAGAAAAAGAAATTGACTGGCCTGGCCTTTGTGGTCATTTGGAGGGGTCACAAACCAAACTCATCAGTCTTTTGCAGGCCTAGAATGGCTCCTCAACAGCTCTGACCTGTGAAAGGCGGTGTGTGATGTGCTTTATTTTCTAATCCTTAATACAAACTCAAGAAGCAGGTGTCATCCATATCATTTTACTGACAAGAAACTGAGGGCTTGAAAGTTTTTTTTCCCCAAGACAACACAAGTGGTTGAGGCTGTGTGTAAAGATGCCTCTGGGAGGTGCTCTAACACCTGGCTCCTGGGGCCCTGCCCTCCTAGAGGTCTGAAGGCCGAGCCTACACAGACACTAGCTGACTGACATCTAGAGCTAGGTCAAAAGTGGTTTCCCAGGGACTTCCCTGGTGGTCCAGTGGCTAAGACTCTGCACTCCCAATGCAGGGGGCCCAGGTTCAATCCCTGATCAGGGAACTAGATCCCACATGTCACAATGAAGATTGAAGATCTCACATGCTGCGACTACGATCCAGCTCAGCCAAATAAATAAATAATTTAAAAATAAAAGTGGTCTTCCAGGCTAAAAGTGATACAAAACCTCTGCCATCAGAATGTTCACCAATTTCTGCTTTAAGAAATAAGCAAAACCCCCAAATTCCTCCCCAAACAGGAGCTTATACTATTTCTCTCAACCAAAGTATACAAGGAAAGACAGGACAGAGCTTGTTCTAAGAGTACACCACGTGCTCTCTCACGTGGCTCATAAATTTCAGAGAGGGCCTGCTAGTACTCGCTCCGTTGCAGGAGCAACAGATAGGAAGGGAGGGAGGCAGACATAGCCAGCCTGCAAACACACACTGCTGCTGGCTCCTCAGCACCAAACACAACTAGCAGATTCATTGAGTAGGGCTCTGACTACCCTTTTCTGTCAAGGTTATTTGTTTTGAGCAAGATGGTTTGCCCTGATTAAAGCTACCAGTGGCCAACAGTAAATGATAAAATATTTTAATTTGCCCAAATGAAATGAAAATATCTATAACTCCCAGTAAGAAACTAAGCTTAGCCAAATCTTTTCTGCATTGAGTTTATAATCAACACAATGTTTTATGAAAATTAGTTAATAAGATTTATAGACTAAAAAAATGAGTAAAATGTGCATGCCACCCAGTCTCTGCTTCCCCAGTGTTAACTGCCCAGCTGGGCACAACTGTAACATCAATGAGGCTCAGATTCCATTCACAAGGCTTTGGCTTATTCCCTGCAAAACCTAACCTGGTACCTTGTAGACAGCAAGCACACCATAAAGTATGCCCTCTTAATACCAGGGCATACATTAACTCCGTAATTTACACAGCTCTCACTCTCTGCTAGGCATTGTATTAATTGCTCTGCCCACATTCTCTTGTTTAAATCTCTCAACAAGTTGTGCAGTTGGATATTTTACTCTCCCCTTCGAGAGTGAACTGACATGTTCATCTAGATAATAAAGGGAGCAGAATCAGGATTCAAACCCAGGGCATCTGGCTACAAAAGCAAGCAAAAAGCTATGCTCAATGCAAGTGCAACCAGTTATAATCTCAGCAGCAATAACAGTGATTAGCATGCTACACACTGACACACTTGACATTGGGCCACACAAGTGTGAACTGTGTGGGTCCACTTACACACGGATTGTTTTCATTATTAAATACTACAGTACTACAAGATCCAAAGTTGGTTGAATCCATGGAGGTGGAATTGCATGTACAGAGGAACTGCCGATAAGGAGGAACCATGTATTTAGTTCAGTTTAGTTCAGTCGCTCAGTCGTGTCCAACTCTTTGCGACTTCATGGACTGCAGCACACAGCTTACTCTGTCCATCACCAACTCTCAGAGCTTGCTCAAACTCATGTCCATAAAGTCGGTGATGCCATCCAACCATCTCATCCTCTGTCATCCCCTTCTCCTCCTGCCTTCAGTCTTTCCCAGCATCAGGATCTTTTCTAATGAGTCAGTTCTTTGCATCAGGTGGCCAAAGTATTGGAGTTACAGCTTTAACATCAGTCCTTCCAATGAATATTCAGGACTGATTTCCTTTAGGATGGACTGGTTGGATCTCCTTGCAGATCTCTCCAGAGTCTTCTCCAACACCACAGTTCAAAAGCATCAATTCTTTGACACTCAGCTTTCTTTATAGTCCAACTCTCACATCCATACATGACCACTGGAAAACACCATAGCTCTGACCAGAAGGACCTTTGCTGGTGAAGTAATGTCTCTGCTTTTTAATATATGTATATAGAGAGTTGACTCTAAGTTATACTCGGATTTTCAACTGTGGGGAGGGTGGGCACTCCTAACCCCTGCCTTGTTCAAGGGTCAACAGTATTTGAAGATCTACCATTATTGACTATTAAATGCAATTTCTGCTAGAGAAGAAGTGACTGAATTTACACATCTAGAAACTGCACACTTGATTTCAGTCCCAGAACTTGCTCACACTGCAAGGCTGGTCCAATCCAGAGCAGCTTCTGGCCCTGTGGTTCTGAATGGCCTAGTTTTCAAGAAGCCTGCAGCCCAGCGAGACAAAAGAAAGCCAACCTAGGAGGGAAAATTGAAGGAAGGTGGTCAAAAGGTACAAACTTCCAACAATAAGATAAATACATGCTAGAAATGTAATATACAACACAATGGCTATAACTAGCACTGCTATATAATATATAGGAAAGTTGTTAGGACAGTAAATCCTATGAGCTGCCATCACAAGGAGAACATTTCTTTCCTTTTTTTTCTTTTTATTGTATCTATATGACAAGAAATCTGTATGCAGGTCAAGAAGCAACAGTTAGAACTGGACATGGAACAACAGACTGGTTCCAAATTGGGAAGGAATATGTCAAGGCTGTATACTGTCATTCTGCTTATTTAACTTATATGCAGAGTACATCCTGAGAAACGCTGGGCTGGAAGAAACACAAGCTGGAATCAAGATTGCTGGGAGAAATATCAATAACCTCAGATATGCAGATGACACCACCCTTATGGCAGAAAGTAAAGAGGAACTAAAGAGCCTCTTGATGAAAGTGAAAGAGGAGAGTGAAAAAGCTGGCTTAAAGCTCAACATTCAAAAAACAAGGATCATGGCATCCAGTCTCATCACCTTATGGCAAATAGATGGGGAAACAATGGAAAGAGTGACAGACTTTATTTTCTTGGGCTCCAAAATCACTGCAGATGGTGACTGCAGCCATGAAATTAAAAGACTCTTGTTCCTTGGAAGAAGAGCTATGACAAACCTAGACAGCATAGTAAAAAGGAGAGACATTACTTTGGCAACAAAGATCCATCTAGTCAAAGCTATGGTTTTCCCAATAGTCATGTATGGTTGTGAGAACTGGACTATAAAGAAAGTTGAGTGCCGAAGAATTGATGCTTTTGAACTGTGGTGTTGGAGAAGACTCTGGAGAGTCCCTTGGACTTAAAGGAGATCCAACCAGTCAATCCTAAAGGAAATCAACCCTGAATATTCATTGGAAGGACTGATGCTGAAGCTGAACTCCAATACTTTGGCCACCTGATGCAAAGAACTGACTCATTAGAAAAGACCCTGATGCTGGGAAAGACTGAAGGCAGGAGGAGAAGGGGATGACAGAGGATGAGATGGTTGGATGGCATCACCGACTTTATGGACATGAGTTTGAGCAAGCTATGGGAGATGGTGAAGGACAGGGAAGCCTGATGTGCTGCAGTCCATGAGGTTGCAAAGAGTTGGACATGACTGAGAGACTAACAACAATATTACAAGATGGATGTTAGCTGAATCTACTGTGGTAATCATTTCATCATATATGTACATCAAACCATCATGAAGTGATGTATATCAATTATTTCTCAATAAAACTGGGGAAATAAAGAAATTCAGCCTCACAGAAACAGAATGAAGGCAGGTGACTTAGAAGGGCATCCCAGGGTGCAACAATGGCTGTCTATCCATCTGTCAGATGAATTCCTGTAGTTGTGCCCCATCTACCAACTCATTTACTTTGAGAGCTATTTAAGGAGGATTTATAGCTAACCTGCTAATGTACGAAGAGGGAGGGAGGAGGAAGGGAGATGACAAGAAACCAACAGGGAAAGAAAGCAGAGTGGGTGGCTTATACTATAATTTAGGGGGAAAAAAATCACTGGTAGACAAGGATCTAAGAAAGCTGGCCCCAAATCTGTAGAGACAGAGTATATCAGTGGCTGGGTTGCCTAGGACTGGGAGATGGGAGGGAACAGGGAGTGACTGGCAATAGGTATGGGATTTCTTTTGCAGGTGATAAAAATATCTTAGAATTGATGCTGCACAATTCTGTGAATGTGCTAAAAAGCCAATGAACTGTACACTTTGAAGGGGGAAACTCTCTCTGTGTGTACATTAGTTACTTAGTTGTGTCCAACTCTGTGACCCCATGGATTGCAGCCTGCCAGGCTCCTCTGTCCATGGAGTTCTCCAAGCAAAAATACTGGAGTGGGTAGCCATTCCCTTCTCCATGGGATCTTCCTAACCCAAGGATCGAACCTGGGTCTCCTGCATTGCAGGAGGTTTCTTTACCATCTGAGCCAACAGGGAAGCCTGGGAAAAACTGTATGGTATACCAAAAAAGAAAGAAAGAAACAAAGCTGGCCAAGTATCAGAAAATCACAACAAAACCATCTCTAAAGTAACAAATGTTACAAACAACAAGTACATAAGCAGAACCAGTGAAAATCAGAGCACCCTGGTATGTATGAATGGTAGGTTATAACAAAAGTGGATGAGTTTTATTGTTTGCTTCAAAGCATAGCAATCCAAAATCTAAAAATTAAATATATAAGGCATTTTTTGGTAAACAATCTGTTTCATGTTTGAAAACAAAGTAGTTGCAGAATATGGGATCAGAACGAGAAAGGAAGAGAACCAGTTCCAAGCGAGGCAAGGACATCTGACAAAACAAACATAGGAGGTGCTACAAAGCAGCAAAAAGCCACATAAAAGCCTGCCTGATCCTACAGAACCAGGCTTTCAGAGTATTCTTGAGGAGGGTGACCCATTTGTGAGATTATTCAATATCCTATTCCATAAAACAAGGCCTCATAAGTAGCTGAAAATATGTCAGGTGGCAGGGGAGCCTTTCTGATTTTGGGTCCTAAAGCCCTATAGTGGGCAAAGTATTCCTCCTAAAGCCTGTGTGGCATTTCAAGGATCTGGTACAAAGATCCTTCTTTTTAAAAGTTTCATACTAATCCTGAAAGTGCCCTTCCTTACATCCAAGCCACCTTCAAGAGTCTCTCTCCCACTCTAGTTCCTCAGAGGTCATAAAAATCAGCGACTAGTGAGATGAGTGCACAACCTTGTGAATATTTTAAAAACCATTGAACTGCATACACTTCACAGGGCTGAGATTTATGTTATATTGGCAATACCTCAAAATAATTTTTAAACTCTTTAAAAAATTAGAGACAAACACAGAATTACCACAGGACCCAGCAATTTCACTTCTGGGTATATACCCCAAAGAATGAAAAGCAGGGTCTCAGGGCTTCCCTGGTGATCCAGTGGCTAAGACGCTGTGCTCCCAATACAGGAGACCCAGGTTCAATCCCTAGTTGGGAAATTAGATCTCACACGCTGCAACTAAGAGTTCACATGCTGCAACAAAGACAGAAGATGCTGCGTGCCACAACTAAGACCTGGCACAGCCAAATAAAACAATAAAAACAAATATTAAAATAAATAAATTAAAGCAGGGTCTCAGAAAGATACCTGTACACCCATTTCACAGCAGTATTATTCACAACAGTCACAAGGTGGTAGCAACCCAAGTAGCCATTGACAGATGAATAGGTAAACAGAATGTGGTTTATACATATAGCAGAATATTATTCAGCCCTTAAAAAGAATGAAATTCAGATACGCGGTACAACAATGATGAACCTTGGGGACATCATGCTAAGTGAAATAAGCCAATCACTAAGGGATAAATATTGTATGACTCTACTTATATGAGGAGGTATCTAGAATAGGCAAATGTACAGAGACAGAAAGTAGAATATTAGTTACCAGGGACATGGGGGAGGGGATAATGGGGAGTTACTTAATGATACAGAGTTTCTGCCTGAGATGATGAAAAAGTTCTAGAAATAGATAATTGTGATGGTTACACAATATTGTGAATGCATTAATGTCAATGAATTGTACATTTAAAATGGTTAAAATGCCAAAGTTTATGTTATGTATATTTTACTACAATAAAAACCAACTAAAAAACCAGGGCCTTCACATCTAAGAATTCATACTTGATATCTGCTTCAAGGTAATAAGGTGCTACAAAAAGGACTTCAGAGAGCAAACACCCTTTTTATATTACAAATTTGAGGCTGAAACATTTTAATTGCATTAGTCAGGTTTCAACCCATTAGGTAGTTAAGATTTAATGCTTATACATTTAATCTTGTCATTTGGAAGAAGAATCAAAAACAGAACAGCACAGATAAATATCTCTGCTTTTCACTCTATTAAACAGCCTGCAACTGTAAGATACCTCATGACCAGCATTGTCTTATGGAAGTTTCTGCAGTGACAGGAACGTTCAGTATCTGTGCTGTCCAGTACTGGAGCTACTAGCCACTAGTGCAACTGGGGAGCTGAATTTTTTATTTTACTGAATTGTAACTAATTTAAATATTCACACATAGCAACTGGCTACCATAATTGGTCAGCACAGAGTCTAAAATCCCAAACTTAAAAACATATAGCACACCACCCAATTCTCCTGTCTTGCCAAAAGCCAAAAGCAGTTTCATAGTTCCAGAAAAGTCAGATGAACTTCTACTGAGCTCTGGGCCAATTTGTGGGGTGAAGCATCTAGCAATGGGTGTCAAAGAGGGGTACATGGCAAAAAATAAGAGTGTCCCTCTCTTCTCCTATGTCCTCTGTGGAAAGAGGCTAACGCACAAAGTGGGCAGAGAGAACTCAGGAAGAACATTGAGAAATAGGACCAAGGATGAGACATACAGGAAGGGGAAAAGGAATGCCATTAGCTGTTTTGGCTCCTGAAAAGGCCACAACTGTATACTTTAAGAAGTTCAGTGTGTAAATTAAGCTCTGAGTGGCAGAAACAGCAGTAACATTCCTGTGCAGAAGCTGGACAGCATGGCTAAGAAGGGCCCCCAGGAACCATTTGCTGAGTGCCTGGTAGTGCTGTCCTGCTGGCCATGGGCACCTAAGTCCAAGTGACTGTGGTAGCCATTCCCACACCACAAAGATTGTCTCCAGCCCTCTAGCTGTAATTGTTTGCTCATTTATGGCTTCATGGTCCAGTTTTACTCCATTGTGTATATGTACCACAGCTTTCTTATCCATTCATCTGCTGATGGACATCTAGGTTGCTTCCATGTCCTGGCTATTATAAACAGTGCTGCGATGAACACTGGGGTACACGTGTCTCTTTCAATTCTGGTTTCCTCGGTGTGTATACCCAGCAGTGGGATTGCTGGGTTGTAAGGCAGTTCTATTTCCAGTTTTTTAAGGAATCTCTACACTGTTCTCCATAGTGGCTGTACTAGTTTGCATTCCCCCCAACAGTGTAAGAGGGTTCCCTTTTCTCCACACCCTCTCCAGCATTTATTGCTTGTAGTCTTTTGGATAGCAGCCATTCTGACTGGCGTGAAATGGTACCTCATTGTGGTTTGATTTGCATTTCTCTGATAATGAGTGATGTTGAGCATCTTTTCATGTGTTTGTTAGCCATATGTACGGAGAAGGCTATGGCGCCCCACTCCAGTACTCTTGCCTGGAAAATCCTATGGACGGAGGAGCCTGGTAGGCTGCAGTCCATGGGGTCGCTAAGAGTCGGACACGACTGAGCGACTTCACTTTCACTTTTCACTTTCGTGCAATGGAGAAGGAAATGGCAACCCACTCCAGTGTTCTGCCTGGAGAATCCCAGGGACGGGGGAGCCTGGTGGGCTTCTGTCTATGGGGTCACACAGAGTCGGACACGACTGAAGTGACTTAGCAGCAGTAGCAGCCATATGTATGTCTTCTTTGGAGAAATGTCTATTTAGTTCTTTGGCCCATTTTTTGATTGGGTCGTTTATTTTTCTGGAATTGAGCTGTGTAAGTTACTTGTATATTTTTGAGATTAGTTCTTTGTCAGTTGCTTCATTTGCTACTATTTTCTCCCATTCTGAAGGCTGTCTTTTCAACTTATTTATAGTTTCCTTTGTTGTGCAGAAGCTTTTAATTTTAATTAGGTCCCATTTGTTTATTTTTGCTTTTATTTCCAATATTCTGGGAGGTGGGTCATAGAGGATCCTGCTGTGATTTATGTTGGAGAGTGTTTTGCCTATGTTCTCCTCTAAGAGTTTTATAGTTTCTGGTCTTACGTTTAGATCTTTAATCCATTTTGAGTTTATTTTTGTGTATGGTGTTAGAAAGGGTTCTAGTAGTTTTCAGTGCTAAACTTGGATTATAAGTAAATTAGAGAAAGCACAGCTCAGTAGGTCACTAGGTCCTTGAAAGGCAATACCAGTATTTATCATTATTAATATACTTATATTATACACAACATATATATACACACACACACTATATATACATTGTATACAATGTATATATACAACATATATATACTGTATATATACTGTATACAATGTATATATACATGTTGTATACAAGGTATATATGTTGTGTGTATATATATATAATATATATATACGTTGCATAATATACAACATATATTATACACAAACATATAATTTTTATGTTCACATACATGTTGCACTCAGTGTATAGATAATGACAAGATATCCATGACCTCAAGGAGCATAGCTACATGCAAGACACCACACTAAGCACCTTGGATTCATTACCTCATATAATCCTCCTGTCAACTCTGTGAGGAATTTGCTACTATATTCATAAGTAGTTGTGTCTGGAAGAGACCATGAAACTAACCCATGGCCCCACAGCAAGTTAGTGGCCACACTAGTACCTGATCAGAAGAAGGTAAGTGATAAACTCATCAAAAATTTTTAAAAATTTTACTGTGGTAGGAATACTTAACATGATACACTCTTAAAAAAAAGCTCAATGTGTACAATACGGTTGAACAGCAGATCTCTAGAACTTATTAATTTTATTTAACTGAAACTTTATACCCACTGATGAGTAACTCTCCATTTCCCCTCAGCCTCTGGCAACCACTATTACATTCTTTGATGCTATGAAATCGACTCTTCTGGGTACCCTCATGAGGTAGAAACATGCAGTATTTGTCTTTCTGTAACTGGCTTACTTCACTTATCAGAATGTTCTCAAGGTGTTGTCTCTGCAGCTGCCCCGATCTGGATTCTGAGAAGGGGACTCCAAGCGATTGGGCTCTCAGCCTCCTTGGTCCAGGATGACAAGGAACAAAGAGGGAGCAGGGTCTAAGTCCTAGAGGGACAGGGCTCAGCAGGAATGCAGGCACCTGAGTTTCTCTGCAATTTGAATACAGCAGGCAGAACAGTGAAAGGCCCGGGGGTCCCCAACACCAGCCCTGCTCAGCCTGTCCCAGGAGCATCTACCCTGAGACAGTAGTTTTATCAGAAGACCGACTCCCTCAGGATCTGAGTGCTGACCAGCTGAGGCTCAATCAGTGGCACAGGTTTTCCCACAAGGGCTGGGAAAGTCCTCTGCCACGTGGCCGGCAAGCTCCTCATGCACACGCCACACCCGATGGTCAAAGTCACGGCAGCCAGGCCCGCTGCAAACACCCCAGCACCTGGAAACAGAAGCCTGAGGCCTTGAAACCTGAGCACCTTCCTGGAGCCAGGTGCATGCCCGCCAAGGAGAGCATCACGAACAAGCATAGGAAGTGGCCCCTCATGTCCAGATGCTCCCGAAGGAGCCACAACCCGGCCTGCCTTTGTCTCACACTTGTCCCACCTTCCAGACCAGGCTCGCCAGCCCCAGGACTGTTGCGCCCCGCCTGCCATGTCCAGGGACATTGCAAAATCACTTCCACTCTGCCTCCGCCATCCTCAGCAATCCCAGCCTGAAGCTTCCATGGCAGGTTTCAGTCTACACACGTGACATTCCCTGGGATCAAGGACACCAGCTTACCTTGAAAGGTCTTCCTCCCGCAGGCGAGAAGCTGCAGCGTGCTGCTACATGATCCGAGTCCAGGGAGAAGGAAAACCCAAGCCTCTCTGCAAGGCCCAAGTTCAGCCTCCCCATAAGGCGGCCCGCGGAACTGCACGGCCCTCTCTCATTCACATGCACGCTGAAGTCATTTCCAACCAACGCCCTCAGGAGTTGAGGCCCATATCCCCTTCTAGGGCACTGCTCACTTATAGATTAGCTACCTTGGGAGAGAAGAGTGTGCAGAAGTTAGAAACAAGGCTCTCTGCTCTGGTCCTATTTTTGTGTGGGAGAAAACCCACCTTGAGCCAGAGATGGGATTGTAAGCATAGGCTCTCATCTACACCTTTAGCTTTGCTCAGTTCTCTGCTGAAAACTTCCCTTAGTAATTTCTTACTCTCCAAGGAGCACTTATTGTACTGGCTTCTCTGAGATTTGTCTCACAAAAAAGTGTACAGTTTGGCCAAGACAGAGGCATGTAAACACATATTTATAATGTAATAATGATCAGCTCAATAAATCTGTATCAGAGCAAAGGAGGACACACTGCCTAGGGGAGGCAGCTGTGCATGTGCCCCAACGTCCCTCCAAATGACTGCAACGAAAAAGACCGGCAAGAGCAGGCACCGACAAAGATGGACAGGAACTGGGGCTCTCATGCCCTCCTGGTGGGGATACAGAATGGCAGGCAGAATCACAGCCCCCTAGAGAAGCCCACGTTCCAAAATAAGAGACAGCCAGAAAGACTCTGCTGACACCTGGACTTTAGCAATTCTGATGTCCAGAATTAGAAGATAATAAATCCACATTGCTATAAGCCACTAAATTTGTGGTAACCGGTTATAACAGCAATAGGGAACTACTTCCAACTGTTTGGAAAACAGTTTGGCACTATCAGTAGGCTTACCTTCTGACCCAGTAATCCACCTCCTAGGTATGCACACAACAGAAATGCATGTGTGTGGGCACCAAGAGATATGTGCAAGCATGCTCATAGCAGTTTTATTCACAATAGAAAACTGGAAATAACTGTCTATCGGCAAGAGAATGGATAAAACAAACTGTAGTATGTATAGTCAGATAATCTAATATTACCCAGAAATAGAAAGAAATGAACCATTGATATCTGCAACATCATGGGTGAATCTTATAGACATAATTCTGAAAGGAAAAAAAAGACACACACAAAAAACTGTATACTCGATTAAGAAGTTCTGGAGATGGATGGTGGTGATGGTTGTACAATAATGTGAACGTACTTGCTGCTACTTAACTGTACGTTAAAAATGGCTAAAATGATAAATTTTATGTGATGTATATTTTGCTGCAGTATTAATGTACATACTATAAGAATCTATTTCTATAAACCTCAAGAACAAGTAAAACTAACCTATAGTGAAAAGAGTTGAGAACAATGGCCACCTTTAGGGAGTTCTGTCTAGAAGGAGGTGCAGGGGAGCCATCTGGGCACTCGAAATATTTAGTTTCTTGATCTGAGTGTTTGCTACATGGATGTACATGTAAACATTCATCAGACTGTGTGCTTCTGATCTGTGCACTTTACTTGCCAAATGCCAACCCTGAGTTTATTTCCACGTGATCTTATTTACCTGAATTAGTGTTATCAACACCATAACGGAAATGGAAGAGAAAAGAAAAACCCACCCAAAATGTGTGTGGTTGGGAAAGGCTTCAGGGAAGAGGTGAGACGTGAGCCAAGCATGAGCATGGGCAGTAAGGCACACGTGGGTGCAGAGAGTGTTGGAGACAACCAGCTGGGGCGATCACTGACCAGAGATGGATGCTGGAGGGGTAAGCAGGAGCCCTGTTCCAACACAACCAACCTGGGAAAGCCCAGCAGAAGTTTAGACTGTGCTTAGGCTAGGCTGATGTCAGAGAAGGTCACACAAGAGTGCAACACGATGGATCCATGGCAGGAGGATGACGCAGACAGAGACCCCTGAGGTTCCTGTGATAATGGCTGCCCTAAATGACAGGGTCTGACTTAGGCACTGGCAGTGGGGATGGGGTCATGAGAGATGGACACAGAACCCCCTGCCTTGGTTGTAATGGGAGAAGGAGAAGGGAAGTCTGGTAAGTCTGCTGGTTAAAAAGCCCACATGGCTGGTGATCCCGCTTATCAGAGTGGGCAAGACCAGACTACCTTTTCCCCAGCCTTCTGGGCTGGCAGTGGAGGACACAGCATGTCAAGGTTGGAAAGCATTAGCCAGATGACCTAAAATACCAGTGCACTAACAAGTAACCAAGTTCTTCTCCCAGGCCAGCACATGAGGCCACAGTTGTGAGGAGCAAGCTGGACGAGAGAGCTGAGGCTCGCCTAATTCAGTGAGCACGTCCTAGAGAAGGGAGAACTGATTTCTTCAGCTGCACTGCTCATGGCTCCCCTCGCCACCCTCACCTTCCACTATGGGCTTCTCTTGTGATCTCAGTCCCTGCCAACATCCCCCTGGAAAAGTTCTCCCCACAGCCCATCCATATTCTGTAAAGCTCAATATTTCATCTCATGATCTGATGATGCCTTATAAGTCAGTCTGGCTTCTCCTTCAACCAAGGTGTGTAACCAAAACTGAAGCAGGGACAAAGAGGGCATCCCAGGGCCCCCCCCAGAGCCAGAAATAAGTCTTGTCAGGTAGATCTATCATGGCACTGCAGACAAGATGTGAACCACAAGAGCTAAATGCCAATTCTGGTCTTGGTGGCCTGTGCACATCTGAGAGGACCTGAATAACAAGTACTAAATACCAGAGCTTGTAGAGAAGAAACAAGTAATAGATGGGACAAATTAGGAGTTTGGCATTAACATACACATACTACTATATATAAAATAGATAATCAGCAAGGACTTACTGTATAGCACACGGAACTCTATTCAATATTCTACAATAATCTATATGGGAAAAAAATCTGAAAAAGAATGGATATATGTCTAGGTATAACTGAATCACTTTGCTGTACACCTGAAACTAAATTAACCATACTCCAAAATAAAATAAAAATTAAAGAAAAAAAGAATAGATGGGTTTGAAGGAACTTTTTGAGCCCAAAACACACTCCTCATTTCTGATCTAACCTGGCAAGGTCAGTAAACATCTAGTTAACTGCAGAGTCCAATTCAGAAGCTGTTACCACATATGGCTATTAAAATTATTTTAAATCAGATACAAACAAAAAGTCAGCTCCTCACTGCTCAATAGCCACAGTGGCAAGTGGCTACCATTTGGAACACACGGAGAACAGAAAGCTCTACTGGACAGCACTGTGTATAGTATCTCCTGTTTGAATTGGCCTGATCATAAGAGACACTCACTCTGAAATCTTTACGCACCACTACAGGGCATCTTTATACACTTTTAAAAAGAGGGCAAGAATCCTTTTCATTTTTAGCTAATAAAGTTAAAATTATGTACCACACAGGACATTCAACACTCTTTAGTAGAAAGGCACTGGGTCTTCTTGGGTATCTCAGTCAAAACTGAGAGAAAGTAAAAGACAAGTAAGAGAGATGGAAGCTGAGGGGGAAAAAAAGAAACAGAAGCTGATTAGGGTAGAGTGAAACAGTTCATTTCACTCTCTTGACTGTTTTGCTGTAAGAAGAGTTACTCTCGCCCCAGAAGATAAGGATACACAGAAATCGTGCTTAGTCGCTCAATCGTGTCCGTCCAACTCTCTGTGACTGCATGGACTGTAGCCCGCCAGGCTCCTTTGTCCATGGGATTCTCCAGGCAAGAAAACTGGAGTGGGCTGCCATGCCCTCCTCCATATGCAGAAATTAATGGACCATTAATATGAAGCAATTATTCTTTAGAAATAATTCATGACTACCGAAAACAAAATCAAGTGAAGTGGAAATTGCCTCTTGAGAAACCTATATGCAGGTCAGGAAGCAACAGTTAGAACTGGACATGGAACAACAGACTGGTTCCAAATAGGAAAAGGAGTATGTCAAGGCTGTATATTTTCACCCTGCTTACTTAACTTCTATGCAGAGTACATCATGAGAAACGCTGGACTGGAAGAAGTACAAGCTGGAATCAAGATTGCCAGGAGAAATATCAATAACCTTAGATATGCAGATGGCACCACCCTTATAGCAGAAAGTGAAGAGGAACTAAACAGCCTCTTGATGAAAGTGAAAGAGGAGAGTGAAAAAGTTGGCTTAAAGCTCGACATTCAGAAAACGAAGATCATGGCATCCGGTCCCATCACTTCATGGGAAATAGATGGGGAAACAGTGGAAACAGTGTCAGACTTTATTTTTGGGGGCTCCAAAATCACTGCAGATGGTGATTGCAGCCATGAAATTAAAAGGCGCTTACTCCTTGGAAGGAAAGTTATGACCAACCTAGACAGCATATTGAAAAGCAGAGACATTACTTTGCCAACGAAGGTCCATCTAGTCAAGGCTATGGTACTTCCAGTGGTCATGTATGAATGCGAGAATTAGACTGTGAAGAGAGCTAGGCACCGAAGAATTGATGCTTTTGAATTGTGGTGTTGGAGAAGACTCTTGAGAGTCCCTTGGACTGCAAGGAGATCCAACCAGTCCATTCTAAAGGAGATTAGTCCTGGGTGTTCTTTGGAAGGAATGATGCTAAAGCTGAAGCTCCAGTACTTTGGCCACCTCATGCGAAGAGTTGACTCATTGGAAAAGACTCTGATGCTGGGAGGGATTGGGGGTAGGAGGAGAAGGGGACGACAGAGGATGAGATGGCTGGATGGCATCACGGACTTGATGAACGTGAGTCTGAGGGAACTCCGGGAGTTGGTGATGGACAGGGAGGCCTGGCGTGCTGTGATTCATGGGGTCACAAAGAGTCGGACACGACTGAGCGACTGAACTGAACTGAATTGAGGAGGGGGGGGGAAAGAGCAGGAACATGTTTCGCAGTAAGAAAACTGCAATTAGAATCAGAAATATTTCAAAGAGGGCTTTTTGTCTGAGGATATAACTAAATCTACTTCAATAATATTGATTACAGGGAGGCCTGGCGTGCTGCGATTCATGGGGTCGCAAACAGTCAGACATGACTGAGCGACTGAACTGAACTAAAGAAAATGAACAAAGTTTTGTTCATAACAGATATCTACATGAGCAAAAATTACCCACGTGCAAAGAAAGCTTCCACTGAAGGCTGTTATAGTATTTCACCACAAATTGTCACCCCTGATTGGTGCTCAAGAGAACCAAACACATACAGTTAACTAGGTAGAAAAGTGCAAACTCTCATAAGAGGAGACACTGCCCCCCTGCACAAGGACACTTGCCTCTTTAGTCAGTGGCATGCTGAAAGCACAGGCCTAAGTGCTAAGGGAAGAGAACATAGCACAATCTTGTGTGTGAGGTGTGAGTGTGTGTGTGTGTGAGAGTGTGTGTGAGTGTGTGAGTGTGTGTGTGTGTGTGTGTGTGTGTAGTGGGAGGTGTTTTTAAAAATAAGCACAGCAGGAGAATCCTGTTTCGCCCAGTTTATGATTCAGATGGTTATTTCCAGTTACGGGTACATATTAAAGTGCTGTTTTGAAACAAAGACACATAGTACTACTTAATAAAGGACTTTTGGTGTCTGGTGAAAAATTCAAGCTATAGGAGCATTTCCTGCTATTTATTAATTTCACGTATTGCTTTACGTGCTCCCTCTCCTTCCTTCTGCTTATACAAAATATAACAAAAATGCATATGAAAAGTGGGAGAGAAAGAGAAAAACAAGGGCAGGGATAAAGAAGAAAGTGCATTTAATAGATCTACCATAGAAGTTGGTGTTGCACACTGACTGACCTGCTAAACCCACAGTTAACTTGGTACCAAAGGCAAAGACAGATCAGTTGCATAGGATGGGACAACTCGGTCTGGGCAGGGACTTGTCCTGCAAGTCCTGAAAGTGAGTGTGGTTGCCTGGCCCTGCCCAGTGAGTTCCCCTAGAGCTAGCACCAGCTTCACCACATCATCAGACCTAGGATACTGGAGGTGGCTCGGCCCCCGCATTCCCTGAAACTTCAATTACGTGGTCTCCAGTTGAGGGTTTGTCCCGTCAGTCAACCAGAACTTGGTGATCATAATCAGAGAGTGGCTTCTGTGAACAGGAGCTGCTGCTGCTGCTGCTGTTAAGTCACTTCAGTCGTGTCCGACTCTGTGCGACCCCAGAGATGGCAGCCCATCAGGCTCCCCCGTCCCTGGGATTCTCCAGGCAAGAATACTGGAGTGGGCTGCCATTTCCTTCTCCAATGAATGAAAGTGAAAAGTGAAAGTGAAGTCGCTCAGTCATGTCTGACCCTCAGCGACCCCATGGACTGCAACCTACCAGGCTCCTCCACCCATGGGATTTTCCAGGCAAGAGTACTGGAGTGGGGTGAACAGGAGCTAGGAAGGACAATGCTAGCCTTGGGGGGAACAGCCAGACCTGGCCTCACAGAGCCCACCCTGAAGAGGGGCGTCCCCACTGGACCTGCACTGAATGCAGAGTGTGCGCGCTGGCTAATACCGCTCTCCTCCCACTGTTCCATCACTATTACACCATGCTTTTCCATGATAACAGCCCAACATTTACCAGGAAGCCAAGCCTACTCCCTTTCCACACGTTGTGAATAATCCAAGGCAGTAATCCCTATCAGGACTTTGGCACCTGCCCACACCGGGGAAAGCAAAAGCAGCCTCTCCCCTTGGGAGCCTGAGGGTCCAGGCAGGTTTTGCCTTATTGCAGGGGAGGCCATTTTATCAAAGCATCTTTTCATTTCCACACAAGAGAGCTACAATAGGCGGAATACTGCAGCATACATCCTGTTCTTCATGCGACACTCAGTGCCATGGTGCCCTAAGTGGTGACCAACTGAACTTTCTGCCACGAGGGAAATGTTTTAGATCACCATGTCCAATGTGTGAGCCACTAGCCACAGTGACTACTGAGCACCTGATCTGTTCACTAGTCCATGTAGAGATGAGCTGGAAGTGTCAAGTCTTCCACTGGTTTTGGAACACTTGGGGCAAAGGACAAAATGTGAGATATTTCATTAATAATTCTTTATATTAATCACATGTTGAAATGACAATATTTTGGATATACTGAGTTAAATAGTTAAAGCTAGAATTCTATTTGTATTAGCTAGCACCAACCTATACTCAGTTTTCTTTAAATTGTTCTTTAAATTGAATATTTTTTCATATTTTACTTCATGCTGAAAATATTCATGAAATTAATTTGATGTATTAGTTGTACTTTTACAATACAAGGAAAGAATCCACAAGACTATTAATTTAAAACTGAGAAGATAAGTTTGTCCACATGTAATCTAAATCATCTTGTGTATCACACCCTTTGAGAAATGCTGCTGCTGCTGCTAAGTCACTTCAGTCGTGTCCAACTCTGTGCGACCCCATAGATGGCAGCCCACCAGCTCCCCCGTCCCTGGGATTCTCCAGGCAAGAACACTGAAGTGGGTTGCCATTTCCTTCTCCAATGCATGAAAGTGAAAAGTGAAAGTGAAGTCGCTCAGTCATGTCTGACCCTCAGCGACCCCATGGACTGCAACCTACCAGGCTCCTCCATCCATTGGATTTTCCAGGCAAGAGTACTGGAGTAGGGTGCCATGGCCTTCTCCGTGGAAAATGCTAGTCCAGGGAAAAACTACTCAGAGTATGGCCTGTGGACAGATGCCAGACTCCTTATGGTTCATTATTGTACACAGTAATGATATAAATTGAGAGCAGGTATTTAGAAACATTAGCTATTTGACAAAACAATCTGATACCGTTGATATCCTGGAATCTGGCAAACAAGAGATTCTGTTAAAAGAAACTTTTCTCCCTCTAAGCATTTTTGTTGATACAATTTTTGCTGTAGTTCTAAGAAATGAAGGTCATCATCAATTTTATACAGAAAAGTAACTGTGTACTATAAAAAAGGCACACAAAATCTTCATAAAATGTGTATCAACAGTACTAAGCTACATCTTGAGTAGGGTACAGAAAATGTGGGAGGCACGGCCCATGCATAAAAGGAGTTTGTTATAATCTATCTGGAATAGAACAGAGGCATGGAGATTAAAAATACTTAACTCTAGAGTCAAACACACTTGGGTTTGAGCCCTGGCTTGCCACTTAATGTGTGACCTTGACCAACTTATTTAAACCTCTTTTTTTTTTTTTTTTGCTGAGCCTCGTGGCTTACAGGATCTTAGTTCCATGACTAGGGATCAAACCCAGGCCCTGGCAGTGAATGCACCAAGTCAAGGAATTCCCTTACTTAACATCTCAATTTCAAGATACTCACCTGTTACAGTAGAGACCTCTAGAAAGGGAGATTCCTCCTCTTCCAGTAGGTGCTTACCACACATCACCTCAAGAGGTGGAGTATATTTCCCCTCCCCTTGAATCTGGGCTGGCTCTGTGACTTGCTTTGATCACCAAATGCAACAGAAGGACATTCTAGGACCTTCAAGTCTGGGCCATAAGAGAACTGGCAACTTGTGGTTCCCTACTCTTGAAGCACAGCTGCCAAATCATACCACCTGCCCTGTGAGTGCTGACTATGCTGAGCACATTATGAGTTCTATCCTATTAAATCCTCCCAACAAAGCCCACCAGACTACTGACCAGCATCCACCAGAAAACCCCATCTCTTATCTACTTGATTCAGCCCTGAAAATCCTTCTGTTGTATAAGTCAATTAGTACAGCTAATACAGAAGGCAAAATGTCACTGTGGAGAACAGTATGGAGTCCTTAAAAAAACTAGGAATGGATTCTTTACCAGCTGAGCTACCAGGGAAGCCCAAAACTACCATATGACCCAACAATCCTATTATTGGGCATATACCCTGAGGAAATCATAACTGAAAAAGACACATGTACTCCAATGTTCATTGCAGCACTATTTACAATAGCCAGGACATGGAAGCAACCTAGATGTCCATCAACAGATGAATGGATAAAGAAGCTGTGGTACATATACACAATGGAATATTACTCAGCCATAAAAAAAGAATGTATATGAATCAGTTCTAATGAGCTGGATGAACCTAGAGCCTGTTATACAGTGGCATCATAAAAAGGAAAACAAATATTGTATATTAACACATATATATATGGAATCTAGAAAGATGGTACTGATGAACCTATATGGACAGCAATGGTGATGCAGACATAGTGAACAGACTTGTAGCACAGTGGGGGAAGGAGAGGGTGGGACGAACTGAGAGAGTAACATGGAAACATATATTAACATACATAAAATAGATAGCCAATGGGAATTTGCCGTATGGTGTAGGGAGCTCAACCTGGTACTCCGTGACAACCTAGAGGGGTGGGAGGGAGGTTCTAGAGGGAGGAGACATATGTATACCTATGGCTGATTCATGTTGATATATGGGAGAAATGAACACAATATTGTAAAGGAATTATCCTTCAATTAAAAATAAATAAATTTTCAAAAAGAAGATAACTGTTCTTTCAAAAAATGAACCACTTTAGAAGATGGGGCATCTGAATGAGAGGAAAACATCCTTTAATTTTGGAGAGGAAAGAGGGTTAGAGACAGAAATGATAGACTTTGACCAGTTGTTTCACCAGGCTCAGGACATCAAAAAAACAAACAGTTTATAGTCAGACAGGCTTTCAGGAGTTGCCCTGAAGGTTCTGCCAAGTCCAAGTCCATCAGTGCCATCACTCAACAAAGCCAGAACAGAAGCCCCAGACCAAATGCAACTTTGTCTCTCTGTCTCCTGACCTAGGGGAGTGGGAATGTTTTTCTCAAGGCCAAAGGGACTTATGATGTTAGAACACATGCACAAGCTCAACTCGTTCCCCTTAGGTTCAAACAATTTTAGTATTAGAGTGGTCAAGAATGGTTGTAGGGAATTCCCTGTGGGTCCAGTGGTTAGGGCTCTGCGATTTCATTACCAAGGGGTTCAATCCCTAGCCAGGGAACTAAGATCCCACAGCTGCGTGGCTGGACAATTAAAAAAAAAGTTTCAAATGCAACTTTGAGAGGATGAAGAACTCTGAATTTCTTGGGGCTGGACTCTCAACCTTTCCAACTTGGTCCCACCCTACTGTGGTCCCCAGGGGAGTCTCTCCTGAACTTCCTATGCACCCTTCCATTTGCCTAATCTGGGTGGGAGGTGAGCAGGGAACTTCATCTCAGTTCAGTTGCTCAGTCATGTCCAACTCTGTGCAACCCCATGGACTGCAGCACACCAGGCTTCCCTGTCCATCACCAACTCTCGGAGCTTACTCAAATTCGTCCATTGAGTCGGTGATGCCAACCAACCATCTCATCCTCTGTCATCCCCTTTTCCTCCTGCCTTCGATCTTTCCTAGCCTTGGGGTCTTTTCTAGTGAGTCAGTTCTCCACATCAGGTGGCCAAAGTATTGGAGTTTCAGCTTCAACATCAGTCCTTCCAGTGAATATTCAGGACTAATTTCCTTTAGTATGGACTGGTTGGATCTCCTTGCTGTCCAAGGACTCTCACCTCAAAGCAATTCCCTCCTGACCATGGAACCATGGGCAAATGAATTCAACTTAGGAAACAGTATTTACCTGCAGAAAGCACTGTAAAGTTCAACATGTTCTGTAATGTCACTATTTCAATCTTCTCCACCGACACACTCCTTTAAACCCACTTGTCAGTATTTACTCAACCCAGTGGAGCTGCTCCCAGCATAATGCAATTGTCAAACATCAGTTACAGACCTACTGTGTGCAAAAACTTTGAGGATGAGTAGGATGACATCCAGCCACTCTCTGCATCAGGTGGCACTGTGAGAGGCACCTGTAACCCAGACCCAGGCCTTACTCTCAAGCTGATCATCTAATAGAAGGGACACTGAATGACCAGCTCGAGTATTTACTGTGTCAAGTACTGCTTTACAGCTACTAATTCCTTCATCTTCAAAGCAGTGCTTCTATTCCTTCCCTCCACCACGGTGTTCTTACACCCATTTTAAAGATGAGAAAACTGAAGCTCAACAATGTCTCTGCAGATAAGAAAGCAGGAAGAGGAGATATGGCATTCACACCCAGGCAGTCAGGGCTTTGTTCACAGTGGGCACCCAACGAACAGCTGCTGAGAGGAGCTGGAAGGTTAATGTCATTACATGGGCAGAATAAGAAGAGTGCTTTCCTGCAGGTGCTACAGGCACAAAAAAGACGAAGTTCCTTAGTTCAGACTGAGAGGGGCCTATGGGAAAAGTGGAGAAGGGTGCACTTCAGACTGAGGGGAGCAGAGGACCTGTGTGACACCAAGGCAGTCTGACAGACTCCGGTGACAGTCTGCTGCCTCTCCCTGCCTTCTAAAGGTACTTAAGCAGACTCAAGCGGCAGGTGCTTGCGCCTCATTCCTTATACCATGCACATAACAAAAGCACTAAAGAGAACAGTACTCTGGTCATTTCCATTCTGGGGTGTAGGTAAAGGGAAAGAAAGAAAGCATTACTGGGGGAATAATACAGAAAACTGCACAGGATTTCAATATCTGAAGAACCTGTGCTAGAGGAAACAACCAGAAAGGTATTCCCATGAGACCTTCTACACCAGCTCCCAAGAAAACCACTTGCTGGCCCATATCCCCCCACTATGAAATTGTCTGAGAGCCTAAACCTCTCCGGAATTTGTCTTTTCTGGCCCTCAAAGCATTCAGCACAAACTTAGGAACAATGGTTGATCCTCAAGAAATGCAGGTTGAATCTCATCAGGAACAGGTCCCAAATGATAAAGCCTTGGATGGCCAAGAATAATCACTATGAGGATGGATAATCATAAAACCTTGAGGTTTTATCATCAAGACTTCTCTGAGGATGACATTATTTTTCAAAGTACTTAGCCTCACAAAACCTGCTTTAAAAGAGCAAACCCTTGTACTACCTGACACCTAAATTGAATACTTCAATTTTTCCACACCAACTCTAATGTACATGGAAGTTTATTAAATATTTTATCTTAAAAAAAAAATCTTTTGTTTAGGGCCAGACCGGGTGGCTTGCAGGATCTTAGTTCCCTGACCAGGGATCAAACTCCTCCCCTCTGCAATGGAAGGGAGGAATCTTACCCTCTGGACCGCCTGGAAAGTCCCTGAAATATTTTAAACCTTCACAGAACATGTCTTTCCGTATTTCCGATTTCAAATGAAGGAATATAGCTTTAAGCTATTTTTTACAATGAAAGTTTTCAACTAGAACTTAATAAGAATGGTACCCTTATTTGTGGTGGTTGTTTCATCGTTAGGTTGTGTCTGACTCTGCGACCCCATGGACTGTAGCCCATCAGGCTCCTCTGTCCATGGGATTTCTCTTAAGTGCCTTCAAATAAAATAAAATACCACAGATGAATTTCAGGCCCAACCGTACAGCTCCACCTTGACTCTACAACATCAAAACTACCTACTTATTTAAACTCTCAACCGAATTAAAAGGTGACAACTTTCCTTTTCCAATGTTTTATTCTATTAGGTTCCCCTCCCCCAACCTGGTTCTAACGGATGGGTAGGTTTGGGGTTCTTCCCTAGCAGATCGACCGAGTTTCTCAAGCAAAAAAGACGAAAACAGAAGTACATGTTTATAGTATTTATATCACAATACTGTGATAATTGTTAAATTCTGCCTTTCAAAATATGCATGATGAAAAACGCAAACCGGGTAAGATTTAAGCCACCCCATCCTTTTCGAAATGATACAAATGAAGGCCCAATAAAAAAAATACCAGTTCCCCCATGAAAATCTTGTTTTAAGTGATTCAAGAACATTTCCCTTGATTTCCTTCCCTTCCTTGGTATACCTTACATAGAATACTCAGATCTTCATGATGTGATAAATCTCCAAATCCTCTACTTAAGATCTGTGCGTTTTTGTGGGAAGCATGCTGTACTGCGGTAAAAACACGTCTTAAAAATAGCTCCCATTAACTTAAAAAAAAAAAGGTGTTGTCAGGAAAAACACGAAATCGGTTTCCACGTTGCTTGCACCCCCGCACTACCTGCAACCACTTTACAGAACGTTAAAAGACGCGAGACTAGCTTATCGAAAATTCCGTCAAATGTCCTCAAAATCTCTGCCCGCTTCGCTCGTTTGTGGGCAGCCAGTACGGGGACCGTGCCTCCTCAGCTCCCAGCAGCTGCAGCTCCGAGGGCCGGGGGCTCATCCGCCGCGCGGCCCCGCCAGACCCCGGGGCAGTGTACCCGCGGGCTCCGTGGGCGCGAGCGGGCGGCAGGGGAACCCGGCTAGGGGCTCGCACCTGGCTGCTCCGCCAGCGGGTGACGCGCGGGCTCGGCCCCCCGGGGACGCCGCGAAGCGCGGAGCGGGGCTGCAGCTCGCGCTCGACGCCCGAGATGCAGAGTGGGCGGGCGCGCAGGCCCCGGCGACCCCCGGCGCCGGCTCGGCCAACCCCGGTGCCCCCCATGCCGGCTGCTCCGGGAGACTGGGCCAGACACGCGGGGCCCCTCGGGCATCAAGCATGGCCTCTGCCTCCTCCCCTCACACCAAGCACACCTGCCACCCGCCCTGAGCCACCCCCAATGGCACCCACTCACCCAGATCAGCTGTCGCCGCGCAGCCGACACCGTGCTCCATCGGGATGCCGGGGCTGCACAGGCGCACTGCCCCTGCCGCCGCGCTGTGGACCCGCGCGCGTCCCCTCAACGACGTGCACACCGGTTCTCAAGCTGCGCATGCGTACCGCGTCCACACGCGAGGTGCACACAGGTCCTCACGCAGCAGGCGCGTACCTCATGCACTTGGCAATATGCACACCCATTCTCACGCATCACGCCTACACGGCGTGCACATGCAATGTACACACTAGTTCTCACAGAGCTCCCACACACCGCGTGCACGTTGGAGGTGTACACTGGTCTTCACAGCGCGAAAGAACACACTGCATGGACACCGTTCCCCATACAGTGCTTACACAGAGCAGGCAGCGTACACATCCCAGTGTAAACACACATCCTCACACAGTGCATACACTCAGTGTCATACACAGGGAATGCAGTTTCTCACAGCATGCACTCACATCCTCACTCAGCTTGCAAACACAGTGCACACACGGTACCTGCCCACCCAGCACGCACATGTTCTCACACACCGTGCATTCAAATCCTCACACGGCTCACATTAAGTTCACACACACTAGGCAACCACATACTTAGAGCTGCAGCTCTGGCAACAGGTCCTAGTAGAGCCTGCAGCAGGCGCCACTTGGGCCTGTGCCATGTGTGCAGACGTCTCCCTCCAAGCACAGGCGCCCAAGGGCGGCAGGAGCTAGGTCCTCCCTCACTGCAGTCAGACATGCAGCCACCCAGAGGAGACTCCGGGGCGCCAGCTGGGTGAACCTTCAAGAAAAGCAGGGATATGTAGTCTGCCTTCCGACTGTGCCCCTGCTCCCTGGCTGACTCCACTCGAGGACTACTCAATGGTTCCTTCCTTACTGGAGCACAAATAACGCACACAGGTACCTGTAACAGTGTCTGCCTGCAATGCAGGAGGACCCAGGTTCGATCCTTGGGAAGATCCTCTGGAGTAGGGAATGGCAACCCACTCCAGTATTCTTGCCTGGAGAATCCCAAGGACAGAGGAGCCTGGCGGGCTGCAGTAGTCTGTGGGGTCGCAGAGTTGGACACGACTGAGTGACTAACGAACACTA